>OY720154.1:34057040-34657040 GCA_963082725.1 Pedicia rivosa
TTTTCTTCTGCTTCTTCTTTTTCTTAAAACCTTCTTCTTCTTCTTCTTTTCTTTATATAGCGAAGAGGAGACAATCGATTCCTTTTTTTTTTCTTTCTCTGTTTATTTGATAGCATATTCTATTCTGTCATAATAATTTATGAAACAACGAGACTTTATTTATTGTTTCAATTTTAACCATTTTTTGTTCTTGTACTTTTTTTTTCTTTTTGTCATTTTTTTCATTTTGTTTTTTTTTTTTTTTGTTTTTTTTATAAAGTTCAGAACGGCGCCTTGCCCTCTCTTGATCTCTGACTTTTGGCAAATTTTCTTAGTATACTTTAACTTAAAGGAAATCCGTTTGTCTCTTTTTATAATTCCACTGTTGCTTATTAGTCATTTTTGGGCATAACCTTCAGTATGACAGACCAATTTCTTTACACAATTATTTTCTAAATTTGAAAATAAGAAAATATTCGTGAGCGAATCAATTTTGCAAAAAAATTACAACAACAACAACTAATTTTCTTGAATGATTTTGAATTAAATGCAACGATTTGATGTTTGTTGTTAGAAAAAAAAAAATGACGTCATATAATAATTTTCATTGGTTTTCGATTTTTTAAAAAGACGACGACCAAAAAGAAAAAACGAAGGCGAAAAGTTTTTTTTTTTTTTGTTAAAAGTTCAAATCAAACAAAAGAAAATTTACTTAATGCAGTTTTTTTTTTGTTTTTATTTTTTTTTTCGAGAAATAAAAAAAAAATGGAAAACTTCAAAATGCGACAAACACTTTAAAAAAAAAAATCACTATAAAGAAGGAAATTAAAATGTAAAATAGAAAACATCATAATGCGGAAAATTTTTTATACATTGTTGTGTCTCTGTCTATCAATGGATTATCTATACTATCTCTGTTACTCGTACTGTGTTACTTCAATTTACATTTACCATAATAATAAAACATATTATCCCTCATTTTATCTAATTCACTTACGGAACGTGCTGTGTTTTTCATTAACGTCATCTCTGTTTTTTCCTTTCGTTTTTCTTTTCTCTTCTTTAAAAAAAAAAACTCCTCTTTCCACATTTTTGTCCAATTTTCACACTAAAAACAGCAAAAAAAAAAACCCTCAAATGTGCGTTTTAATTTTCCTAAAGTGAACTTTTTTTTTTCTTCTGCTTTTTGTTGTTGTTGCTTTTGTTGTTGTTGTTTGAATCTAATGAAACGAATAATAATTTAATTAACGGAATAATTTTCGGTTTTTCTTTTTGTTTATAGTTTTGTTGTTGTCTTTGGTTCTTTGTGACTCAAGTTCAATTAAATTTTATATAAACTTCTGGTCAAGTCATTAAATGAGATAAACAGAGAGAAAGAAGTAAAAATTTAATTATTGTTTTTTCTTTAGAAAAAATCGTTCAGAAAAATAAGAGAGAAATACAAACCAGTCAAATGTAATTTGGTAAAACTACTTTCACTGTTGATAGGTTTTTTCTCATTAGAAATTTTTGTTAGTCGGTAATAGAAAAAGTTGGAATGTTATCCTTATCATCTTGCTGTTTAATTTTACTGCACAAGTGTAGAGTTTCAAGAAAAAACCTGCCTAATGAGACCAACAAGAACTTCGTCGGAGAACAGAAGGTTTTATATATTCCCAGAAAGTACCAAAATATGTTGTCTGATTTCAGTTTAGATCCGATTAGACGAAGTTTAGGTTTTATCTCAGTAATTAATGTGATATCAGTTTCATCCGAATTATAATTAATTAAATTAATTAGACCATGAGAATTATTATCTTGAAAATAATTAAATGACAAAATGCCTTTTGAATGAAATTGAAGCGCCTTCTGATAAAAGAATGTTTATTCAAGTTCTTGCTGAGGTTTATTGTTTGTTATTCTATCGTTAACAGATTTGATAAAGCAAGCAAACATTTGACATTTTCTTCTACACTATTTTTCTTGTCTATTTTTTTCCTCTTCTTTCTTATTTTTTCTTTCTTGTCGCAATTTTGTCTTTTTTCTTGTAAAAATATTATTCACCAATTTATTGTTGACAGATTTGACATGACAGCAAATAATATCCACTTATAATGAAATTGTTTTGACACAACAGAATTAGTTATGTGGGTGGGGGAAATAATGGGTATGATTTGGTGGTTGTTATTGTTTTTTTTTTCTATGTTATTTCTTGATTTGTTTTACGATTTATTTGACTCAACTCTTTCACGCTGAGAATTTTTATAATCGATTTTATTTTTTTTGGTTCAAAATAAAAAATAATAAATATTTAATAAAATTGGAAAGAAAAAATGAAATCATAATTCAAGGGAAAGAAATGAGAGAGGAAAAAAAACTCTTATAAAAAAAGAAGAAGAAAGAAAAAAGAGAAAATTCAATACAAGAAAATATTTACCATTCAAGAAAATGTGTAGATTTTGTAAGAGTGAGAAGGAAACTATGTATATTTGTTTTGGGTGTGTGTGTGTGTGTGTGCGTCTATATATATTTAAAAAAAATATAAAAACTTTTTCTTGTTCTTAGTTTTTTTTTTTTTTTTGTTTTTATTTTTCTTTTACTGAATTTTTTCTTTATTTTTATGAATGACGATGACGATGATTGAATTGAACTCCAAACACGGTTAATATTTCTTTGATTTACATAATTTTATAATAAATCCAAAATATTTACGTATACTTAGAATTTATAGAGAAATGTGATTACTGATTACATTGTTTCATTCGGTAATCAATTAATAAAGAATTGATTTTTCACTTCAGAGGTAAATTTTTTTAACGTGCGAAAAAATGAAAATAAAAATTTTTGAAATTTAATTAAATCCGTAGACTTTATAGACTTTCATAAAAATTATATAATTGTTCATAAGAAATACTTTAAGACACACTTGTCTTCATTTAAATATTGATCCTTATTTATATATATATTTTTTTTAATGTTGAAATTACGTTGTACGTTAAAGTCGACACTAAAATTTTACACTTGTATAAATAATAATAAATAATGTTGAATAACTTTGTAGACACAAAAATCTTTTGAACATATGTTTATATAAACTGTAAATAAATCCTCTTGTTGACAAGTTTTATAAAGTTAAATGAATTATTAAAAAATATTAATCAAAATTAAAATTTTAATCAACGTATTATTTCACTGTCACCTCGTCATTTTCACAATATTGTACTAGTATGTTAGTGAAAATCATAATAAATTCTATATGAATTCTATTTGGTCTGTATGTATTAACAATTAAAATAATTTTAACAATAAATTTATGTTTAACGTAGGCTGTGATTGTGACAATAACCACCAAGTTGGAAGACAGATGTGGCAGTCACAATGCTAACTAGTATGCTAGTGAAATTTAACTTTATTTAATTAATTCATTAACAAAAAATAAAAGAAATGAATTCTTTTTCTAATTAATCCATTAAATTTAAATAAAGCTTTACGTTGTAAAGAAAATTACCAATACTTAACTTACAGTCATGCATAAATAAAATGAATTTCAAAAGAATTCTTCTTTTTTTTTATTCTTGTTACTCCCATTTAATTAAAAGTCTCAAAAGTTTCAAAGTCATTCCTTGCGTTGTTTTTCTTTTTCTTTTTATTATTTCGGCTTTATATTTGTATTTCTAAAGTTTCAATTCGTGACTGTTGTCTATGTACAAAATATTGTATCGAGCAGAGAAGGAAAACTTCTTGACAATATTTTGTATTAAGCGTTTTATTATTTTTATTCAATAAAATCGAATTGAATTTTGGTGTAGTGTTGTTTTTCTCATTAGACTTGGTAAATACTTTTAAATTATTTAATTCTCCTGAGAATACAAAAAAAACGACACAATATATTTAAAATACACAAAAATTTTGTACTTGTTGTTGTTGTTTGTAGTCCCTTAGTCCTTTAGTCAAATAAGATTAGATATTTAGGCTTATAAACGTGTCTTGTATAAATGAGTCATAAGACACTATTAAAATGAAATCCAAACCATTTTTTTTTTTACCATGCTAAAGTTTGAACCAGAATACTGATACAGAATAATTTTTGGATCAACTGAGTCCGTTACACAAAATTTTCTTATTACATTGGGTATCATTAAATCGAATATTTCTCAAACAAAACAATGAGACACAATATTTAAAATAATACAGAAATATAAAAGCAACAAAACTATGTCTACTTGTATTCTGAATACAAAAATATTTCTGTTTATAAAATAAATAGTCAATGGTCAGCAATTTTGTTGTATTCTCATCAATTTATTCTATAGAGTCTATTTTGTGTGCTATTAGTTTAAGTAACTGATTTGGTATTCTTATTGTGTTATGTTGTATTATGTTCTGTGTTATGTTCTGTGTTATGTTTATCAAATAGAATAAAAGTTAGTTATGGACGGATGTTCATTCAAACAAAATTGAAATGAAAATTAAACTAAAAGTGACTTTTTAATGAGGTTCACAATGTACATAAATATTTCTTCGTTCTTGAATATTTAAAAATGATTGAATAATTTCACAAAATATATAACAAAAAAAAAACAGAAATAAAAGTTTACTGTTGCAATTTTCGTTTACTTTTTTCAGGGTAAATTTTAATAATGTTTAATAACCGTATAACAGTTGAGTTACGTTCAAACATTTATAATGATTATTATTCAATGAAAAATTCCTTTAAAAGGAAATTTAAAAACAGAATGTATCAGCTGTTTCGTAAATATTTATTCAATCGTATTATTTTCACGAGATATTTTCTGAACAAAATTCAAAGTTTTCTCGATTTCTTTCTTTTTCCCTTTTTTTTTTATTTAGTCAAATTATCTCACTTCCTTTGGCCTCTATCAATTGTTTTCCTTTCAACCCACTTTTATGGTGAAATAAAAGAAAATTAGAAGAGAGGCACTTAAAATAATAATCTAATCAATCTTATAATCATGACGAGTATTTTTTTTATAAAGATTTCCTTCTTTTACTTTTCTCTTTTTCTTTTTTTTTAATCAATTTATTTTTATCAGCATTCAAATATGGGAGTTTTTTTTTTTTTTTACAAAATGCCAGATAAAGAAAAAAAAAGAGAAAACAACAATTCCTTATATAATAGAAAGGACGTCTGTAAGACGCGACTTGTCTTCATTTTCTTATTTTACGTTTTTCATTTTCCGTTTTGTTTTTTTTTTCTTTATCGTTTCAATTATTATTTGTTTTATTGTTTTATTTTAAATTGTGCAACGTTTTTGAGGTCGCAACTATTTTTATTCTATGATAAATATAGACATTTTGTCTTTCTCTTTATTATCATTTTCTTTTTCATTTTCTTTTTTTTTTCTTTTCCACATTTATAGATGATAAAAGTTTATCTATTTGTCCCCCTTGTTCAGATGATTGAACTTTACAATTTATTGTAACCGAATGAATTTTGATTTTTAAATTGTAGATTCACCATAACCTTATAATGAGAATGTGACGTGTTATTGTTACTCAACAACATCAGAATACTTTTAAGATCGATAGAAAAGTCCAGTTGTATTTTTGTGACTGTTTTATATTTGGTAAATTAATCAGATATGGATGTAAGTCAGTTTTTATTGATCATCTAAGAAAATGCATTTAAAATGATAAAAACAAAAGAAAAGAAAGTTTCGTAGAAAAAAAAAACCATTTAATCCTAAAGAATTCTGTAGAATCCTGTAAACAAAATGTTACATGCGAGTTCACAATTAATTGTTTGATGTTATGAAAAGTCTACTGTAATAAAATAAAATAAAATAAAAATTTCTATTATTTATTTAGAATATTTGTAATAATATTGTCATTTTGATTGAAAGTATAAAGTTACACATTTAGTATAAAACTTTGATTAATACAAATAAATATAAGTACATGTGAAAAGTGTGTTTATCTTTCACTAATAAAATCAATTTAGTTATATAGGGTAAAAAAAAAAAGAAAATTGTTGGGTTTGATATTTTTAAGGTGGTATAGATAGAATGAAGTGGATTTATTAAAGTGATGATATCTAATATCTACTTTCAGGTCAGGTCAGTTAAATGTTATATTTTCTACCTTTTTATATTATTATTATTATTATTTATTTATTTGTCTTCTACGTCTACAGAATACGCAATAGGAATGAAAGAGAAAGATTTAGTATATCGAGAATAAATAAATGGACACAGTGAAAGAGAAAAGAGAATCGAAATCAAAAAAAAAAAATAAAGATCAATGTTATAAAATATGAATGTGGGTTAGAAAATAACAGAAACAGAAAGGAATCATATAAAAATGTGGTTTAATGGAAAATGAGATATTCGTGAGTATTTTACAAACAACAATGAAACAGTCCATAGGAAATAACAACTGTGGAAGGTTATGTAATTTAAGGATTAGAAAGAATGAGGAATATGTATTGGATACTTTCTTTATAATTTACAAATCGTTCAATATTTCTGTATAAATTAATTTTTAAATTGAAAACAAATTTTCGGTAATTTTCCTTTAAAATCTAAATCTAAATCTAAACTCGAGTAGGCTTTTATTAAATCTGTTTTAAAATTCTATATATAAAAAGGACATAAACAATTCATTCGTACCCACATCAGTTATATCAATTTACTGTTTATTTTTGGGTATAAAGAAATTAATAAAATTGTGTCATTTTGATTCTTATAAAATCTGATTCTTTTCTTTGTTTTAAACATTTTTTTAACACACAAATTTCTCTTTTTTTCATTTACGTTACAATTTTAATCATTTTTATTTACAGAACAAAACAATTAATTTTAATTAATGAAATAAAAAAAAAACAGAATTTTTCATTTTTAAGGAATTTTAAAATCACCATGCACACCATTCACCATTCACAGTATGCATTTCAAGTCAGGATTAATGACAAAAGTTTCTCATTTTAGAAAGAAAAAAAAAACACACACACACACACAAATAGAAATCCTAGGAAAATTTTTCCTTTTTCTTAGAAACTATTTTTCTTATGGGATTTCTCAGATAAAATGCAATCCTTATTTTTTCATTTAGAATGGAAAAAAAAATGTAACAAATGTCTCAACAATCAATTAATTTCAATGAATTTTTCTTTTTTTTTTTACCTTTTCTCTTGTGTCTGTTTATCTAAAAAAAAAAAACATGGAATACAGAATTTTCTTTTATAAATCTTGATATATGACTTTCTTAGTATTTTTTCTATCTTTTTGTAGAGAAAATAAATTTGGTTTACTTTATTCAAAAAACATCTATAAAATAATCATCAACAATGTATACATAATATGTGAGTTTTTGGTAAGTCCTTGAGGAGATGCAATAACATCCGCCTATTCGTTATCCATTACCACAATGGATATACGTCAGCGTATATGCATTTTTCTATGTTAGCTCAGGATATAGAATTTCAGATAAATATATTTTTCTATTCAGGAAAATGTCGCGCATTTATAGATAGGTTTATGAAGATTTAAAGTTGCATTACATCAACCATAATAACTTCAATGGAAAATCAGGTCAATAATTTTAGTTCAAACAATCAAAGATTATTTATTAATTTTCCATTTTCACTAACATAATTTTAAAATATTCCTTATAGAAATTGACTTACGAAAGGAATAATTGTCAGTAATACTGGGCTCATATACTGGCTCTTAGAATATCTCCATTGACTCATAATTGGAAAGTTCATTTCTAAGAAATTCTAAGTAACGAGAATTTCATCACTCTCTGTAACATATTAAGACTTTTAATATTTTTTAAGTGTAAAAAAAAGTGGATGAATTTATGTTGGTATAAAAACATCAGAAATATTATGTTGAATAAACAGAATTTTCTTTTGTTGTAATTTTTTCCCGCACAACAACTTTATACAGAATTTTTTCTTTTGTTTTTCTTAAATTCATGTTGATGATTTTTTTTTTTGCTTGAAATAATTTCATATTTATACGTGTATGTAAAATACTAACAATACTAGTAAATTATGCTAAGTAATGTTTCTCTTTGTCTCATGTGCTTACAATTTATACATAGTAAGATGAAATTCATGACTATAAATTAACTTAATTTTTCATATTAAACTTTTGATTAGATTATTATTATTATAAACTAACAAGTAAAAATTCTTGTTACTGGCTGTACCTAACTGGATGTAACAAGATGTAAAAGTACTCATATACTCATATTAAAGTGAATCAGTTTTGACACAATAAATACATATTTTATTTTAAAGTGTTTCACCACTAGAGGAAAATAATAATTATCAAATATGACTGTAATATTGTAGGTGACGTAAAGATGAATAATAAAATTTATTAAAAATAATCAAAATATAAAAGTTTTACCATATTGTTGTTATTTTGTTGTTGTTCTCACATAAATGTGTTAACATAAATGTCGTTAAATCTGTATGTTCTTAGATGACATTAAAAATATTGAATAATTAAAGTTTTGGTTTGTTAAATTGTTAGTGAAGCTTTTATGTGGATTTTTGAGGAAACATTAATCTTTACATAAGTAAAAAGTTTCTGTTGTATAGAATTTGATTTGAGTTAGTTAGTTACTTAGTTTATTTTAAAAGGTAATCAGCTTTTCGTTTATATTTATCTTGAGACCTAACATTTATTTTAAGGTGCGTTCTGATCTGAACCACCATGCATCTGTATTTAGAACTCAATTTAAAACGAGTAGTTTAGTCCACAAACAAAAATATTGTCGGAATTTTTGTTTTGGGATAAAAAAAAACAAAAGAAGTTCAACCGAAGAAAATATGTACAACAACAACAACAAGTAATAATCCATTTAATTTAACCGGCGTAAATTTAAATTGAAGAAAATAACAAAAGAACAAAATTACGTTTATGAATTCAACATTAATAAACGTTTAGATGAAAAGGAGAACCTTTAAAATATTCCCAACTAAATCCAATAGGATTATTATATAAGATCCAGTTTATCTAATGTTGGTATGAATAAGGATTTTTCCGGCTTTTCCCTTTAATTTAATAAATTCTAATAAAAATAATAATCTACACAATATTCCGTTTTAAAGCAAAACAAGTTCATGAAACTTCTCATCGTCTTTTTCTTCGTCTTCTTCTTCTTCGTCTTCTCATTTTGCTCTTTTACGCTGTTCAAGACAACAAAATAATAATAAGAAGGAATGAAATTGTTAAAAAGAAAAAATTTAGTTCAACAAACCTAATAACAATGACCTTGAACCCTTTTCTCCGCTCTGTTCCTAAATTATTTCTTGTGTCTATTGTGAGATGGGTGAAGGGGTGGGATGAGAACGAAATGAGAAAACATGAAGATACTGTGGATAATTTATACGATGTATGTGATATGAAATGAACCCAAACGGTAAATGTCATCTTTAATTTTTTTTATTTTTCTTCTTTTTTTTTGTTCTTCGTCTTCATCGTCTTACTTCAGCGTCATCATAAAATTGAAGTAAGAATAAAAAAACAACAACAACAAATTATTTCTCTTCCTCACCAATTTTCATTCTTCTTTCATCATAATTTTTGTTGTTTCTCATGGACCAAATGAGAAAATGACACAATTACTTTTCTTCTTCTTCTTTTTGTTCCATTCAATTTCATTGCAATAAAAAAATTTTGTGGTTAGAGAATTGGGGGGTGGGTGGGGGTGTGGATAGGGATAAAAGAGACAAAGATAGAAAGATGAAAATGATAAAAGGAAAAAGAGGAAAATATTTCATGATGATTGATCAATCATCAACAGAAAAACAGATAAAAATGTAAATAAAGAAAAACAACAAAAAAAAAGAAGATTTTTCATCATTTTCATTCTTTTATGATTTTTTTTCTTGTTTTTGTTTTTGTTTTTTTTTTTTTTTCAATCAAAATTGATTTTTGTTTTTCCTTTTCTTTCATCCATACTGTCGCCTTTTTGTATGCTTGGATGTCTTATCGAAATAAATAAATAAATAATATATTATTTGGTGCGGGATAAGAAAAAAATAAAAAAAAAAAAAACAACGGTTAAAAAACAATAGAAAATTGTCTCCTATTTTTCTTCTTCTTTAGAAGAAAAACAAATAAACAAATAAACGTTGAAGAAAAATTTCATATTTTTGTTGTTCCTTCCCACAAGAGAAAACAGAGAAAAAGAAAACATCCTTCTGTTTTTTACGTCTTTTTCCTTTCGATATTTTCGACTTGTTTTCTTTTTTTTTTTTATTCATCAATCAATATTGAAGAAGAATATTTTTCATATTTGTATTTACATTTCTGATTTTTTTTTTTTTGCCTTCTAAATCTCATTTTCCATTCTTATAGATTTGTTTCACTTTATTACATTATTATGCGTTTATTTTCACTTGTTTTTCATCGTTTACATTGTTTGTGCGCTCTTATATTTATCTTTCCGCAAGTCCAACACGATAATCAATAATTTTTATATAAGTTAGAGGGAGAGAGAGCAACAAAGTGAAAAAGAGATTCGATTCTCTCTTTTTTTTTTATTGTTCAAATTTAAAAGTATTTTGTTTTCTATTCTTTCGTTTTTAATAAATCAGAATAAAGAATAAAATTGAATTTTCAAACTTTTCACTTGTTGTTGTTTTTGGTTGTTGTTGTTTTGTCAGCATTATTGTTGTTGTTGTCCCAGTATCATTGTTGTTTTGTCAGCATTATTGTTGTTGTTGTTGTTGTTGTTGTTGTCACAGTATCATTGTTGTTGTTTTGTCAGAATTATTATTGTTGTTGTTGTTGTTGTCACAGTATCTTTGTTGTTGTTTTGTCAGAATTATTGTTGTTGTTGTTGTCACAGTATCATTGTTGTTGTGATTTTTTGTAGTTGATATTGTTTGTTTGAGTTCGGTTTGTTCGGTTTTGGTTTTGTTACATAAATTCTAATATTGAATAAAAGAGAGAAGAAAAAAAAAGAAACAAGAAAAACAGGGTGGGATGAGAGTTGAAAAAATACGAGAGAGAAAAAAAGTTTTATTTATGAAGTCAAATAAAGGGGAAAAACTAGATTGATTTTGATAGAATCAATTCCCTTTTTTTTCTTTTGCCTTCTTTTATTTTTATGTAAATAAAATAAATGTAAAGAAAATGATATTGGGAAAATTCAACTTATTTGTGTTCTTATCGCAATTTACAAAACGATTTTCTTCTATACTTTGTTCTTCTGTTTCTACTTTTACTTCTTTCTTCATCTTCTGATATTGTTTTTTCTTCTTCTAAGTTCTACGTTCTCTGTTGATTCTTTTTATTGAAGGATTTTACTTTTTCTTCGTTCTCTTCTTCTTCTTGTCATTTCTTGTTTCTTCTTGTTATTTATTCGAAATTGAATTTATAATTAAATAAAGATCGTTCTATTAAATTGAAATTAACGTAAAAAAAAAAAACAGAGACAAAAATTTATTTAAACGTTTTTCAACAAATCTTAATAATAATCGATTAATCGATTTAATTTTGAATTAAAATTTTCAAATCAACTGTTTTGTCTACATTTCGTTCAACCATCTTTTTTTTTCTTCTTTTCATCAAAATAAATGTATGTTTGTTGTTGTTTTTGTTTAATATTCAAATTGTGTCTCAATGACAATGGTAAAGGTTAGATTTATCAACACTACATAGAAATTATATACAAAGGATTGGTTGTGTTAGAACCTGAGAAATTATTCAAGTGGCTTTTGACTTTAAAAATATTTTTGAACAATTTATTGTCTATTAAATAATTTTCAAAATTAAAACGATGTTACCATAACAACCGTTTATTATAAAGGTAACCATATAAGAAACAAAACAATTTCTTCGTTCAATTTTATTTCGTGTATTTGAAGTTGATTTCTGTTAAATTATTTAAATTTGAGACTTACAGTCGATTATTTTTATTCTATTATTTTCTTAAAGGAATTTTAATTTTATACAATCTTCACTTTTATACATTAGTCCTGCTGGCTTCATACTAATATATCTTGTTGCTATAATTTGTTAAGGACGCAGAAAATATTTGATGAAAAGTTTTTTTCTGGTTCCCCCCTTCCTCACATTTGACCTTTAAATTTAAATTGAATTTAAATTTCTTGAATTATTGAATAATTCTGTAATTTAAATGTCAAAACTTTGAAATTATGAAAATTTAATTTAATTTAATTTAAGATTAGAGAATTTTTCATTTAAAATTAATTTAATTTTCTTTTTGTTTTTTTTTTTTCTATTTTCAGATCGAAGTTTTTTGGTAGCAAATGCCTTATCTGAAAATTTTCATATCATTTTTTGTTCAGATGGTTTTTGTAAAATGACAAGTTATACACGTGCTGAAGTTATGCAACGTTCTGCAATAACTGATTTTCTTCATGGACCAATGACATCACAACTGGCTGTTAATTTAATTAGAGATGCACTAAATAAAGGATTAGAAAAACATTTTGAAATATTATATTATAGGAAAAATGGTAAAATAATTAAAGTTATATCAAATTAAAAATTTTGTGTTTTCAGTCTAACATTTGTTTTTTTTTTTCCTTTAATTTTCTCTTATTTAGGATCAAAATTTTTATGTTCAGAAGTTTTAGCACCGATAAGATCAGAGGCAGATGACATTTCGCTTTATATTATTAATTTTGAAGATTTAACACATCCGCCACAATGTGAAGCCGCATTAGTTAATAGATTAAGTAAATGTAAGTAACACAATAACAATTTTCTATTTTACTAAAATTCATTTAAATCAATAAACTATAAAATTCGTTTAACTTTTTTTCATTTCAATTTATTTAGTTGATAGAGCACGTGCTAGTTTTCGACAGTCGTTACGTTTTGGTAGTATGGGTTTAAGAGATCGTGGTCTACGTTTGGCTGGCTATTTAACACCACCATCAGATGTAACACAAGAGGAAGAGGAAATTAATGAAGGGTTTGTACATTTTTTTTATTGTAAAAATGTGTTGAATTGATCGAAATTACTTTTCTATGTTTTATATGGAAACATCGCTTAGCCGAGACACACAAATTAGTTAAGAGTGTCTTTGATTAAACTGAACCGAAATTATATTATTTTCATTTGTTTTTATTGTATAAATTTATGTCTAGACTTTCTTTAGATAACTAATTTTAGTACTTAATATATTATTTTAGTTTGCAACCGTCAAGAAAAGTTGATCCTGATAAAATGTGGACACCAATGTCAACACCTGCCATTCCTAAAAGTATTGAAATTGAACGAAAACCAAAAGAAGTATTGGGAATGGAAGAAATTAAAAGTCCTAAAGTATATTTTTTATTTAATTTATTTTGAATTTCACCTTTTTTATTCATCGTTTTCTTTTTTAGAAAGCGGAACCAGAAGATTTTAAAAAATCAGAATTTTCACACACAAAAAGTTTAGATTTTGAAAATTCACAAAAAAGTAAGTTTTATTACCCACCGAAAAAAACAGCCAAATGTTTGAAAAAACATAAAAAAAAATTCAAAAATAAATTTGAAAATTAAAAACGTTTTTTTTCCAATGTTCAAAAATTTAACCTTTTTTATGTTATTGTTGTAATTGGTTTGTATCTTGACTAATTAACTTTTATAAAAAAAAAAAACAAAAATTTAATCCGTTATAATTCCGTTAGTTTGTGTCTCTGCTAATTGCCTCCTCTAATTTTTGTGTTTACGTTTTTCTTTTCTGTTTTTATTTTTATTTTAATTTTCTCTATCCCGGTTGCGGTATTTTTTTGTTTTTTTACCTTTTCATATTTTGTTGTTGTTACTTTCTCTTTTTTTCGTTTGATTTCAAATTAATTAATAATTATTGCTGGCTATAAAAATAAATTGTGTTGTAAAAAAAAAAAAATAAGAAAAGATGGAAAAATTTTTGGAATTATTTTTAATTAATTAATTACTTAATTTAATTTAATTTATATTAATTTATATTAACTCTATAAACTCCCAAACCCGCCCTAAAAAAAAAAAAAATTTAAAAAAATAAAACCCTTTAATGCATCAGTGTTAAATGTTTTTTTATTGTTGTCGTTTTTTTTTTTCTTTTTCTTTTTACCAATTTTTCTTTGGTTGTTTTTATTTTTCTTTCTGTTTTCTGTTTTTATATTTTTTTGTTATTGTTTTCTCTTTTGTTTCTTGTTTCTTTTTTTTTTGTTTTGGTTTTTGTTGTTTGTTTAGATCCTGAACAGAAACTCATACAAATCTATGAGACAAGTGCAAAAAATTGTCGTGGACTGATACAGAAACGAGCGCACACAATCGATGATTTTATGCAAGGTTAGTCTTTTTTAGAGAAAAAAAAAAACAAACAAAACTGCAAAAAAAAAAAAAATACACAAATAAAAAAAAAACAACCAATCAAATGTCTTCTTATATTGCAACAAAAAAAAAATAAAAAGAAAGAAATAAAAAATTATTAAGATTTCTCAAAACAATCAAAAAAAAACAAAAAGAAAAGAAGAAAAAAGTCCTAGTTTTTTTTTTAATCACCTTAAAGGTGGGTGGTGTTTGTTTATTTATATTTTGTTTCTGTTCAACATTTTTTTTTTCATTTTTCTTTTTATCTCTCTCTCTCTTTCTTTCTACTGTTTATTTTTTTGTTATTGTTTTTAACGTTCTTTACTTTGTCTTCTTATGTTTGTTCATTGATTTTGTAATGCTTTTTTTTATATAAATATATATATTGGCGCTTTTATACCTTTTATTTTTGTATATATAAAAAAAGAAAAGAAAAAAAAAAGAAGAAGAATAAGAACCATCCAAGCCCACCCCCCTATATATGCGATGCGTATACACAAACACACATACACACACACACTTACTTGTATTAAACACAATCGATTTGTTAGATGATCATTTTAATAATATTTTTGTGTTTATAAAATTAGCACAAGTCATTGCGTTCTCTTTAGATACAATTATACACACACACACATACGCCAACCCATTTACAAAGCTTTTATTTTGAAACAACAAGAGAATTATTGTAAACTTTTGGTTGGTGTCTAAAAAGACACGAACAATAAAAAAACAAAATTAATATAAAGTTCATTTTCAACACTGTTTAGATTTAGACAGTCGTCCAAAGGAAGATTATTATTCCTTCACTTGTTCTCTTGTTCATTTTCTTTTAAAGATTCATCAATAAATAATCCATCACTCAATTTTTTCAATTCCATTAAAAATTAAACAAAAATCCATTTTCACTCATTTTTAATTCTTAAATTAAAAATAACAATAACAAAACACTTTTAGTCAATTTTTATGCAAGCTGACAACAACAACAATCCGACACTTTTATTCATTCTTTTTTTTTTTTTTAATCATTAAATATTTAATGGATGAATTTCTTCCATACATGAAATATTAAAAATATATTTGAATTTAAGAGTAAAACGATCAAAGTAAAGTAATTAAAAGTTAGAGTATTTGGCATCAATCCAAAAATATTTTAAACAATTTTTTTATTCTTAATAAATGAACAAGTTAAATAATCCTCCAGAAATTAAAGAATGATGCCAACTCAGAATTATTATGTTTGTTGTAATAATGACATTTATTTTATTTAAATTATTTTGATGGTATTTTTTATTATTTGGTAGATAATTAACAGATTCAGACAATTATTTTTACATATTTTTTATTATACAGAATAAGATATTTTTTTTAACCTCAAATTCTAATTACTAAATAAAGTTACGTAATAATTGAACTTGAAATTGAATTCGTTCCAAATTCCAATTTAATTATTTTCGATGTCATTTCTCTCTCTCTATCTCTTTGTCTCTGTCCAGCCCCCTTTTTTTTTGTTTATTATTTGTTTGTAATTTCTCTTTTGAAATTATATTTGAGTCTAGTTATATACTAGATAGTCTAGTTACCAAATGTCTAGTCAAATTGATCTAGTAATAATTGGCGGTAAACAATAATTGTACCAATTGCCCTTTTTTTTTTATTTCAAGGTAAATTGTTTTATCGTGATTTCTGATTTATGACCATTGTTAGTCAATTTATACAGTTTTAGATCAAGATTGACCAAAATTGATTTCCAAATAATCATCACTAAACAAAAACAAAACAAAACAATCAAAAAAAAAAACACACACACAAATAAATTATGCAAATCGATTTTTATTTTTATTTTTCTGTTTTTTTTGGTTTTTTTATATTTTTACTGCAAAGCTTTTTCTTTTTCTAGTTGTTGTAATTAATGGCTTTTTATTTATAAAAAAAAAAAAAAAATCTGTAGCATTTACTAGCATCCAAATATTCTTCCTTATTAACAAAAAAATTAATCCAATTAAAAATAAAATAAAATAATAAAAAATTAAAAAAAGAAAAAAAAAAAAACAAAAACTCTGCAAAAAATATTTTTAATAAAATTTTTTAATTTAATTTTATTTTTTGACAAATTAAAATCTGAAAATAAACATTTTTTTTTTTCTCTTTTCTGTTTTTTTTCTTCTTCTTCTCTTCTCTCTTCGTGTTTTTTTTTTTTTTTGTTTAAAACAAAAACAAACAAAAAAAAAAATCTCCTACAGGTTCAACAACACACACAATGCGTCAATATTTTCCTTATGTTTCATCAGAAAGTGATCTACAACGTTATAAAGCAATTTCATTTCGTCAACAAAATTCAACAAACAACGAAACACATCGTGGTAGTTCATCATTATCAAATGTGCCTTCAGATCTCAAATCAGACCGCATGAAGGTGAGAAAAAAAAATTTCTATTTATCTTTTTAAATTAAAAAAAAAAAAAAACAAAAAAAAAATTATACAAAAATTTCACAGCAGAAGAAAAACAATGAAAAAAAAAAAAAAAAACAAAACAAGGAAGAAATTTTGAATTTTGAATTTCTTAAAAATTATTCGTTTTTTTTTTCATTTTTTTTTTCCAAAGATTTTTGTTTGAATTGAAAAATTTAATTTTCATTTTTTTTTTTTTAGAAATTTTCTTTTTTTCAATTGAATTTCTTTGAATGAGTAAAAAATTGGTTGAATAGTTTTTTTTTTTAATTTTGTTGTTATTGCATGGAACAATTTACTTTTTTTTCTTTCGTTTAAAATAAATTCAATTTTTTTCTTCTAGAGATTTTTCTAAAGTTTTTTTTTTTTTCTGTTTTTGTTTTTGTTTTTGTTGTAGGTAAATAGACCTCTCTTTGTTTGACCACACACACTGTTAACTTTTATTTCTAATTCTAATTAGTTGAATGCATTAATTTGTTTTTTAAATATTTGAGTGTACGTATGTATGTCTGTATGGATGTTGTGTGTGTGTGTGTATATATTTATGAGATGTCACTTTAATCTTAAAAATAAAAAATATTAAAAAATATGTCATTTTGTCGTAATAAAAGAAGAAACAAAAAGATATAAAGAAAATAGCGAATGTTTACTCACTTCTTATTCTTAATCTTATTCTTATTCTTATTCTTCCTAAATAGTTTTTTTTTTTTCTATCTTTCATTTTAAAAAAATATTATCAATTGAATGCACACTTTCTATAAGTAAAAAAAAAAAAACAAAACAGAGCCCACCCCAGCCCCTTGTAAAAAAAGAACCAAAAAAAAACTCACACCCCCACCCCCCAAATCCCCTATATATTCAAAGTAAATTTTCTATCCTTCAACTCACATCAAATTAGTTACTATAAAATTTGACAAAAAACAAAACAAAACTGACCAACCATAAAACAAAAAAAAATATCAAAACTCAAACATAAAAAAAAAAAAAAAAAAAACAATGAAACATGAAAACGCTTGGCGGCCACTAAATAAAAAAAAAAAAAAAAATTAAGTTCACCAAAAAACAAAAAAAAAAACAAAAAAACATGGCTTTCTACAGAGCAAAACTAAACACAAGAAAAACAACAACAAATACAAAATTAGGACGCAGCACAAAATAAAAACATTTATTTTTCTGTATTTTTTTTCTTTTTTTTTTTATAGCAACAAACAAAATTTTTTTTCTCTCTATAAAGCAACAGTAAAACGCTTATTTATAGGAAATCAATCTTTAGGGTTTTTTTTCTATCACAACAAAATAAAAAAAAAAAACCACAACTTTTTATTCCTTTTATTTTTTTTATAAACTATAATTATTGTGGATTATCTACAATTATGGCGGATGATTTTTTTTTCTATAGGATCTTTTATTTTCAATTTTTTCTAAATTTTATCAAAAACAATTTTTTTTTTGATTTTAATTTTTTTATAATAAAAAAACAACAACTCACTTTTGTTTTCTTTTATTTTTTATTTTTTAAATCAACCAAATCAAAAAACAGCAAAAGCAAAAGCAAAAAACAAAAAAAAAAAAACATCCATCCTATAAAAATTATAATTTAAAACCAAAAATATTTTTAAATTATTTTTTATAGGACAATGGTTCCGCGAAGTATTTCCAAGGGAGTAGACACACCTCAAACATGGGTGAAAAAGTAGCACAGGTAAGATTTGCATGTTTCTCTCTCAACAAAAAAAAAAAAAAAAAAACAGAAAAGTAAAAAAAAAAAATCTAAATCTATTTCTTTCTCTTTCTCTTTCTCTTTCTCTCTCTCTATCTCTCTTCTCTCTTCTCTATCTATCTTTTTTCTCTATTTTCTATCTATCTATCTTCTTCTGTCTCTTTCTCGACAAAACCGACATTAAATAAAATAAATGAACGTATAAATAGAAAAATTTATAGCAAATTGACGACAAAAAAAAAAAATTTATGGTAGAAATTTTCTCTTTGTGTTTAAAGAAATTATTTGTTATTATTTGTTTTGTTTGGCTCGATTATATGTTTTTTTTTCTAATTGTTTTTTTTTTCCTTAATTTCTTCTTTTTCTTCTTACTTTAATTTATTTTTTTCTTTTGTTGTCTGTGATTCTTGAATTATATTTGTGTTGGAATTTTGGTAAAGAAAATATTTTCATTTTCTTTATGTGTTTTTTTTTTGTTGTTTTGTTTTGTTTTGTTTTAATGCATATTTGAGAAAATATTGTTGTTATTGGTGTATTTTTTTTTTCTTTTTTGTTTTTGTGATTTTATTAAATATTTAACTATCAACTATAAAGTGCCAACTATAAAAATTGTCAACTATAAAAATTGTCAACTATAAAGTATAAAGTAATAATAACAATAATGAAAGGAGTATCGTATTAAATAGAGTTTCTATTTGATCAGATTTAGTGGCGCCAAGCAATTCTTTTTCTCTTTATCATCTTCTTCCTTGTTTTCTTCTTCATTCCATATATTTTTTTTTCTATTTTTCTTTTTTCTTCTTTTAAAAGAAAATTAGAAAAAATTTGACGTGTTTATTAAAAACAACAACAACAAATAATGTAGAAGTAAAAAGAAAAAAAATAAATTAAGTTTCATTCGCTATAATCCATCATATTAAAACAGTGACTTAAAGGGGGAAAAAAACGTTACTTCCTTGATTTAAAGAGATAATTTAAAAAAAAATCTCTCTCACTCTCTGTCTCTCTCATTCTCTCTAACCCCCCCCTAAAATTCTCTAAAAAATTAAATCAAAGCATGGGGTCGTTTATTCTAAATACAACAAAGCACAATGGAAAATGTAGGTATTTATGTCATGTGAAAATACATTTTATTTTAAACGTGAAAAATTAAAAAAAAAAAGAAAAGAAAAACAGAAACAGCAAAAAAATGGAAAAATGTTTTATACGAAAAAAATATTATCCTATTATTATTATTTTTTCTTTTAAACAACTAACTCTAATACACTGACCACAATACCACAACACCATTCCATCCTCCATAAAACTTCCATCAACCAACCATCACCTCCCTTATTTTTCCCGCGATCACTCTGGCAATAGTCCAACAATTCTTTCTTAAAACACACACACACACACACACACACACACACACACACACACACATACATACATACATACATTAATAGTTATGTATATTATTTTGTCACGCAATGTGACAGATTTTTCTACATAATTTTCCTTTCGTTCAACAATAAACAAAAAAAAAAAACAACAAAAAAATAGAAAAGAAAAAGTTGAAACAAAAAAGAATTTAATCAGGTTGCATTCTAAAACATCTAAAAGTCAAATCGACAATGTCCTGTTTTGGCTGTGGCATAGAAAATAGGAAAGTTTATATTAAAACAAATCATAATTTTCTATATAAAGTTTTAATGTTTATGCTAAGTACCAAATCAGTCAGGTCGCACACACTGTTGCTCTATACTAAAATTTTTGGTTTATTCTTTTCGTACCACGACCACCCTAATCTCATCCGCCCTGCTTTTAAAATTATTCCCATATCTCACACATCATACCACAAATATAAAAATTCACTTGAAATTAATCTTATCGATTAATCATGTTGAGCGTGCGACAAATAAAAACAACAATAACAACAACAGAAAATATATTTAAAACCCTTAAATATAAATCTGATTATTGTTGAGATTTTTTCTTTTTTCTTTTTTTTTCTTATTGCCAGTCGACTTCAATAATAATATTTTTATTTTTTCCCCCACTTTTATTATTTTCTTCTTAACATTTTTATTTATAAAAAATTTTCTCTCTATAGTTTATTATTATAGTGTATATGCAAATGTTTAATAAAAGCTCCTAACACTTTGTATACTTATGTGTATACCACCTAACACCCTACCTACATAATGCACCTTACACCTTACGTACCCATCCAACCACTACCACTAACATCAACACCATTTGTCACCCAATCTCCATTGACTTATTTTTTTCTCTTTCATTTTTGTTGTTATTTTTTTTTCTTTCTTCTTCTTCTTCTTCTTCTTCTTTATTTAACGGCAAAAAAAAAAATATAAAATGATTTTTTTTTTTGTAAATAAATAAAAAAAAAAAAACAGTGAAGGTAAAATCAAAAAATTTCTTTTGATGTCAATTCAAACAAATTTTCTATCTACAAATAAAATGGGGTGGAAAAAAAAAATTGATTTGTATTGAAAATTGATTTTGTTCTTCTTCTTCTTCTTTCTTGTTATTGGAAGTGTTGTTATCACTAGAAAATCAAGTTCTGTGAAAATGAGGTTATAAATAGTCTGAGCCATTTTACAAAATAAATTAATACAAAAATATTGAATAAAATTTAAAATCGTGCGAAAATGTAGAAAAATTTAAATGAAACAAAATGTTTGTTTAAAGCATAAAAGTAAATTTTACGCCTGGCGTTTCCCTTTACTATTTCTTATTCATAGTTTTTTTTTTTTATTATTTTGTTTTTTGGTCGTTTCGTGTTTCTTTGTTGTTTGTTGGTTTTTGGGAAAAATCTCGTGGTCACACAAAATTTTCTTAGGAAAAGTTCTAAAGCGACATAATATTTAAAATATTATTATTATAAAAAAATTTGTTTGTGTGTGTTCCCTTGTGTTTTATGTAAGTGTGTATGTGTGTGTGCGTTGGGTGTGTGTGTGTGTTTGTTGATTGTTGTTTTTCTTTTCTAAACTTAATAAACTTTTTATTTAAAAGTTTTACGTTATTAGACGATTATTCATTTGGTTTGTTATTCGTTCATTCGTTATATGTATGAAGTGAGATATGATTCATTTTAGACGTGACATTGATAACAGGTTATTGTTTTGTTGTTTTTGTTTTTTTGTTTTTTTGTTTTTTATATTTATGTGCGATATTTATGTGTTTTTTCCTATTTGATATTTATCTGCGTTTGTGTGAATAGTGTGTAGTGTGTGTGTGTGTGATGTGTGTGTTTTATTATATTTATATATATGTGTGTGTGTGTGTATTTTTGTAACTTATATGAATATAATAATAATATAATCTCCTCCTATAATAACTTTTAACCTTATCAAAAATAATATTAGTGTTCTAACTTCTAAGCAAAAAAAAAAAAAAGAAAAAAAAAAGGAAAAACAAAAAAGGCAAAAAAAAAAAGTCAATAGTTTTGTTTTTCCATGATTTTTGTTTTCTCTTTCTTTTTCTTTTTCTTTTTTTTAAAAAAAAAAAAACAAAGTTAAATGATATGTTTTTTTTTGCTGTGTGTGTGTGTGTGTGTGTGTGTGTGTGTGTGTAGCACTCCCATTGAATGTGTTAGATATTTTCCGTTATTATATTCTATGTATAAATTTAGACTTGAACATTTTTTTTTTGTTTCGTTTTAAGTATCCTAAAGATGGGATTACATTCACTATTGATATTTTCCAAATATTTTCATCAAATAATTAATCAGATTATAATTGACAAAAAAAAAATCATTTTAATTTTACATTTAAAATCAAATGAAAATTACAACAACAACAAAATACATTTTTTTCTCTGTTGAATTAATAAAGAAAAACAAGGGACAAGTAAAAGTGAAGGATTTAAACTTATTAACCTAAATTCGTGTTTTTCCACAACAAAGAACATTTATTTCTAATTTTGGTGTTTCTGTCTTAACCGTTGGACTCTTTGTTCTTATTATTTAAAGTGTATAATTATTAAGAAACAAAAAAAAAAAACACAAAATGTAAAACACAATTTTTTTTTGTGTCCTCCACAAAAAAAAAAACGTGAAAGAGGAAAATTCTTTGAAAATTGGTTACGATGACGTAGTTGTGTACCTTAACAATTCTAAAAAGGAATTTTAATTAAGAAGAATAAATTAATGAATAATGGAGGGGGGGGGGGGGGAACAAAAAAAAACACCCCCGTTACAGAATAGATTTTTTCATAATATGGAGGAGGGGAGGCCATGAAATTCACATTTTAAATATTAAAAATAATTTTTCCATCTTTTGTTTTTCTTTCTTTTTGTTTTTTTCTCAATTACAAACAAAAAGAATTTGGTATGGGAAAAAAATTCATAATCAATTTTTCTTTTAATTTTGATTTTTATTGATTTCTATTTTTTTATCATACTTTACACCCTATGTACACCCTATGTACCTGTACCTGTACCTGTACCTGTACCTGTACCTTGTATCTGTATTTTATTTTTCTGCATTAACTCAAGTTTACCAATTATGTACAATTTCCCTTTTAAACATACACCCACTCGTGTTCTTTTATTATTTTTTATAAGCGCATCAGTTGAGATTTTTATAAGAAAAAAAGGAACAAAAAAAAAAAACAACAACAGGAAAGGAAGAAAGAACTTGAACTCATAATAATAAGAAGTACATTAATTATAAAACTGTCACCGGTGTTTAGTCATTTTTAATATAATTAAAAAACAATTGAAAAAGATTCTTGTAAAAGTACAACAACAACAACAACTTTTTTCCTGTCCTTCCGCAAAATAATTTACAAATTTCATAAATAAACTGGATGACCTGTGTATTGAGGAGGGGGATGGGGGATGAAAACACTATACAAAATTCTTTAAAAGTAAATAAATTATACAGGATGAATTGTTTAGGGAATTTTAGTCTGATTATTTGTGTCACCTTTTTTTTTTTCAGTTTATTCGATTTGACACAATTTTAATTTAAAATCGACAAATTTAGTTACAAGATTGAAAGAAAAACAAAACTAATTTAGAAAATTATGATTTTTTAATTAAAATTTTCATTTATATTTTCTAATTAACTAAAAAAAAACATTATTATATTTTATGGTTTGTCCCTGTCTCAATATACAACACTGATTTTTCCCTAGAGTTATTAATAATAAAATATCCAATCAATTTCTATTTTCTGTTTTTTTTTTATTCTCTGTCAGTTAAAATTATAAAACGAAAATCTGTCTAATGGGACTCTTATTGGACTTCATAATTATTGATTACTTTTTTTTTTTTTTATAAAATTCTCTCATTTATTTAATCGGGATCACCTGTGTAATCGGATTAAATTCTTTTTTTGGGTTGATAATCCGTGTAGACAGGAATTTATAGAAGAAAAATTCATGATTCAAAAATTGTTGGATAAAAAAGAAAAATTGGAACAGTTATTACAATGCAAAATACACTTTTCTTTATTTTAAAATGAAAGATGAAAATTGGGTTTTCCTTCCAAGTTTTTTTTCTTCTTGTTATTCAAAGTAGGTTAAGATCAAAAAAGAAATGAGAACAAGAAAAAAAAATGTTTATTTTACTGAAATGAAAAGGAATCGAAATTCTTCATTTTTTTCCTCTTGTATATCGTATAAGTACATTCTACTTTAATAATTAATTGTTAATAATTAATTGTTGTAAACCCTTTTTTTTCTCCTCCACCTAAAGCACAATATTTTGCACTACAAAATATGAGTGAATAAAAAAGAACAAAAAAAAAAAATCTAAACAACTTCGTGTCACCTTCGTATCACCTTCGTAAAACTAGTCTCGTTTTTCATATAGACGATTCTCATTTTCTATAAAATTTATATTTACAAAAAGGAACATAAAAAAAAAAAAATTTAAACGACATTGGTGTGTGTGTATATGTGTCAGTTCAGTGTTTATATGTATTGGATTGTGCGGGTGGTTGGTAGATAAGCTAAAGCAGGCGATCAACCAACCACATATTTATTTCAACACAACAACAACAACAACAACAACAACAAAAACTCTTTTATTATACGGAAATCAGTGCAAATATAACAGTCGTACTGTTAAGTCTACATTTTAGGCGCTTATCTAAACTAACAAATTTATTTTTTTTGAATAAAAAAACAAAACTGTTGAATTTTTTATTTAATTTAATATTTTTATTTTTTTTTATTCGTTTATCATTTCTAACCAAAAGTTTAAATAATTTTAATTTTTAATTATTAAAGAAAAGTTGTAAAGTTTCACAAATTCCAAAGACAAACGAGAACATTGAAAATATTTAGAAATTATAAAGGGAAAAAAAATTGAATTCGTTGGAAATTTCATATTTTCATTTGTTTCAAAAATTTAAAATTAATTCTTAAAAAAATTGTGCTTATTTTTTTTTTTGTTGTTTAATTAAATAAAATTTAATTATTTTAAAAATGAATAAAAATAATGGTTTAAACGTGTATTTAGAAATAGGGGAGAAAATGACATAATTTATTGGTAATAAAAAGAAAAAAAACAGCAAAAAAAAAATAATTGAAGTTCGTTTTCAAAAAAAACAAAAAAAAAAAAAAACTAAATGAAAATAAACGGAAAATATTTAAAAATAATCATCATTATTAAAGTTTTGTGTGTTTGCCAGTGAGAGCTTTTTGTTTTGTTCTTATTAATACACGCGTCTCTCTTTCTCTCTTTCTCTCTTTCTCTCTTACTCACTCACTCTCACATACTGTCTCTTTCTAACTATAATATTAAAAGATGAGAAATTTTGTGTTTTTATAATAATTGTGTGTTGATGTTTATTACATTTTTGTGTATGTGTGTATGCATATGTATCAGTGTGTGTATGCGTATAAATTTTTAAAAATAAACGAATAAATTATAAGAATACCGACTACTTTGATAAAAGAGTTTACCGTTTTTCTGACGTTTAAATTTGTGATATTCAATGTGTGTGTATGTGTATTTGTGTGTTTGTATGATTGTATGTTGTGATATCCCTTTAAAAAGCCATACATAAATAAATAATATTAAAAAGAAAAAAAGAAAGTAACAATAACAAAAACTGAACTGAACTGTACTGAACAGAACAGAACTAAAATAATAACAGCTAACAAAAACAACAAGAAAAAAAAAATAATCATGCTTATAATTAATTAATTAAAAAATTAAACAAAACGAAAAAAAAACGAAAAAAGGAAAAAAGGAAAAAGAAGAAAATTCATGAATAAATTATAATAATAAATAATAATATCCTGTTGTGTTTCTCTATCTTAAATTGTTTCTTAGCTTTTATAAATTAACCATAAAAAAGTGTGTGTGTTTCTGTGTGTGTGTGTGTGTCTGTGTTTCTGTGTATGTGTGTGTGTGTGTGAAAGAAAGAGAAGGGTAGAGTGCGTACCCTTTTTTTTTTAGTTTTTGTTTTTTTAACTTACCTTCAATATAAACGACGACGCTTCAATAAAATTATAGTTTCATGCTATAAAAAAAGAAAAAACGAAAGAATTTTTTTTCTTTTTTTATCAACAGTGAAGATTTTCAGTTGTTTTTTTTGTTTACTTTCTCGTTGAAAGCTTTTATTTTCTTATCCATTGTTTATATTTTCTATTTTTCTGTTTTGTCGTTCGTTTTTTTTTCTTTGCTTT
The DNA here is from genome assembly GCA_963082725.1 of Pedicia rivosa. Taxonomy (NCBI): domain Eukaryota; kingdom Metazoa; phylum Arthropoda; class Insecta; order Diptera; family Pediciidae; genus Pedicia; species Pedicia rivosa. Next base: position 34,083,118 of record OY720154.1, read on the forward strand.
TTTAATTAAAATCAAAAAGTAAATAAAAACAATAAAAAATAAAAGACGATTATTAAAAAACAGAAATTTTGTGTGAAAATGTTGTATATTTGCTAGAAACATTTAAAACTCAATATTTACACACACACACACAGAGACACATTAATCCTCTCATAAGTACATACTCTCGTATATACTGAATAAGTGAGTGCGTGTGAGAGTGGGGGGGGGGGAGGGTTTTTTTAACTCATCAATTTTATTTTTTTTGTTGGTAATCGCTAAAAAAAAAAATGTCTACGGATAAAAACTTTCGGCAATCAAAGCAAAAAAAAAAAAACGCACAAAAACGAATTGTGTTTTTTTTTTTATTATTATTAATTATTCAATTTAGGTACAACAACAACAACACCAAAAACACAAAAATTAACACTAAATAAATAATTGTGGGTTGGGGTAGAAACAATAAAAGGAAGAAAAACGCAAAAAATAAAATAGTTTTTCCGCCAGTCATATTTTTCCTCGGAAAAAAAAACAAAAACATAAACTAAATAAAAGAAAATCTAAATAAACTAAAGACGATATTATTGGTTGTGTGCCGGTGTGTGTAGAGACCTCCTCTCCCTATAAATATAAAGTGGGCAAATAATTCAATTAATAAAACATTATAGTTACCTACTAATTTAATTAATTCAAAAAAATTAAAAATAAAAAACAAAAGAAAAACACTAAATATTTTATTCATAGAAAAACAACAACAACAACAGCAACAACAACAACAACAAATAATAAATAATAATAATTTATGTTGTGGTTGGCCGCGCACTCTATAGAGAGAACAAAAGCAAATAATGCATTTATGAATAATTATGGGCAATTAAAATAAAACAGAACAGAATCATAAAATAAGAATATAAGAATAACGTGAAAGAATTTCTTTCGATAGAAAATTTCCCAAAAAAAAACAAAAAACAAATCAACAATAAAAGAAAAATAATCTAAAAAAAATTAGAACATTTATTTTGAATTTTTCACGTTTTTCTTTTCATTTTATTTTCCATCAAGAATTTTTTTTATTTATTTTTCTTTTTTTTTGTTTTCCAAAGAAAATCATGTCAGATACAAGTTTACGTTCTAATTCCTGTATTGAATTATCAGAAATAAGAAAATTAGATAAATTATTAAGTCAATGTGAAACAAATAGTTGTGAAAATTTATATTATGATGATGTTGTGTATTGTTGTTCAACATTTGGTAGTTTAGAAAAATTTGATTTATCATTAATTGATGATAATAATTTAAATAATCAAAAAAAATTACAAACAAATAATAAATTAAATAATGTGACAGATTGCTCAATTAATTTACCAACAACAGCAGCAACAGTAACAGAAGCGGGTGTATCAATATTACCATCAACAGCAACAACAACAATAAAAACAGATACTATAAAATTAATGGATAATCAAAATATAAATACAAATATGAATAAATTAGATAAAAATAATGTTTGTCAAATAAATGATAATATTGATAATGATAATAATGAAAAATGTGATTGTCATAAAACAACTGTTAGTAATTTAATAACAACAATTATACCAAAAATCTCAACACTTAAAACACGTAGCTGTTCACATTTAATGAAATTAAATAAAAATAATAATAATTTATTAGGTACAGGTATAAATAATGAAAATAAACGTATTGATCAAATAATGTGTAGTAGTTTAGATTATGATAAAAAAGTGATAATACCATCATCAATTATTTGTAGTGGTGGCAGTGATACGATTAGTGATAATTGTGATAATAATAGTTGTGGTACATCATTAACAATTGGTAAAATATTAACACCATTAAAATTAAAATCACAACAACAACAACAAAATACAAATAATATAAAAATAAAACAAACAACATTTGATCGTAGTAATACGATTAATAATGATGAACGTTTATTATTTGGTAATAAACAAAATAATAATAAACAAAATTGTAAAATGTGTGGACGTTTAAAGCAACAATTATCACGTGATACAAATGAAATAAAAATTGTTAAAATAAAAAGTACAGAAATTGATATAAAAGTGATATCAGACAATGATGATGATGATATTTATGATGATGATAATGATAATATTGATAATGAAAATAATTATGATGATGATATTTGTATTGATGAAAATATAAATATACAAAATAATTTTTTAATAAATAATAATAATAATAATAATAATAATAATAATAGTAAATATTCTAGCCAAAATAGTATAAAAGAATTAACAAATTATATAAATAATAAATGTGAACGTAATAGTCTTATTGATTCACCAATAAATAATATAAATAATAATAATAATAATAATAATGCCAAATTACAAACGGAAAAATCAATAAAAATTAAAACAAAATTTTCACCAAAAATTTTAGCACGTAAAATTTCTGGTAAATGTGACAAAAGTGTTGACAATAATAATGATACAGAAAAATCAGCAAAAGAATCATTATTAGGACATTGTCGTGTTGATAGTTTTCTTATTGATAAAAAATTACCGGAAACCGTTGAAACAGTATGTAAATAATAATATTTAGTTTCACACAAACACACATACATACACACACACATACAATTCATTATTGTCTCTTATAAATAATTGTTGGGAATCTCATTAATAAATGTACCTTTAATTTTTTGATTCTACGATTTACATTATTCTAAAATTGTTTGTTAATTTTTGAATTGAAAAATAAAAGTTCTGTGTAATCATCGAACATTGAAATGTTTCACAGAAAAATCCATTTAGTTTTTTCTTCATATTAACATTTTTGTAGAGAGAAAAAATTCGGATTAAATGAAATTCACGTTAATCCAATTAAAACACAAAATTATCCTTTAATTGAAATTAAAGTGAACTCCTTACAAATATTTAATCGCAAAATTTATCGAAATTCAATTACAAAAAAAAAAAGAGAGGAAAGTGAAACATTTTAAAATGAAACAGAGATAAATTTTCCTTCTTTCATTTTCCTTTTAAATAATATTAAAAAAAAAAAATCTACGCTAATGTCGGACAGCGCATCAATTTTATTTATTCACAATTTTTAAGAAGAATTTTCTTTTTTTTTTTCGTTTTATTTTAAAAAGATTTATTTTTTTTTTTAAATTCACTGAACATTTTTTACAAGGTGAAAGAACGTCTTAGAACCAATGCATTGATATAATAAGTCAAATTTGTGTTACGTCAGAGGGTAATCAACTCTAAGGACAAATCGTTGCTTTTTTTTTTTACATCATCAAAAGTTAAACTCACTGACTAATTCTAATCAAATGAAATCGAATTTGAAAATCAAACAAAAATTAAAATGACCAAGCAAATAGAAATTTAATCTGTTGTACATTTAATGCATCATCACGAATAATTTAAAATCCATAAAAATAATTTATTTTTGTATCAACGATAATTTTCGTCCTTAATTTCTTAGTTGTTTTTGTTCACAAATTGTTTTTGTTCACAAATTGTTTTTGTTCACAAATTGAAGACTGTAGGTCAAAAGTTTACTTTATTTTTATTAACAAATTAAATTTCGAAATTTGTCGAAAATATAAAAATTTAACTTTAATTATTTAAAGAGAAAATAACATTTTTCGTTTTCTTTCGAATTAAAAAAAAAAAAAAAAGAAACTTTCTAAAACTAAATTAAATAAAAATTGGGGCCAAATCATTTTATTTTTTTTCACTTTTGTAAAGAAGTTTATTCGAAATTCAATTTAGAAAAATTGTATCAGAATTTTATATGTTCTTTATGAAAACGTTACTTTGATTGATCAAACACACACACACAACACACAACACACACACCACAATCGTATAACTGAACAAAAAAAAATCTGTTCTTTTTTTTTGTCTGTCGCACACAATTTTTTTTTGTGCCCAAAAAACAGTAAGCTAAACTTTACACTTTTGGTTAAGTGCCCATAATATGGTTTTTTTTTTGTGTATTTTCATATTTTATTGATATATACGATGATAATAAAAAGATTTATAAATGGTGATAAGAGTTGTGTTCACACACACACACACACACACACAAACATATATACTAAGGCAACATGAAACATTGAAATATATTAGTTTTTGTTATAAAGTGACAGTCTGTAACAGTGACAGCTGATTTCAGTTAAATCAAGTTAACCTCCCCCCCCCCCCCCCCTAATTAAACCTTTAACATTTGATATTCTTTATTATAGTCATTTTTAATAATATAAATTTTGACTGTCAAATTGTTTCAATAAAATGGTGACATTTTCCTTCTTTTTGTTGTCGTAGTTGTTTTTTTATTTTCTATGTAGTGTGAGTGAGATGGTTGTTTTTAGGGTGTTTTTGGGGTGTTTGAAAATTAAAACCTCATCATAATGGATTTATATATAAAATTAATTGTTAACTCATACCATCAGTTAATTATCGTATTAAATCGAAATTTTAGTCAGATTACCGATTCTGAAAAAACAAAAAAAAATGTCTAGAGTTGGCAACACTGATGACAATCGAAAAACAAAAATTGTTGACTTTTATATTTTTTAAAGGTAACTCTTGTTTTGTTGTTGTGATATTTTGTTTTTACAACGGACAAAAAGTGGGATGAGTCTAGATGTAGGTTGGTTAATTGTTGGTAAATAATTATCGCAAAATAAAATGGATCAAAATTTAAGTGAGTTTAACAATTTACATAAAAACCAAAAAACAAAAAAAAAATGGAATGTTCAAAAAATACAAAGTTGGCAACACTGATGAGATGTTAATCAGAATGAATAAAAAAAAAATATGTCATTCTTTTACCGCCGACAGAGACAGAACTTTTTCCACTTTTTTTATATTTTTTTTTTAACCCCCCACCCCTGCTCCCGCTTCTACACATTTTTTCTCATTCTATAATAAAAATGTGTGTTTGTGTGCAGGTTTTCTGTGGAGCTGTGTGTGTGTGTATATGTGAATGTAATATTTTTGATTTTTTCGTCAGATACACGCGCATTTTTATTATATTAAAAAGGAATATATTTATTGAGGAGTGTTTTGGAATTTCTATGAGATTATTATAATAATCATACATATTGCATATTATATAAAATACCTTGAGACACAAAACATATATATACACACACACACACACACACACATACACAAACACATACATACGCCTAGTTTTGATTCCTTTTATTAGAATAAATTTTTTTCTCGGTCTCTCGTATTTTTTTTTCGCTCTATTTTTTTTTTTTGTTTCAGTCCTTTGATATTTTTTGTGTTTCTGTTTTCTTCTTCTTCTTCTTCTTCTTGTTCTGTATAAACTAAAACTAAGTAATAGTAGATTTTTGCGTGTTAACTTCATTAAATTAAAAAAAGCTCAATAAAATAAAGGAGTAAAAAAAAAAACAAAAAATAAAAGGCTTACTAGCAACGTTCTAACACATAAAAATAATAAACTAATAATAATCATAATAATTTATAGTCAAATTTGATTTGATTTAGGTTTAATAAGGGTAAAATAAAATTATTATTGTTTATTACAAAAATATTTTCATGTAAGAAAAAAAAAAATGGAAAGCACAATTGGTTTTTATTCTACCTCTCCCCAATCCTTCTCAACCATTGTGCCGTCATCGCGAATCGCGTATTTATTAATATTACGTTTATATTCAATTTTCTTCTTTTTCTTCTTCTTCTTCTTCTTCTTCTTCTTCTTCTTCTTCTTCTTCTTCTTCTTCTTCTTCTTCTTCTTCTTGTTCTTCTTCTTCTCCTTCGTCAAATAAATTGTCTGGTACTGAAATTCTTACCAGACGATTTATTTCACAAAGTACAAAAATTTAATAATCAACAGAACAACAGCAATCAAACAATAGTAACAATAACAATAACAACAACAACAACAACGACAACAACAAATATAGTTAATTTATTACAAAGAGAAAAAATTATCCATTTAATTTCTTTGTTATAAATTTATAATTTTTTTCCACTGTTCCATTTTAATTGACATCAAATTATGGTTTTTAAAATATTTAAATGAGTTTATTGCATTTACCACCCCATTACACCAACCACAACATTTTTCATTTTGCCTCCCTCTCCCTCTCCCACTCTTTTTCTTTGTTCTTCTCTTTTTGATATGAATTAATTATTATGGAAATCATTTTCAATCTAGTAATTTTATTTTATTATCACTAGATTTCTATTAATTCAAAAGCAGAGAGAGAGAGAGAGAGAGAAAATGTATATAATTTTTAATGTCTGGATAAAAATCTAGAATTTAGTTAAAAATTTTTAGCGCACTAAATTGAAAACGAAAAAAATAATATTCTTTGAATAAAAAAAAAATTCAATCGATATAAATTTTATATTTTATTTTTTTTGTTTTTTGTTTTTTGTTTTTTGTTTTTTGTTTTTTGTTTTTGTTTTTCTTTTATTAAATGAAAATTACACATGAAAAGGTGCGACAGTGCTAAACTAGAATTATTTTGGATTCACTTTGTTTGTATTCCACTAAATTATTTCAGTAATGAATTATTAATAATTGAATTTTCTAATGAGCTTTTAACGATAGTTGGACGTTGAAGATTTTTCCATAAATTATCAAATCGAAAACTTTATCTAACAATTATTTTTATCAGAAGATTTTAACAAAATTTTATGCAAATCCTTATAATTTCAAACAACTGAAAATTTGTTAACGTTTTGTAAGGTTAAATTTGTGGGAACTATTTTGAAAGTTACCTGGAGTTCATATTGAATAATCAGTTAAGGCACGCATGCTAAAAGCGAAAACCAGGATTATAGTCAGATGGAAAGTAGAATCATTTAATAGAGCTTCTGAAATACATAAGTCCCTCATAAGTCCCTCAGAAGTCCCACATAAGTCCTTCATAAGTCCCTCATAAGTTCCACATAAGTCACACTAAATAAAGTTAATTTACAATCAATCTAGTTAATTTGGTATAAATCTTATTGAAACTAGATATCTAGTTAATATATTTAATTCGCACACTGGTATGAGTACACGTCTATATTTATATTTTAATAGACTTTAGACAATCTATTAAAGAAAGCAACATAAAAATCAATTTACGTTTTTATAACAAAATATAAAATAAAGTGAATATATTTTCTCATTCCTTTCGGTTTTTCCGTTTCCTTTTTTTTTTCTCTAAATAAAAAATCAAAAACGTAAATTAAATTCTGATAAATGAAAATGTACAATAAAGAAAAACTTATGTAAATTATTCAGTATTTATATTTCCAATCAGAAAAATTATTTTCCCATCTTCTTCTTTTTACATTTCTATTTTGTTTTGTTTCAATTTAATTAGTAACAATATTAAATCTATATTGATTAAATTTTGTTATCAATTAAATTTCTGAAAATAACAGAATGGTCAATATATAAATTCTAACTAATATGATTGCAATCAATCTCTTTCTCTACCTCTCTCTCTCTCTCTCTCTCATATTTAATTTATTATTTGTTTCTTCTTCTTCTTCTTTTTATGAATTGATTCAATAAAGCTTTTTTGTTTATGTTTTATTTTTTTTGTTTTGGTTTTCTGTTTCATTTTGATTCAATAAAAGGAAATGAAGTTCATTTCACTCTTATCTATATAGTTTGATGATTAGGCTGAAATTCCAATTATATTTAATTAATTTTCTAAAGAGTAAAAATATAACATTGATAAAAATGAAATGAAAAGAGAGAGAGAGAGAGAGATAGAGAGAGAGTGAAAAACCTAATAGAAATAAAAATAGTTTAACCTTCATAGTTAAGGATTTTAATAGATTAGAAATTGTTGTAACGTTAATATATTTTTTTTCCTCCTTATTTACGGAAACGCAGAGAAACGAAAAATGTCAATATACAAAAACACAAAATACAAAGCACAAAATAAAAACCAACAAAGAATTAAGAAATTAAAATAAAAGGAAAATATTGTTGGCGAAATGAAAAAGAAAGAAAAAAAAAACAAAAACGGAATAATAAAAATCGACGAACCACAAAAAAATAAAAAAAAAATTAAAGTTCGTGAGTGAAAGTATTTTTGGCAACAAAAGCAAAGTTTTTTTTTTTCTTCTTCTTTCTTTCTTTTTTATTTTTCCTATCATTTTATTGCCAATTTATTATTGGTTATATATTGGAGTATCATTTGAGTCTAATATTTCTAATAAAACAAAAAATTTCCCTTCAGGGAAATTATATACATGATTTAATTTTATCATATTCATAAAATATCATATTCATATTTTGTGGATCAATATTTTTCAAATGAAAATTTTCAAAAAGAAAAAGAAAAAGAAAAACAAAGAACTGACGAAAGAATTGTGAAATTTTTGAATTATTGAAATTTTTTTGATTGATCCAAATACGGAGCTTTTTCTTTATTAGTTTTACTATTTACCAAAAGATGTCACTCTTTGAAACTTTTTTGGTTTAGTTTTTTTTGTTTTGTTTCTTGTTTTATAGTCGTTACTTTTCTATCGTCAACAAAATAAACTTTCGTCCTTTCCTATACTTATTATTTTGTGTTTCGTTTTTGGTTTTTTTTTTTTGTTGGAATTTCAGACAAGAACCAATGAAATAAAGCTTTCCCGTTTTTTTTTTTTGTTTGAAAATCTATTTTTAATATTTATCACGTCATTTTTATAAATAAATAAATGGAAATTCCCATTTTATTGTATTTTTCTTTTTTATATTGTGATGATGATGACGATGAATAAAAGAAAGAAAAGAAAAACTGAAACGAAAGAAAATAAAAGGTAAATGAACGTGAAAGAAAATAAAATATTTAGAATTTATAAAGTAAAAAAAAAACGAAAAGTTGTCTGGTAGGGAGGATACAAGAAAAAAAAAATCAATAATCAATAAAAAACGATTACATGTACGATCAAAGAGGACACACGACACCAATAACTAATACTTAGATTATTTATTATTTATCCTATTTTCATCATAAAATTCAATAAAAATTTTATTCTCATACATTTTCCATTCTATTCTTCATTTTCTTTCGTTCCATTTCTATTTAAATTATTTATTAATTTAAAAAAGGAGAATCACGCATATGGTTTCCTCTCTCTCTCTCTCTCTCTCTTCCTTTCCCTGTCTCGTTCTCTTAGTTTATAACTAAATAGAAAAAAAATGTAGAAAACAAATAATCATAAAACAATAAAATATTTTTAGAAATTTATTGAAAGAAAGAAAATATTTTTAAACTGAAGTAAAAATAAAAAAAAAACTCGGCGACGTCACTTGCAACATTTTTTTAAAATTGAAAGAACAAACAAGAGGATAGATGAGAAAGACGAAGAAAAAATTTTTCTTTTCTTTTAATAAACCGTAAAAATAACAATAATAATAAAAAGTTAAATCCCTCCCAAATCTCCCAATGATTGATAACTAAATTTTCGTCTTTTCAATAATATTTTTATTATATTATTGTTATTCTCTCTCGTATATTATTCTTTATATATAATCTCTAAGAATAAAGTGTTTTGTTAGGAGCTTGAGAAAAAAAAAATAGATGAAATTTTTATTTAGTCGTATCACGTCTTAGAAATGACGAATGTTTTACTTTAAAGTGTGGTGCTGGCAAACAAGTCAACAAGATAACAAAAAAAAACAAAATCTGTTAAATATAATTTGTTTGCATTTCGGAATTTACTTTATTTTAAATCAAAGTACAAAAGATCAAAATAAAATTTTTGCAAAATGAATTTAATATAATTTGGAGTTTATCTTTGTCCTTTTGGACACTTTATTCTTACTCGTTACCATCAGAGTAAAAGAATTTAAATTGTGAAAATATTTAATTAAATTTTCAAAAAATTATTTTTTAATTTTCTCTCACAAATTTCCACCAATTGAAATAATTTTATTAAATTCTCATCGTAACGAAGGTACAATCATAAACTTCACTCTTATTATTCTGAAAAGGGTCGGATAGTTTAATTTTCTGATCTTTACTGAACTATTTCCTATTAAGTGTCCAAAGTTCAATATCAGCTAACTAATTAAAGTATAAAGTTAATGTTTGTTAGATAATTGTTGGTAAAGTTTCTGAAATTGATTGGAATGTTGGAATGGGATGAGGCATTATTTTGATTCGGCTTAGGGATTTTCTTCCAAGTTTTCATTGAAAATCATAAGAAATTTATTTAAGCGAATAAATTGGAAAAACACATTTGGAAACTGTACAGCTTATCAATAGTTTTATTTTGTTCAAAGAATTCAAACAGTTTTGCCATTAAATAAAAATGTCTATCGGGATTTAAACTTTAAATCCTTAAGATGGATTTTAAAAAAAATAAAATTAAAGTTTAATTTGTTTCCAAAATTCTCTTCACAATACTCAGTTATTTATTTTAATTCTCTCTTGTGGAAAAGTAAAAGAAACACAAAAATACGAAAATGGACGGAGAAATTTTCTCGCCTTCCCATTTTTTTTTTTTGTATTTTTGTATTTTTGTTTAAATTGATTTTTCTTTTAACATAATTAAAGCGTGATTATTAAGCAGATTATAACATTGGTATAACAGTTTACCACCTGTTGACTCACATTTTCGTTTACATCATTTTTTCTATATTTTTGTTTATTTTTTTTTTTGATTCCATTTCTTGGAAACTTCTGTTTTTCTTTTTCCTTTTTGCTTATTTATTGTTTATTTTTTGTTGTTGTTAGTTTTTCTTGTATAATAATTCGATATATCTAAAGTTATCATAATGGCGCCACCTTTTTACAGTCATATAAATATAATGTAAATTTTTTGGTCATAAAAATTCAACGAAACAAAAAAAACCTTCACATTTTATTGGTTGTCGTTGTTGTTGTTGTATTATAAAATTTCAATTTTTTTCCTTTTTATCGTCGAATATGAGAATATTTGAACAATTGTCATCGTTCACCGACATTTTCGTCATCATACAAAAGAATCCTTTTTTCTTTCTTTCTTTGATACGATTATGTTTGGTTCGTTTGTAATTTCTTCAAAAGAAAGAAAGAAAATAAATAATTTATCAGCATAACTTAATTATTTGTATAAGAAAAGGTTTCATTTCAAACAATTTTTATTTTAATTTCCGTTTCATATTACACACACACACACAAACATCCTCATTCAATTGAATTTATGTAACCCTTTTTATTGGAATTTTTTTCAAAATATTTGAATAAAAATTTCGCATTCATATTTTGGGTTGTGCGTATTTCCCTTTAATTGAAGTAGAAAATGTCAAAATATTTTGTTTTTAAAAGTTCTTTCAGTGGCGATAGCACGATTAGTTTTTTTTGTGCAAATCATATTTTGATTTTCGTTTTATTTAAACCAAAAAAAAAAAAAATTTGAATAAAAAATAAATTAATAATTAATTTGTTTGAAAAATTACATAAAAGCTTTTAACATTTATTCTTTTTAAATCTTAACTTATATTTGATGAGTTTAATTTCCACTTACAAATTGATTTGATTTAAAAAATCAGTAAATAAAAAAAAAACCGGGCGTCTCCACTTATTTCAATTTTTATGTGTTTCTCTTTTATTAAATATAAACACACCCATACACCCACACATAAATTTAACAGCACGCACACACATGTACATTTAATGCATGCAACAAACGATGAAATATTGAAAATGTCAGAGAGTGCCCATTTTCATCTCTAAACACAAATATAAAAATATAAAACAACAATAAAAATATTTCGCTCTTGTTGATACACGCAGAGCCATAAAATTAAAGAGAGCGAAATTATTCTTATGATTTTCTCTCACTCTCTCTCTCTCTTATTCCCTCTCACTCTTCTTCACTCTCTTTCCTAAACTCTCTCACTCTTCTTCACTCTCTTTCCGAAACTCTGTCACTCTCTTTCTAATTCATTTTTAAAAAAAATATATTCCTAGAGTAAAATAATGAGACCTAGAATGTGAGAGCAAGAGAGAGAGAGAAAAGGTTATGCTCTATAAAGTCAACCATCCACTGAACTGAAAATTTTTGTTTTTGAAGATTTTCATCGATAGACATTTTTCCACCCATGCATAGAAAAGAAAAACAAGGAAAAAATAAAAGGAAAAATAACAACAATCGTAATAACAACAACAACAACAACGCCAACTAAATTTAAAAAAAAGTCTGAATAAAAATCGTAGTAGAAAACAGAAAAATATTCAGTCAGTCAGTTTTCAGCCATTTCACTGAAAAGATCGTCGCAGTAAAAAAAAAAAAGAAAAAACAAAAACAGCAAAACAAATAATTAGAAAAAAATCCAAGGAAAAGAATTGATTGTTGTTTTTTTTTTTGTTCTAATTTGTTCTTATTAATTTTCGCCATTAATTAATAACAAATAATTAATTAATAAAATCAAATTAGCACAATTATTATGTGTGGAATGTTGTGATTGGCTTAGATAAAAATAAAAACAAAAAGATAGAAAAGTGTGTGGGGTGTGGGGGAGAGAAAAAAAAAATGTCATTTTATGTGATTTATTTTTTGTTTTCTTACGGATAAATAAAGAATTAATATTTTTAGAATAAATTCTTTCGTTCGTTTTCTAACGTCTTTTTTTTTTTCTTTTTTTTTTTTTTTGTAATAAAAATTAATTAATTCATAAATAACAATTCTAGTAATAATTTCTTCGTAATTAAAATAAAACAAATTAATAAAAATATATTTGGTGTAATGTGAATTCACATTTTGTCTTATGTCTATCGTTGTAATTGGATACAAATTAGAATAATTAATAAATAATTGTGAAATTTATTGTGATTTTTTTTTTATATTTCGGATGCAACCAAAAAAAAAAGGCTCAAAAAAAAAATTTGTATCAAACTTGTGAGAAAGAAAACAAAATTTTACAAAGGAAATAAAATTTGTCGTTTTTTTGAAATTTTATCGCGTTTTAAATTAAAATGGAAAATTTTCAATCAGTATTTATCTAAATGTCTAGAGAGAAAATTTAAAAGTTAAAAGTTAAAAAAAAAATAAAAATTGTTGTGATAAATTTTTTTTCCTACATTTTCTGCGTGTTTGGTGAAAAAAAAAAAGAAGGAAAATCTTGAAGGAAAATAATCATTTTCAACTAAATGTTTCCTTTGATAAATAAATAAATAAATAAATAATTGTTACTCTCTAATTGTATATGTGATTGTTGTTGTTTAAGAAAGGCCAGTTTTATATCCTTTTATAAAAAAAAGGGATAAAAAAAAACAAAAACTTTCGTTTAAATTTTTTTTAAAAAAATTTTGTGAAAATTATTTCGATAAATTTCGAGAAAATACAAAAGAGAAAAATGGGATTGTATTTATTTTCTAATATTTGGTGTTGTGTGATTTTTGAGTGAATTAAAAAAGTATTCTTGGGGGAAAATCAGGAACGTCGTGATAAAATTCCAAATTGTGCATTTTGAATTTTTCTTTTCACCCAAATGGAAAACAATGAAGGATTAAAGGAAAAACAAAAAAAAAAAAGGATTTAATTAAAACGAATTTTAATTTCTGTGTTTGTCCTCCTGCTCGTCTTCGTATAATCCGTTTTTGGGTTTTGTTTTTAGTTGATGAATGAATACGCCGTCCATTAAAAGGGGTTTTTTTTCTTAACAAATAAATATGAATAGAAATTCTTATATAGATTCAACAAATGTACCATTAATAACAACAACAAATGAAATTGGTAATAAACCAATAACAACAACAATGTCAAATCTTGAGACAAGTTATAAAGCAAAATCATCACGTAGTTTTGTAAGACAAACAAAATTAAATTTAGAACATAGAAATAAATCAGTACCACATAGTTTACAGGTATAATTTATTTTGGATTGAAAAAACAAAAAATTGATGAAATTGAATTGTTTGGAATAAATAAAAGAAAAGAAAAAAGCTGAATTGTCATTTTTATAGTAAGTGGAATTATGAAGTCAATTTAATATGAATCCTAACATTCAATATTAAAGTCTTTACAAATGGGATTTCAACTCTTTGTTACTTACAATATTTTTTTGTTCCATAATAAATTCACACAAATTGATACAGAAAAGTATACATAAAACTTTTCGATTGTATATGGGGTGGATCTTTTTATTTGATTTTGATAAAAAAAGCGTCAAACATACAAAATTTTCTTTCACCTGATACCAAAATGTTTCAATTTTGATTGAAAGATTTCTTTTTTGAACATTTCATTGTTACTTTTTTACAAAAAGCTAACAAACAAAATGTTTTTTTTTATGTTTTATCAAATGAATAAATGCGCGCGCATTCACTTTGATAAAAGAGGGTTTGGTTGATTTGTGAAAATATTATCTTTTTGTCTATTTTTTACCACAAAAAAAGAATACATGAATCCATCTTCTTATAGAATACCTGTGTGATTTACACAAACCATCGAAATTTATAATTTTTGTCTAGATTGTTCGTTTATTTTGTTTTTTCTATTCAACATCCTCATTTAATTTGTTGTCTTCTGTCGCTTAAAAATATGTTTCATCTTTCTTTGTTATTCTTTGTCAACTTTCTATTTGTCAACAAAGAACATTAAAGTCTTCTCATTTTATGATCGGAAAATTTCACGTTATTCATGGAATGTATGCGTGTGCAGCATATTTGGAAATAAAATTTAATCATTTTATTCTGGATTTCATAATTTGCTAAATTCAAAAGTTTAAAGAGAGATTGCAGGTATAAGACGTTTCGATAAGAAAATATAAATAAAATTACTAATTGAAATGTAAAAATATACGGAATAGAAATATTACAACAAAAGCAATTAAAAAAAAAATATGAAAACACGAAAATATAAAAAAGAAAAAAATGCAATCCATGCGGCTTAGTAATTAATAATTAATGTCAACTTAACAATTAGTTGACCTTCTAAATTCTATACATACCCACTCCTCCCACTTTCTCCCCTGACACCAAATCATAAATAAAATTTAAATTAAAAATTCAACTGCACTTGTTTTCTTCTTCTTTTTCTTTTATACTTCATTTTATTTTTCCTTTTTTCATTTTTTTTTTTTCGTTTTTCTATTAATTAATATTTTTCAACTTTAAACTTTTTTTGAAAAAGAAAAAAATTAAAAAGAAAACAAAATTCACAGACTGTAAACAATTGAAGCTTTTATTTCTTCTGGATTTCCTTTTGAAAATTTTCCAAGGATTCCTGTGAAAAAAAATAAAAATATTTATTAGATTTTTAATCAGAAATTATAAATTAAAAGCTTCTTAGAATTTTCTTTATAAAAAAAAAAAAAAACAACAAAAACATTAAATTCTGTTGAATTTTAAAGGTTTTTCATCTAGTAATTAAAACCTTTTCGTTAATTGTTATTAATTTACTGGTTAATTTAAAAATTTTAAATTAAAATTTTTTAATAAATTTCCACCTACACTTGTCTCATTTTTTTTAAACAAACAAAAATATTTTCATATTCTCTCTCGCCCATTACACTTCACAATTCATATAAAATCCTCTTGTTTCCTAGAATTCATCTTCAATATTTCCTAGAAACGCATGCGTTTCATATTTTCCTTTTTCTCTTCTGAATCTTTTTATTGTTGTTATATTTTGTTGTTGTTATTCTTACTGTTCTATTATTGTTCATTTTACTATATAATATTTCCCATATTATACCACTCGTTAATTCTATATAGTCTAGGACGCCACATTGTCTAATAAAAATGCTATAGGACTCTAATGTAATTTATAATATTGTGTGAAAAAGTCCTTGAATTTATAGTTAGTGCGGTTTTATTGTTTAAAGAAAAAAAAAAAAAAGAAAAAACAAAAACAAAAAAAGGCCGGAAGTTCATGTTTTCAAATTATAAAATGAGAAGCACCAACAACAACAACAACTCTTTTGAAACGTCATTATTTTTATGCAACAGAAAATTTTTTATTGTCCTTCTGTATTCGTCTTCAGAACCAAAAATCATTTACAAACTTTGTCTCTTTCTGTCTCTCTCTCTCTCTGTTGAACGTTTCCGATTTTATTGATTTCTTTTTTTTTTGTTGACGATAAAACAGACGATAAAAATACCTTTACGAAAATGCTTCTCACTTTTTTTTGTTTTTTTTTTTTTGTTAAGACTTTATTTATTTTATTAAAAAAAAGAAAAGGGTTGAGGGCAACGTTTGGTTTTTATTGTGTGATATTAAAGGAAAATGATGTTAAATGTCAACACACGCAATTTTTAATTCATTTGATTATTGAAAATAAATATACACGTCACTTTTTTCCTGATGTTTGTAGGGATTTTCATTTATATTGTTGATTTTATTTGTATGTTTTTACATTATTAAAAGTATAATTGATTTCTCTCTCTCTCTCTCTATTTCTATCCCTCTCTCTCTCTTTCTCCCTCTTAACATTAAACACGAACGAAAATATAATTGTGTTTATTTTCTGATCAAAAACCAATTAAGAAAGAAAAAAAAAGAGTTTGTTGGTTAAGACATGAGGAGAAGACACGGAACTAAAATGGGATAATAAATCGAATATATTTTTATAGGGTGGCCAATTGGTGATTAGAAAATATTTTAACGTAATTTCAATTTTCCCGCTTATTTTCAGTTTAATTAATTAAACTAAACTTTTTCAATGGAAATTCCATTTTTTCTGATTTTTTACGTTTCTAATTTATTTAAGTGAATTTTTGTTTTATTTTGCTTTTGCTTTTGATTTTGTTTTTGTTTTTTTTGGGAAAATTCATCGTCTTTTATAAATAAAGTTTGATCAACAAAAAGTGTACAATTTTCCTTACTTCTAAGAAGGAAGAGAAGTAACAGATGTATTGCTCCTTTTTATTTCTCTTAAAAAGAAAGCTTTGAAATTTTACGTTTCAAATGTTCTGTTTAAAATTTTCGTACAAAAAATTTTCCAAGAAAAAAACAAGAATTTTATCAATTTTTCCCTTTTTTATATCCGCTCTATGTTTTAGGAAAAATTTTCATCCTTAAGGATATATTTCTTCGTCCTTATCTGGATAATGTTTTCAAGAAAAAATAAAATAAAATAATTCTTTTCGAAATTGAAAATGGAACTCAACTAGAATTTCACAAAAAAAAAAAAGAAAAATTGTTGCATTTCTGATTTGTGATTTTCTTCTTTGGAAATTGTAAAATTTAAAGAATGTAATTGAACAATTTTAAACATCATAAATGGCTCTTTAAATAAATTGGACAATTCAACTCAATTTTGTAAATGTTAGAAAGAGATTTTTTAGCCTTCAAACAAAATTCTATGAATTTATGGAACAATTTTCATTTGAAAAATTAAATTTTCAGTAGAGTAAAATTCAGTAAAAATAAAATCTCTTGAAGAAATTATTAAAAAGGAAATAATGTTCTCAGATTTAACATTGAAATATTAAACAATTGAATTGTACTATTCTTCTTCTCTGGTTTTATAATTTTCAATGGGAATAAAATATTTGGATATTGTCTTGTGTATTATGAGAGATAGTGGATGAAAGGATGGTGAGGGATTGAAATATATTTTCAATTTTTTAATTATGAAATTTAAGAGATTTTAAATTCTGTTTTTAAAAAAATAATTGCCATGTTTTAGTCTTCTTCTTTTTCTTATAAATCATTTCGCAATTATTTTATTTTTCTTCAATCGCATTTATTACAATTCGCGAAATTTGTTATTGAAATTATAAAAAATTACAAATAAAAAAAATCATGTAAATTGTTGGTCGTTTTAATTGTATTCAGTGAATTTTTAAATTAAAATTAAAGAAGTCTTATGTCATATCAGAAAGTAAAGGAAGAAAAGTTAAGCATCAAATATAATTCGTTCTGGTTTTAAATAAAAAGATTTCATTGGATTCTGTTTTAAAGAAAATATTCTTATCTACAGAAGACGGTAACTTAATAAATGATTTTATTTAATTCCATTTACGTTTGAATTTTTTTATCACCCAGTTCTCCTTTTTGCGTTTATTAAAAAATTGTCTTAATCTTATAATTGGAAATCCTTAAGAAAATTGTAAATTCCAATGTCTAGTCAATCGTTATTGAATTAAATTAAAGCCAGAGATCTGATCTTCATTTATTTATTAAATAAATTAGATTCAAAATAAGGAATTTGTTTCAAAATTAATTAAAATCCTTCAAATTCATTGTAAATTAAATCTAAACCAGCAATTTTATCCCATCTTTTTATTCTCTTATTTCAACAATTGCCAATGAACGATGGAATATTATTATTTTTTTAGACAAAAATTATTCGTTTAAAAATTCGTTTTTTATTCAATATTAAAGATAAGAAAAAAATTAAATTTATAAAAATTTCACAAAAAATTTTCCGGTACGAAATATTTCGTATTTTTTTTTAATCAAAAAGTAAACATGAGAATATTGATTCATTTACAAGAGAGACAACAGCAATAGGGAATCAATAGATTTTCCATTTGTCATCATGAATTACAATTTGTGACATGATTCCATTTATTTCCATGTAATTCGTATAATTTCATGAAATTACAATAATTCGTATAATTTCCCTGTAATCTCCCATCATTTCTTCAAGTAGAAACGTTGGAAATAAATTCTATTAGACTTTTACCTTCATTTGTCAGAATTTAATTCGATATTTTGTAAACAGAACTCAGAAAATCCAAAACATTTAATTACAAATCACAAAATATTATCTAAAAGTACGTCCGCAATGTACTCTTTATAGTTGTGACAAAAATCTTTGAATTGTTCCAAACAGAAATAAATAATTCCATAAATAGACAACTTTTCTTTATGTTAAGTTTTGATTTTGTCTCTCAAAAAATTATATAGACGCAAATTTGTATTATTTTATTTTCCCTTATACGAAAATAATCTTAACGCTGTTTATAAACAAATTAGACAGCTTACAGGATTTATGGAAAAGCGAACGAGATCAATTATTACAATCTTAACGGTATTCTTTCAAAATTGCTGAGCCTTAAACCCACAGGACTCATAAATTAATGTCTCCACTGTATCCTACATAAAATTGACTTGGTTAACTAATGAAACTGATATACAAAAAATCTAATATCCAATAAAGGAAAATTTAATAATTCTCCTTTATGTCTATTAAAGGGAATCTTTTATTGCATTTTCCGCAAATAAATTTAATTCATTATGTAATGAGACAAATTTATTCTCATCCTTTTAATTTTTTTTTTGTCTTTTATGAAATTTTAGTTAGAAAAAACAATTAAATTTGTACGACATAATTTCCACCAATATATAAAATGACAATTCAACTTCTGTGAAAAAATAACGAAATGCAAATTCATATAAAATATTTTTTTATAGGCATCCGAAAAATGGTCAAGTGTACAATTAGGTTCTGATTTAAAAACAAAAGTAAAATTAGAAAATAATATTTTGTCACATTCAAATTTAAATTTAAATGGATTTGGTGGTGAAATACAGAAGGGACATATCAAAAAAGAGGTAAATTATATAAACAAAACAAAGAAAAATCTAAGAAGATTTACTTTCAACTTTACTAAATAGAAAATTGTTCAATAATTTTTTCTTATTGTGTATTTAGAAAGTTTAACTAAAAAATTGAATAACGACTTAAGGTTATAACTTGAGAAATTGATCTTCAAATTGAACTTCAAAAAACTATAAATTAAGGAATGAATTTTCTTTGTAGATTTAAATTCTCGTTATGTAAAAGAAAATATGATTCAATTTGTTTGTTCAAGTTGATTGGATGAATTTTTAACAATTTATTGATTTTGAATTCAAGACTTTTTGTTTTTTTTTTTCCTTCGTACAAATATCTTTCTGTTTCCTTTGATTCCTGTTTTACTTTGAACATATAATAAGAAGAGGAGAAATTTTTTTTATCTTTTGTCAGACTATATTCCATTAAAAATGAATTTCAGTACAATTTGTTTAATAATATGACGACGATACACAAAAAAAAACCCCAATGAATATTTTTGGCAAATAACGACAAAATGGCGTCTTAATAAATTTGTTGTGTCTCTGATTCTTAAACTACGACAAATCATCCATCATGTCTAGTCTCAGTCTACTTATGGTAAATTTTTTTTTTTGTAAAAACCAAAACAATTTATTTCGCAAATTATAATTTCTGGCTTCTTGATGACGATTCTCTTTCCATCATAAATTTTCTGTACTAAAATAACAAGATACAAACAGTAAAATTCTGAAAAATAAACAATCACTGGCAACAAGTCTACGTCATAATAACCATAAAAACAAGACAAACATAACAAAAGGAAGAAGTTGTTTTCACTTTATATTTCTAAATCAGTAAAGACAAAAAAAAAACACATTCGAAACGATAAATAAAGTGTCTAGGATTAACGAGACATAAGAAAGAGGTTGGAAGAAGAAGAAGAAGAAGAAGGAAAGAGGAAGAAGTGTCAAATATTATAACCTCAAAATTAATATGATACAACGTATGACGTAATAAAATAAAATGTTATTGTCATATTCAATTTTCTTCCATTAAATAATTAATATGATATTATTTTGTTATCCGATATAATTTGTGGGTATGATTATTTTTATATTTATTATAACCTTTTACCGTATACTATTTCATAAATGTAATAAACCAATAAACGTAAAATGAACCTTATCCAGATATAATTTTTTTAATTTCTGTTAGTAAGAGGAAAACATTTTCACCTTAAGAATTATTTTCTATATAGACACATTATGTCCTCATAATTGTTTTGTTTTTTTTTTTTAAATGAAATATGACATTTTATTATATTAGGTTGAAATTCGCTTGTCAAGATTCTTAGTTAGATTGAATAAACGGGATTATAGGTTTAAATCGTTATTTTGTTGTAGAGATAAATTATGAAGAGAGAAATTTTATTTAATCATAACAAAATGAGTTCATTTTTGTCTATTGACCTTTTAAATTTTTTTTTTTTTTTGGTTGAACAATAAATTCTAATCAAGAATAGATATTCAAACACAGAATAAATAGAAATAAATTCTGATCAAAAATGAATGAAAAATAATCGTATAATTATATCTAAATATTGAACAATAAAAATGTATTATTATTATACGTTTGACGTTTACATTGTACGCACCCATCATTACCCATCATAATCATAAATATTGACCATTGAATGAAAATAATTTTAAGAGGTGGAATATAAATCAATATATAATTATTTTGATCCAATGACATGAATGGGAATATAAAATAAGTAGAAAATATTCTTATGTCCCCATAATTTTTTCATTATTATGTTCCCATCTATGAACTCATCTATTATGAAGTTTTTTTTGGGAAATTTCAAAATTCAATTATTAAATGGATTTTATTGTTACACTTCATTACCTAATCAAATATTTTGTGTACTTGAATTAAAATCAATCATGATGATAACACAATGAATTGTTGTTTACTAAAGTCTCTATGGCCACGACTACTGCAATTAAGATCTTACAGGTTTTTTTTTTACGAACTCTTCCATTGGTTCAGATTGTTGTCACCTGTATTTTTTTTGTAAATTTTTCAAGAAAAAATATAAAAATATGAAATAAATTTCTTTTAAAGATGAAACGAAGAAAACTGCATGCACTCAAGTTCAAAAAATGTTTTCATAAAAATGACCATACCATGTTTTTCCTAAACAAAGTATAATGCCCTGCCCTTGAGATTTAAAATAAAATAAGCCCATCCTTATACAACTTTTTTATTGTAAAAAAAAAAATGAAAATACAAAATAACGTGCTGTTCTAGTTGGCTTTATTAGAGTCTGGTCAATGTTCATGACTTTCATATTATTTTATATCAACATTTTTTTTTTTTTGGTTTTATTTAGTAAATTTTGTTTTATATTCAATAAACTGAATCATTTATTTGTTGGCACAGAAAACTTTATTTTATTAAATTAAAATAACATAAAATTGAATATGGCTTTTTAATAATGAGGCGACATAATATATTCTATACAGTATAATATTAACGGTGTTTAGTTGATTAAACAGTCTTTTGTCTACTGGGAAAATGTTATTAAAATAAATTATAATAAAATTATAAAATATACAACAAATATAATCATAATTTTATTAATTAAAAAAATATATACAAAAATTGAACAAAGAAATTATTTTATTAATTATATACATTTTGTTGGAAGTTATTCAATTTATTTTGAATTCCTTAATGTATACTGGCTGGGTAAATTTATATACAAAAGATTCAAATCACCAATGGCCATACTTATTTTTTTTTTTTCAATAGTAAATGTCAACCGCAAACATGGAAATATTATGTACAAAAATATTCTTAAATTAATTTAAAATGTTTCATGATTTTTACAACTAAATCATCAGCAACTCTGATTTTCAATGTTTTACAATCTAACTAAAATTGTAAGATCAGTTGGAGTAAAAAATATAGGAAATAATTTTCGCTTCATTTATTGTAAATTTACCAAAAAGCATACATTGTGTCTTGGCGACTCTAATTACTCAAAATTCTATATTTCTACAGAGAGTTGCAATTGTTTGTTTTATTTTTTAACGTAAATGTGAAAATGTTTAATTTTACATAATTAATTATCACTTTTTGTGGCACATTTAACAGAAACAACTTTTAGTTATTTTCTTCTTTAGATAAATTTTCATAGAACATTAATGAGAAACTAAAATTCTGTTCCAATAAACATTAATTAAATTTTCATTAAATATTAATACAAACGACAAGCGTACCAGTCCACAAATCTTTCATTTTGTTTAATAACGAATATTATAAGGATTAATTAAAATGGATTATTTTGATAATTAATGATTATTGTATATTTACTATGAATTCCATAATGACGGTAACAATTGATTAATGTTAAATATAAATTATTTAATCAGAAATAACAATAAAGAATATTATTTTTTCAATTAATAATTCACAAGTAATAAAAATTGTCAGATGATGGATTATCGTTAAAATAATGAACATTATCTTTATGAATCTTTATTCTATGCGTATGTATGGATTTGGTGTGTATGTATGTGTGTGTGTGTGTGTTTCCACATGTATATCAAATTTTATAAAAAATCAATCGTGTGTTATGTAAAGGGAAAGAAAGTCTTCATCATTTCAGTCAGTTCCTCTTTTTTTTTGTGATCATGAAAATAATAATAATAAATGAAGAATTTACACTTCAAGTTTTTATGTTTCTTAAGTTAATTTAATGAGAGGAAGAGAATAAAAAATTTGTGTTAATTTATTACGTTCTCAAATTCTAACTAAATGACTTTGGCAGACAATTTAATGATCAAATTGAACCCTACACACATATCGTCCGATTCTCTTCAATAATCACAGAAAAATGATTTAAATGCCATTATAATTGTAGAGTCTTCAACCATAAACTCTTCAGTAATTGAAGACACTTTAATAAGCAAAATCAATCAATCAGTCGAAAAATTAATCAATCAATTTCTCATAGATACAGATAAATTAATAATAAAATACTTTTTTCTATATTCTAAAAGATCAAATAAAAATTATTTGTTCTTAAGATGAGTTAATTTTTTTTATTAAATAAAATTATCATATTATCTTTTAATAGATTCTTCTTCTACTTTTTATATTTTCTTTTTCTTGTATATTAATTTCCAATCAATACAAAAGTGTTACACTCAAGACTCAATAAATAATTAAATAGATCCACTTATACTTTGTGATGTTGTAGGGAAGCTTTTCGAAAAGAAAAAAACAAATAAAATAAAAGAAAATTATAATTGAAAAGTTAAGTTGACTCCTAAAAATAGATTCAAGTAAAATCAATATTCTAATTTGAATAATTTTTAAACTAATGAATAATGGTAATTTGGTGTTTCAGTTACATTACCAATTACCATGCTTTTTAGCTTTTAAAGGAAATATTTAGGTGTCTAAGAGGAGGTGTCTAGATTTTAAATTCTAAAACAATTTTTGGAGTAAAAAATGTCTGTCTGTGTAAATATTTTGAAAATTCAAGCGAGATTGAAAATAAATATGCGTAGACTTGTTTCATTAATTACAATTTCTGTATTTTATATAATTTTTAAAACTCAATTTTAAAAATAGCTAGACAGTGAATTTATAAATAAACCACATTCAAAAAATTAAATGATCTTTGTAAATGGGATACACAAATACCGAAACACAAACACAGACAAAACGTACTCAATCATAACAATTATAGTTAGTTAGTAATTAATTAATAGACAATATTTGCTATTAATGAGACATCAAAATTAAATTGAATTTGTAATAATAAACTAAAAATCAAATTTGTAATAATTGTCTGCAATTAAAAAATAATTGGCTTTTATTTATTTTCATCAAAAATTAATTCATCTAAAAATAATTTACTTATTTTTTATGAGAAACTAAAATATGACTGACAATAAAGTGAGTGAGGTAAACATAATATGTGAAATCCTAATGAATTCAGATAAATCGTTAGCAATTTATAATGAGTGTTATAATGAGTGTTAGTCCAAAGTTGTGTAACATACTTACCGCATCACAAAAATGATAATCAAATACAACGAGACACTTATACAGGTTACAGAATATTGTTAGTTTTAAATATTACACAAGATATTTTGTATTTAATTTATTTACATTTAATCGGTAACATCAACTAAACCCGTACAAACACAATTAAGTTTTATTTTAGTAGGTCAACAACGTAAGTGGGTGGTTGTGGGTGATTTGTTAAAGTCACTTACCATAAAAAAATAAAAACATTGTTTCCTCAATAATAATTCTTTCTTTTCATATTTTATTGATTTCCTTTACATTTTTACATTGGAAAATTATTTAATTCTATTTAATAGAAATTTTCTTTGTCATTCATTAAAAATTATTCATTGTGTCTATTAAAAAAAAAATAAATACGAATCGGAATCGGTGTTTGAACTTTTGACAAAAAAAAAACAACAACACATTATCGATTAAATTTAAAAGTTTCAAAACATGTGAATCAACATTGTTCACATCAGGGGAATTTTATTTTTAATTGTTAAAAATGGGACATTATCCCATTATCTATAATAAATGAATCAAATTTACAATGGTGGAGCAAGAGAAAAAAAAAAAAAAGTCACATCGAAGAAAAAATAAAAGAACAATAAAAAGAAAATCTAGAAACACTTAAAAGGAATATAAAATTGAAAAAGTGTCCTTAAGAAATTTACATGGAGAGAAATATGTATAAGAGAATTGTTTTTTTGTATTTGTTGTAATATGATCGTGTGACGTGTGTCATTCCTTATTCCATATTATTATTATAAATGTGTCACCATGATAATATTGTACGTTATTTAATGAATTAAAGAAAAAATATATTTTTTTTTCAATTATAAAATCAATTTTCTATATATTTTTATTGATTTATTGAGGGGGTGGTGCGATGGTGGGGGTGGAATAGAACTAAAAAAAAAAATTTATATATAAGTAAAATTTGGTTCATCAATCATTCTCATGAGAGCAACAACAACAACAACAAAAAACGCACTCTAATTTTTTTTCTGTTTATTGTTGTTGTTGTTTTATTGTTGTTTTTTTATTGTTGTTGTTGTCTTTGTTTTTGTTGTTGTTATCAAATTAAAAAGTTGTTCACTGCCCTTGCGTCCAAATTGATATTTGGATTTTTATTCACTTTTTCCATTTTTTTTTCTTTATTTTCTTTTTGTACAAATTAAACCTTTAAATGTCTTTCTTTATATGTGAAGTGGATAATGATTGAGAAAATTATTCTATCCAATGGAAAATATTTTTTTTAATTTAATTTCATCAAAAATTTATTTATTTTTTTCTAAATCATGTAAAAAAAAAATTGTTAATGTTACGTCAAGTCCAAATTTCTCATATAGATAAACTTTTGTGTAAATTTTCTTGTTAAATTCTATTCAGTAAAAAACAAGAAAAACAAAATCTAAATTAATAAATTTTAGTCCAAATCGTGTATCGTGTGTCCATTTGTGCAAAACATTTTCTTGTTCTGATAAAACAAAAAAAATTTAAAGAATTTAATAATCAAATTTTACTTAACTTGATTGTTTTTAAATAAAGTCAACTATTTACGATTCACTTTGTGTAAAATATTATGAAAGACAAATAAATTTATTTATTGAATTGAACCAAATTAAACAAAAAACTTTCAAATTTATTGAGTGGAATTAATATTTTGTATAAACAAATTCACAACAGAATAATATTTTCTCACTCAGTTTACTCAGAACTTTTTTTCATTGAACTTTATTTTATATTCGAGATTTTTTTTTTATTTTCTATTTTTGAAAATTTAAAAATTGACCAAAAACATTCAATAGAATTATCAATATTTTCCAAAAGAGAAAACTTTAAGTTTTTGAACTTTTTTGTTTTGAGCTTTTTTATTTGGAATAAATTTAATTAGATCTCGCTACACAACATTTTTTTTTTTTTTGCAAGGGTAAAAATGCGTATATTTTATTATTGTTTCCATTTTTCTTTCTTTTTAGCACAAAATACAATTTTTCTGTTTCAAAAAACCATTCTCTGATATTTTCAACACGTTCAACCCTCTTTTGTTTCTATACATTTAAATTTTCTATTCAGTCACTTTTGTTTTGTTCCTGTTTTTGTCATTGGTCGTGTTGGGGGTTTATTTTTATTGTATGTTCAATTATTTAATTTTGTAATCAACAGTATTTGAATATTAAAAGAATTTTATATTAGACAATATTAGATAAAAGATAATTAATGTTATAACAAAAACAACAATAACATAAAATCTCTGTTGTCCATTAAATGAACTTTTGTATATTGTGAACGATCTCGACCAATTAAATTATATAATAAAATCAGGTGTAATTTGTGTTCACAATTTTTAAAAATTAAAAATATTTTGTTGTTAATTTTTTCATTTCTTGGTTTTTATTATGAATCTGTGAATAATTTTTTTTTTTTTATTTAAATTAAAGTACATCAACTATTAAGTTATTAATACTAATTTTAAATAATCTGGGTTGGTGTCATTTAAAAATACTAATATTTTATTGATTGTTATTGGATCATTATTGTTGTCCAGAATATTTGGTGAATAATTAGGTAAACATTAACATTAAAGTGAAATGTTATTCATTAATTATTCTTCATTAATTATTGGGTCTTTAATTATTCTTCATTTATTATTGGGAAAGGTGTAAAAAGGAATCAGAGTGAAGATCTAACAAATTATACATTTTGTCCATGTACAAAATATTGTTAATTATTTATTTGATTTTATTGTTAACAGTTCAGTGAATAATTAATAAATTTGTAATTTTAATTTCAATAAAATTTCATTGAAATATTTAATTTCAATGTGTTTCAGATCACACAATAATTTTGCTTTTGATGAGATTATTCATAATTTTCAATAGAAAATTTTAAATTGGAAAATTGTAAATCAAATGAAAACAGAAAAAAAAAATACAAATTACAATTGAGTTCATTTATTTATTTTATATTTTTTGTCTGTTTTTTTTTTCTTCTTTTATTCAAAAATCTAATTTAATTGAAATTTAAATGGGAATTAATTTTTCATAACTTTACTTATTGGAATACAACAAAAAATATATTAATTTTAATAGAAAGTATAATAATTGGAAAGTACAACAAAAACAAAGAAGTATTATTTATCATTAGTATTCCTATTCCCATTCTAATTCCCATTCCTAATCATTATTAATAATAATAATCACAATTGAATAAAAAAGAAAAATCAAAAAAAAAAATCCGAAAACAAAAATCAAATCAAATCAAATCAAATCAAATCAACTTAGAAAATAAAAAATTATATGAATCAACTTTCTCATACCAAAATATAATTACTAAATTCATTCATTATTAACATTTTCAACTTCTCTCTACAATTCTACATTATTTTTCTATATTTCATAAATTTCTCAATTCTTTCATTTCTTATAAGTTTTCTTTTTAACTCTGATGTGTGTGTGTGTACGTATCAGTCGAAAGGATTTGCTATATGTATATATGTGTGTTTGTGTGTGTGTGTGCGTGTGTGTGTTAAATATAAGAGTGTAGAAAATCGAATAACATTACATTTTTATATGTACAATCGATATAATATAATTTTGTTATCTGACACAAATATACTTTACATAAAAAGAAAAAGAAAAAAGAAAAGAAAAAAGAAAGCAACAAAGAATTAAAACACAAAAATAATTATGTAAATTCTTTAAATCCTCTTACGATAAATTACCATTTAAATGTGATTAGCCTTTTAATAATGTGATTAGCTATAATTTTAAATAAATAAATTCACTAAATATACGTAACTTGATATCCACAAGTTACACACAAACACACACACACACACACATGCATACCTACATAAATTAATACACATGAAGTTCATATTATCAACAAGTAAAAATGATTGTACAAAATATTTGAAATTTAATTTTGAGATTTGTATTAAAGTTGAATTAATAAAAATCTATAAACTAATAGAACAATAAAGGAAGAAATCAAATAGAAAGGACGTAGTAAAAATCTATTTAAAGATGTCGGGATATTTAGACGGGGTTGGGTGGGTTGTATACTCTCCTCTTTAATTATTTTCTTGTTTATGTTTTTTTTTTATCTTTAAATTATTTTTTGGTAAAACAAAAATTCTACCCTAATTTTTCAGTATTTATGACTTTAATTTATTTTAAATTGATTCGTCATAATTTGTGCCATAAAATTTTTGTATTTGCATTTTATTTATTTTTCTGTTATTGGAATTTTATGAATATTTCTGTTTACAAGAATTATGTTTAGTTGACGTCTCTGTTAGAAATTTATAACGAGTACAAGGCAAATAACATTTAATGGATGGACCTTAGAAGCATACAAATATGTTTTTAATGTTACCTATGCAAATATTATCAAAGACGCAATGAAAAATGATGTAAACATTTCGGAGAACTATTCAAGTCCTTATTACCGGGATTTAACACAATAATTTAGAAATAATTGAAAATAGAATTAAAAGACAAATTAGAAATTAAAACGAAGTAGAAAAAGAAAATTCTTTCTAATAATTCTGTGAGTAACAGGAAAATTTGACTTTTTGTCAACACTAATAAAAAATTACTTTCAATTTTTAACATTTAAAGAAAAACACAAAAAAACAAAACAAAATTTTCTTTTATTTATGTTTTGTGAAACGAATAAAGAATATTTAAACAGAAATCAATAAATTATTCTGACAGCTGTAAATATATTTGGTTGATTTCTATTAAAACCAAACTATAAACAGAAACATATAACATTTAATTTAACCTTAAATTCACATGTGTGTGTGTGTATGTGTGTGTGGGTTTTGTGTGTGTGTATGTGTGTGTGTGTGTGTGTATGTAGGATGAATTGTGTTTGCCTTTCTGTTATATTTTCTCATACTTTTTTTTATTTTTTTTTTTATTGTATGCCCCTGGCTGTGTTTTTTTTTTTTTTGCATTTGTTTATATATTTGTATTGTTTATTATTATTTATTGTTTATTGTTTGTTGTTGTTGTTTTCCTTTCTTTATCATTCTATATTGTTATATAAAGAATAGATATTGATATTATCAGACATTATATAAAATACGAGTTCATTCATTAAACAAAAATTCTATAACATTCAACTTAAATAAAAACAAACAAACAAACCAAACCAAACCAACAAACAAACAAACAGATAGACAGAAGAATAAATTCTATAAGTCAGTTTAGTAAAATTTTATTTTGAATAATAAAATATGACTTAATAATTTACTATTGTCTGATCTGTTTATACTAAGAATTTAAATTTAGGTCATGTATGAAAATAAGGGATGATTATGTAACGATTAAAATGTTTCGATTAAATTCTGTAAATGAATTTTATTAGAGAGAATATTTTTCTGTTAATAAACGTTTGTTGAGTTACTTTATTTTATTATTTTTATTTGTTGAGTTACTTTATTTTATTATTTTTACATAAAACAACAATTACCATTTTTCAAGCTGTTTGTTTTCTTTTTTATTCTTTATTATGGAAAATAAAAAAAAAAAACTCTAAAACAAATAATGAAAACAATGGAATGTAAATTAAATTGTGCAAATTTTCACACCTCAAAAAAACAAAAACAAAAACAAAGAGAAAATCACCATATTAGACTGACAGAAAATATGATAATATTTTTCAGGATTAAAAGAATTAAATTTCCGTCAGTCAGTTGTCATTAAAAAAAATAAAATATTTGCTGATTATCTAATTCATTTTGATTAAAACTGACAAGTGGAGGCGCCATATTGTCTGTATTTAAAATGAATTGTTTTATAATAATTTCTTGTGTCCATTTATATTTTTCTTTTTTTTTTTTTGTTTTTCATTTTGGTTTAAAAATATTTTTCGAACCAACATCAATTTTTTTTGTTTCTATTTTTATTCAACAATGATTTATTATAATTTTTTACAACAACATTTTACTATATTGATTTATTTTAGACGAGATAATTGTTTGTTCAACACAATTAAAAAGGAAAATTTAACCAAAAAAAAAATAAATTAAATTAAATTAATAATTCAACTAATAATTAATTAATTATTTAATAATAAGGTTTTTTTCAAAAAAAAAGAAAAATAAAATATAAACTCATTTTTTTGTTTTCTTTCTGTTTTATTTATTTCACAGGTATTATCATTAGGTGCTGATGTAATACCAGCATATAATCAACAAAAACCAACAATACATAAATGGACAATACTACATTATTCACCATTCAAAGCGGTTTGGGATTGGATAATATTAATATTAGTTATGTACACGGCCATATTTACACCATATGTAGCGGCATTTGTTTTAAGTGATCCAGAATATAATCAAAAAAAAAAAGGGAAATTAGCTGACGATCCTATTGTGATAATTGATTTAATAGGTGAGTGAGAGTCTAGAATTCTACATATGTTTATAGGGTTTGTGTTATTTGGGCTAAATTTATTATTGAACTTTCTTAAAAAAAAATTTTAACACAATTTTAAAACTAAAACAAAAACAATTAATTTAAATTTAAAAATGGCGTCAATAAAAAATAAAGACCGTCAAATTTAATTGGACGTTTTCAATTTTTGAAGAAAAGAAAAAATAGAATATCAAATATCGGTAATGCAGTTTAGTTTAAAAATAAAAAAAAAATCGTTAAAATTAATTAAAACCAGATAGACAATATCTGATCAATCTTTGAATTGATGATAACAAAATATTATTTGTTTTTATAAACCAAAAAAAAAAGTAAAAATAAGAAGCAGAAATAAAAGAACATAAAAATGTAATTAAAAGTAGAGAGACAAGAATCTAGTGAATTAAGCCTATTTGACACACACACCTTAAAATTTTCTATTACCACCAAAACACACGCATATATATGTATGTATATAAATATATACACATATCATATGTTTGTATATGTTTTTAGACTCTTAGATCATTTATCAAATTTTTGAATTGTCTTCTGGATTATCCTTGATTTATGTTTGTTAAAAATTTATTGGATTTAAATTTTTTTTTTTTTTTTTTTGTATTTGTATTTGTTACAAAAACAAAAGAAACATAATACCAAAAAAAAAAATTCTACAAAAAAAAAACTTGTGTTTTGATTTTATACTGGACGAACTTTTTGTTTTTTTGAAAAAAAAAAAAAAAAAAAACCTTAAGAATTTTCTTTGACTTTTTTCTATAAACAAATCAAAAACAATCACTTACAATTATACACACACACACACAAACACACACACATACAGATACACAAACACTTCATACATTTTACTATAATTATATAATTACGCAGTAATAAGAAACTGGCACCATGAAAATTGTCAAAACAAATGACTAAAATTGGTTTTCCCATTTTCCAAAAAAAAAAGAAAAACCAATCTATTGAATTCCAATTAGACATAAATTGGTCCTAAAACTAATTGACACTTGACACTTGACACTTGACACTTGACACTTGACACTTGACACTTGACATGTGACATGTGACATGTGACATGTGAAATTAAGAAAATATTTTGTAAGAAGGTTTCCGGAAAAATTCTACAAAAAAATTTATTAAACTCCGGTGAAAAGTAAAAATGAATTGAATTTTCTCTTTTACTTTTCATTTCACCATAATTATCTCATTTGGGAATATTTATTTTGAGTTTTGCTCATTTATTTTCACTCTTACTCCAAATGAACATTATAAAAGTATAAAAATCATTCTTTATGATAAATAACATTTCTATTCGGTTTTGCATGAATTTTATTTATACAATACTAAAAGTTTTCTCTACTTTCTATTTTCTATTTTCTACACGACATTTTCTTATTTATGTCATACTTTTTTTTATAAAAATTTTTATAACAAAACAGAAAAAGAATTTAAATTTTTCTATTATATTTTTAGAGAAGGTATGAAGGTTAGACCCTTCTTCGTCTTCTACAATTGTACATTGCATGTGTGAGTGTGTGTGTGTGTGTGTGTTCTTTTATCTTATGTTCACAAACAAATAAAAAAAAAAAGTAAATAAAATTTAAATGAAATTCACGTAATTCTAGAATAATGCAACATTCGTATTTCACAAAAAGAAATGAAAAAAAAAAAAATAAATTCATTGAGTGTATTGAAATCAAATCGATATCTAAACAGTTGGGTGGTTGGGAGCGATTTAAAGTGAACATGCTTTTTTTTTTATCACAAATATACAACACACAGAAAAAAACGAACAACGAACAATTTTTAAAAGAACTTTTAGTTGTGTATAATAATTCCATTTTAGTCCAATAATAAACAATTCTTGGGGGTTGTGACAACATTTAGAATCTAGACAAACTTTTTATTTTATTTTTTTTTATACCTATGAAAAAGTCAGACGTTGCGTGAAAAGAAAAACTTTTAAATGAAATTTTTAAAAATTTGGTTTTCAATCAAAATACAAGAAAAAAAAAAGATAAGAAGAAGAAAATTTTCTTTAGAATAAATTTTAAAGAAAATTCTACGATACAACAATAATAAAAAAAAAACACCACTACACCAAACACAGAAAATTTTAATTATTTTTATTTTGTTTAAAGAAAAAAGCGAAGAAAAAAAAAACAAACAAACAAACAAATTTTGTGTAAGGAAATTAAAATTTGCCAAACAAAAATCCAATAAGTTTTCTAACATCATATAAAAAATTCGCTAATATAAACAAAAAACGAAACGATAAGAAACGAAACACAATAATACAAAACGAAAAGAAACGAAATGAAACGAAACGAAATGAAACGAAACGAAATCAAACGAATTGAAACGAAACGAAATGAAACGAAATGAAACGAAACGAAATACAACAGAAAAGGTGAAATCATATTAGATCTTCTTCTTTCATTTCAAAAACTCTAAACTTTAAATATTTAGTCCATTTTTTTCTAATTCTTTGTTACTTATTTTCTTATTTTCTTAATTTCAAGCCAACAAATATCTTCTTTTTTTTATCGTAAAAAACTGAAAATTGGCAAACAAAAATATAATACAAAAACAGAGAGACAATCCTAGGTGCTTTACATATAATAAACTCATTCCATAATTTTCTTATATATTTCCGTTATAATCCCGGTTTTGTATTTTCCTGGGAATAATAAAATGGTACTCCCGCCACACTCCCACATCAGCATATTTTTTTCTTTCAAATAGAAAATGTTTATAATGCTTGGCAACGTCATCTAAAGATTGCCATTTATTTTTCTTCACCATCCTTATTTTTTATTTTGTCTTCATCTTCTGGCTGTGCTTATTTTTATTTCCTTTCACTCTCTCTCTCTCTCCCTCTCACTTTCTCTCATAAATATACGAACAAAGTAATAAATAAAAATATGTGAACATTTTCTTTTTTAACTTGCCTTGAGGTCAAAAGGATCAGAAATTTTTTCCCTTAACAGAATGAAATAAAATTTCATATAAAACAAAGAATAAGGAAAATTTGTAGGAAAATTAAGGCAGACAAGCGAACAGAAAATATCCTAATAAATTTCTTAATTCAAATTTATTGAAAGAGAAGAAAAACCTAAATGATCAAAATTAATTAATTAGTAAATAAATTTAAGCCAAAGGGAGAATAAGAAACGGAAACTGTGTGGCGTCCGGGAAAGAAAGTGAAGAGTGATTTTAAGATAAAATAGAAAATTTCATTAAAACATTTTTATTCAAATAAAAAGATGGATTTTCAAAATTGAGGAAGTTCTTTAATTACGGTATCAGATTTTTGTTCCTTCTATTGATTGTCTCTTGTTTCCGTTTCAGAAACTAATCGTACAAATTATCTGGAATTAATTATTATTAAACAATTACACCTCATCATCATAATTTTTGTAGAATTTTCTATTTTCCACTAAACAAAAATTGAATCAAAATGAAAATTAAAATTTAAAATTTAAAATTTAAAAAGTTTTTTCATTATTTTCACAATTTTTTAATAAATGCAAATAAATTCAAATAAAATTCAATTTCCATTCAGTGGTTACTAAATTAGAATATTCGCATTTGTTATTTGAAACCATCTAAAAGAAAATACACCCCACCAATATAATAGTTTCCCTTGTAATAATATTTTCCATCCAATTAAATAATTCCATTTTTATTTTATTGGGAAAAAAAAAAATTGCAATGAAATTTTTTTTAATAAAATCGTAACAAAGAATGGAAAAGTCTACTACCTTTTTTTACCCCTTCCCCCTTTTTCCGCACCGCCCCCCCCCCTTTTATTGTTCGATAAACTGGGAAAACATTAAAGTCATTTTTCTAATGGAAAAATTTCTTATAAAGAGAAATATTAAAGCTGATCCATTTTTTATGAAAAAACCGAATAAAAATTTATTTGGTCGAATAATTATTGTCACATTTTTCCCTCGCGGAAAAATTATCTACAATCAACTTTTTGATTTTTGTACAAAAACTGATTTTCTTCCATTCAACACACAAAATACATGAATATTTTTATGTTTCCGATTTATTTATGTTGACTTTAAATTTTACGTTTAATCAATTTATTGTTGAAAAATTTTAAAATTTGAATTTAATTTTTATTCCAAAAACAAATATATTTTGTCCTTTTCTGTTTGTGTTATAAAATATGATATCGTTCAAATATTTCAAAAAATTTAAATTGAGAAAATTTATAGAATGGAAATTCATTTAAAATTAATTAAAACTAAATAGAATTTTGTATTGTAAATATTGTGGGTAATTTGCAGTTAAAACTTCAGCATTAAACTTTTGTTGCAAAGAACTTTTAAAATATTTTAAAAATAATTTCTATGATGAAGTGACCATCGTTAACATTGATGAAACTCATAATCATATCTTCCAATAAATGATATGAATTCAATTATACTTTGTTACCAATTCCTATTAATTTGTATTCTGTTCTCTTATCGATTGATCCCAATAATTAACCTTATATAAATATATTAGAGTATCCATAATAATTAAATTGTCTTAAAATTGAAACAATATAAAGAGATAAAAAAAGAAATATGATTTCTCCATTATGTGTTAACATCTTAAAATTATTAAAGAATTCTACGATTAATCCAAAAAAAAAACAAATGCGCTTTCTTACAATTTAATAAATAGATAAAGAATTATTGTCTATTATTTAAATGTATTGAATTATTACAAACACGACTTCAAATATGTCTGTCTGCATTGCTACTATTATGATTCTATTGTTTTATTATGTAAAACTTTTAAAATAAATATTAAAACAATAGAATAACTCTAATACTAAACAAAAGAAATTAAAGTAAAATTCTCGATATAGAGGGAAATTGATAAGATTTTAATTCAAATAAGAATTCTATTTATGTGACATCGACAATTGTTTCATTGCATTAAATTAAGTCAATGAAAACAAAACAAGCACAACAAAAGTTCGAACGAGAAAAATTGGCAATAGAATATAAAAACCGAATAAATAAATTATCAGAATTTCGGTAATTAAATTACAAACAGAGAAAAATTGACTTTCTCTGCTGTGAAATCATCATCAACCATACAACGTTAACCGAACAATAAGCAATCCACCAGTTGCTGTTTTGTTTTTTCGATCAAACAAAATCCCGTAACAAAGAATGTAAGGGGATGAGAACAAAATGAAGATTTGACCAAAGGAAAACAATATTTTCTTTTTATTAAAAACAAAAACGATCAAATATTCTCCAAAAAATATATTCTGAATTAAAATAAGACAAAAACAAAAGAAGTTTTCCAGAATAGGAAAATTGTGTAAAAGTTCAAAATGAATTGAATCAAAAGAAAATTGTAATTTTGAAAAATGAACAAAACAAAAAAAAAAAACAAAGGAAGAAAAGCAAAAAAAAACAACAACTTTTAGACGAACTTCAAATTCTGTATTGTTGAAAATGTTACAATTTCGATATTTAAAAAAAAAATTGTTCGGTGAGCTTTTTGTAAGCTTTCCAAATAGAATTTTATGAATAATAAATACAAAAGATGAAATGGAAAAATGGAAAACTTTTTTGTTTTCTGTTACAATTATACGATTTTATTATTATGATTTTTTTTTTTTTGTTTACTTTTGTTTACTTTTGTAAACTTTCATTTCTAAAGTGAAAAATATTATATGGAATTGTGGTTTGTAAAGGATCGTCATTCTTTTGGTTTTATTTTTCTTGGAACCTATTTTTTTTTTTTATTATTTTCCTTTATTTGTGTTTCATTTCTTTTTATTTCTTTCGTTTTCATTTTGTTTTTTTTTTTTTTTTTGGTTATTGTTTGGTTTGAAAAAAGAAACAAAAAATAAAGAAAGTGAAATATTTTTTTTTTCAATTTTCAATTTTTTTTTTTTTTTTGTTTTTGTTTTTGTTTTTAATAAAAAATAATTTCATTTTTGTTTCGTTTTTTTTCTATTTCTCTTCTCTCCCATATATTTTCAGTGGATGTAACATTTGTGATAGATATTTTAATAAATTTTCGCACAACATTTGTTAATGGACAGGATGAGGTTGTATCACATCCGGGTCGAATAGCTGTACATTATCTAAGTGGATGGTTTCTTATAGATTTAGTTGCAGCAATTCCATTTGATTTGTTATTAGTTGGTAGTGATACAGATGAGGTAAGAACAACATTTTTAATTATATTCTATTTGATTTATATTTTAATAACATAAAAATAATTGATGATATCAATCAATGATAATTGGGATTATATTGTGACAGTCTAAATAACTTACCTCATCTTAAATATTTTTCTTGTTCTCTTTTTTTATTTGTTTATTTTTGTTTTCTTCTTAACATTTTTTCTTTTTTTTTTCCTTTAAAGAATTGAACAAAAATAAAAGAATGAAGAAGAAAACAGAACTTTTTATGTGAAAAATTTATAAAATTTTAATGTTGACTTTTGTGTCTCGTCCAACATTAAAATTGATTGATTCACGTGAAAATGTCAATAAATTTATTTTGTTAACTTCAAAAATACGAAAAAAAAAAATTGTCTTGTCCTAATATTATGATGTCGTTATTTTTTCTTTTTTGTTTTTGATGTTGATCTCGTTAAATTTCCAAAAAAAAAAAAAAAAAAACTTTCACACAATGTGTTATTTTTCTATCACCAAACACAAAAGTAAAACGTACAAAATTTGAATTTATTTTGATTTAATAGAAAATATAAAAAAATAATCGATTAATCGATTAATCGATTATTGTTTTTTTTTTAATTCAGTAAAATTAAAATAACACATTGTGATGAAATATGTACACCCTTCAATATATATATATATTAATTATCCCTAATCAATGTCATATTTTGTATACATATAATGTGAACGTGGCTTTAATGATTTTTATCTTTTCCATTTTCTCTCTCTCTCTCTCTGTCTCTTTCTTTTTAGTTTTTACTTTTTTTTCTTTTTCCTTTTATTTATTTTGTATTAATTGAGTTCGTGTTACCCTTTCTATTATTTTTATACTTAAAACGTTGTTTCCAAAAAAACAAAAAAACCAAAAAGAAACAAAAGCAAAAGAAGAAAACGTAAATCTTTAAATTTTTAATTGTGAAAATTTTCAATTGTAGAAATAATTTCTATAATCTTTACTTTGATTTTATAATCTAGATTCTTTTTTTTTTCTTCTATCCCTTATTTACTTTCCTTATTTTCTTCAGTTTCTTTTTTTTTTTTTTTTGTGTAAAAGTTTCCCATTAACATAATTACATTCGATTACTTAATTTAATTGTCTAATAAAATAGAACTTTTCTATAAGTTTCCTGTGAGAAATTTTATTCTTTCGCCTGTCTTATTAGTGAAACTTTTCATAAATTTATTCCTTATGAACAAATATTTAACAATTTTCTATTTTTTAATTAAAAATAAAGAAGAAATTAATGATTGTGAAAATATAATGAAAATTACAATGAATAAAAAAGAAAAATGTGTCATATTTTTTTTTTTTTAATTAAAAATTTTAATGAAAATTTTTAATTTTCATATTTTTCAAAAATAATTTTTCTTTTAAGAATTTTCATTGTTTCATTAGCAGCAATTATTAAAATGCAGAATATTTAACATGTCTAATATTTTATTATTCACAAGAGAAACTTCACATTTTAAATTTTCATTGAAAATATTCATATTTGCAGTAACATGTGACAAATAATATTCACGTTCATAATTAACAAAGGTTAATTATCAGTAACATTAAATTAATAAAAATAATGAGTAATGACAAAATTATTATTATACAAAACGTCTCTTGACTGTATAATTTCTTCAATCAAAAAAACAAAAAAAGAAAATAAGAACCTTAAACTTTTATCATCTTGAAAGTTTTCTAAATGTTATAATTATTACAAGGAAAATAAAAGAATAAACTTTTAGATTTTCTTACCTTGTCAGACTTGAATATTTAATATGTTTATATTTACGATACGATACGATAATAATATACGTGATGAATTATAAGTGTGCGTTTGCGCACAATTTTCTTTTCAACATAATTTTCTCTTCAAAACAAAAGTTTTCATAATTCACCTTTTTTTTTTATACCAAATAAAAAAGTTTATTTATCTACAAGATTAATATAAACATTTAAGCGTATAAAGGTTCACAATAATACAATGAACTTATTCCATTGATATCTTCTTATATAAACATCTCTAGATGGACCCCCACTCCCCACCCCACGCCCCACATCATTCTAATACGTTATCCATTTATTGTTATAAATATCCTTAGGAAAAATATTCACAATATTTAATACAAATAATAATTACAAAAATATTGATGCCAATACTAATTGATGGCAACACTAAAATAACGAATTTATTTTTAATATTTATTTTATAATTTATCAAAATCCTTCATAGAAGGATTTTTTTTCATAATTCTATAAAGGAATAAAAGTGAGAATTAAATGAAAAACTAATTTCAAAATTTGAACATAAAAAAATAGATGGATATTTTAGTGTTACCATTGTAATAGCAGTACCCTCCCTCTCTCTCTCTCTCTCTCCCTCTATTTATTGTTTACACAAATACAAAAAATATTTTAATGTGTATTTATAAATTAAGAAAAAAAAAAAATATATATATACATAAATAATTATAAGTGTTTAGTTTACTAAATGACGTCAGTTTCTATATTTTTACAGCTTGGCTTGGACAAAGATGAGGTATTTTTTCTGTGAATATTTCAAAATTTTTATAACTTTAAATTTTGTTTTTCATATTTTTTCTTTTTTTTTTAATTCTTTTTTGTCTTTTTTTTTTTTTTGTTTTTTAACTAAAAAAAAAAGAAATATGTAATTTTTATTATGAAATTAGAAAAACAAAAATGAAGAGACAAACAAAAAAAAATGTTTTAGACAATTTTTTTTCTTTTGTTTTTTTTTTCTGTAATTTTCATTTTTGAACTTTTGTACAGAATTTTTGGACAGATCTTCTTTTTTTTTTTCTTTTATACATTTTTGGTTGTCTTTCTTTTTTTGAGGAACAAAAATAAAAACAAAACATTTTTTTTTTGTTGGTTTGGCTAAACAATAAAAACTTTAGGAAATTAAAAAAAAAAATATTAATACGATCAATTTGATCAAGACTAAAATTATGACGACAAATTATATTCGATTTTCATTCAAATTGAAAATTATTTGTGTGTTTGTGCGTTGTGCAAAACCATATGACTTCATAATGCCAACCATTTGAATCTGAATCTGAATCTGAATTTTAATTTTGAAGATTGTCATAATCGTTGTGCTAAAGTTAAATATTTATACAGAAATTCACTTTAAAATAATCGTCAGTCATATTTTTTTATTATTCCGCATTTTTTGGGAAAATAACAAAAAAAAAACAAAACAAACAATTGACTTTCCAATTGATTGTTGATGATTGTTTATTAGTTCCGGTAATCGTAAATATTCTTCACAAAAGAAACAAAAAAAAGCATCAACGAAGAATTTTGCAGTAGAAACAAAAAAAGAACAAAAAAAAAAAATCAACGGAAATCGGAAAACGGAAATAATGTTTTGTTTTTGTTCTTCCTCTAAAAAAAAAAAAAAAACAAAGAAAGAAGAAAAATTTTATTTTTTCGTTCAAATAATTTTGTTCAAAGTCCTTCACTTTATTTTCTTCATAACAATATTTTGTTTTTTTTTTTTTGTTTTTTGTTTTTCTAATTCCAAAAGACAACAAAAAAAAAATCAAACAATTTTCATTTGGAATTATTTTTTTTGTAATTTTTTTGAGTTTTTTTTTTCTTGTTTTTTTTTTTTTTTTTTTGTTAATTGATTGGCACAATTTAAAAATACTAATTAGAAATGCGTTAAAAGTTTTATTTTTCTTCTTTATTGATGTTTTTGACGACAAACACAACAACAACAACAACAAAAAAGAAAAAATTGAAAATACAATTAAAAAATATGACACTAAAATTGTTTTTCATTGACGTTCGCTCGCTGTTTATTTTTTTTCTCTCTCTTTTTATTCTTTTTTTTTTTTGTTGCATTTTTTTTTCTTCTACATTTTTTTTTTTTTTTGGTCTTTCTTCTTCTTCTTCTTCTTCATTTTTGTTGTGTGTGTTGTTTTTATTTTTGTTTGTTTATTGTGCTTTTATGCGATAACGGAGAACTCTTAATACAATTGGTAAATTTATTAACAGAAAAATGGAAATGAAAAAATGAGTTTCATTTTTGTTTTTGTTTTCATTGAATGTTGATTGTTTTTTTTTTCTCTGTAAACATAAATTACGTTTCACAAAGTAAACGTGATGATACCTTTGGATTTTGTTTCTTTTCAAATTATTACATTTTACCTTAAAATTTTAATTATCAAATCCATTCGGTTTACAGATTCTGAATAGACTAAAATGACTCAATGAATAATTTACATAAATTTTTGAGTTTCTTTTGTTTATTTGGAAACTTACAACAATTTCAATTTTTTATTGTTTTTTTTATTCTAAGTGAAAGAATATTTTTTAAGGGTTGCACTGAGACAACAAAAAAAATGTTTTAATTATGGTGAAATTTTTGTGTAAAATTCAATTTCAATTAAATTCTATAGAAATTTATTAAGGTCAACATTACATTTCACCATTCAAGTTTTTGTTCCTCTTGAAAAATATCAATCACAAGAATTTGAATTAATTCAAAAGTTTCATCCCTTAAATTAATTCTTTTGATTTATTCTAAATGAATCATTTCGATTTACATTAAGTTAATTATTTACATTACAAAATAATTAGACTTAATTGTTTCCACAATTAATGAAATAATTGTACATGATGTGTGTACTGTTCGATTTATTCTGCACTGATGGATGCGTTACAAAATGAATAATTTTTATGTGATTACGAGCAAGTCATAAGTCATTCATACAGTTATTCAATTTAACCAATTGAAAATCTAAATAGGTCCAATTTAAATGGCAACCTTTATGACAAACATAATTTCAATTATGTTTGTCATTTCAATAGAATTGAAATTTTCAAGATGTTCAATCTTTATAATCAACTCTAAATAAATTAACATTTTTTTGTTACTTAGATTTAAATAAATCTCTTTACAAAAGCACTTAAAAATTTGGTTCTAATCAAATTCAATAATGAAACTCAATTTTTTTAATTTATCATTTTTTAGTGAATAAAACAAAAAACGTGAAATTTATATACAAAAATCAAAGAAATTTGAGGAATGGAATATAAAAATGAATATTGCTTGCTTTGGCTCTTTAGTAAAAATGTCTCACCCCACTCCTCATCCACCACCTTCCTTAAAATCCTTTTAAGATTTTTAATTTTATTTAGTTTCAGTTTTATATTTTTTGTTTCCTTTCATTTATTATTTTCAAGTTTTTTATTCAACGAATTTTTTATTCCTTTCATTTTGTTGTTTTTTCTTTTTAAAGCAAACAAAATTAGAGTAAGACAAAAAATGTACAACTGGGCCAACTTACAATTAACAAGAATTTCATTTGTGACTCAAGTCTAAGTTAAAAACTTCAGAGAGAGAGCTTTAAATTAAAAGATTTTCTGTTTATAAATAAATTTTCAAATTTTAAATTCACAGCCAGAAAATGTGACAAAAACAGAAAATAAAAAATTTTGTTTTTCTTCATTATTTTTTTTCTTTTTTATTTCTAAGAAGAAGAAGAAGAAGAAGAACAAAAAAATTGTCACTTGAAATAAAAAAAAAATAATCAAATTAATTTTAATTCATTATTTTGTTGTTTGTAATTTCAATGAATTATTCAAAAGAATTTTTTTTTGTTTTTATTCTTTTTTGAATAAAATTTCAGAAGAATTTTGATTTTGTAACGAAAGTAGAAAAAAGAAAAAAAAAGAAAAACAAAAACTTAATTTGGTTAAAAATGTAATTCGAATAATTTTTCTTTGACAAATTTTCTGTTCCGTGTTTAGATTTTATTTTTTTTTTTGCCAATAAATTTCGTAAAAGAAAAAATAAATAAATTAAATTTAAGAAATTTGCGCGTAACTCATACAAAGTACGCCAAATTTCCTTCAATAATTTCTCTCAATTTCTCAATTTTACAAATTTTTTTTAATGATTTTTAACAAAGAAAATTTTAACCAAAACAAAATTGTCTCAGATTGTTCCCTTTGTTTTCGTGTGTTAGTGTTAGTGTGTGTGTGTGTGCATTTTTTGTTTTATTTAATTTAAGTTAATTTTTTTTTTAAGTTATTTTCTTTTCTTTTATTTTTTTTTGTTCAATTAATTCCTTCTCCATTTTTCGACAATTTTTTTTTTTTGTTCTCTTTTATTTCTAAAAAAAAAAAGAATCTATTTTCAGACAACAACATTAATAGGTTTATTGAAAACAGCACGATTATTACGACTTGTACGTGTTGCAAGAAAAATTGATCGTTATTCTGAATATGGTGCAGCTGTACTTGTACTATTAATGGCAACATTTGCACTTATTGCCCATTGGTTGGCTTGTATATGGTAAATCTTAAAAAAAAACTTTTAAGTGTTTAATTAATTCATTAAAAAAAATTAAAAATATTGTAGGTATGCAATTGGTAATGCTGAACGACCATTTCTTAAAGATAATATTGGTTGGCTCGATAAATTAGCAAGTGAAACACATGAAGAATATCATGCAAATAATACGGGTGGACCATCAATTAAGGTAATTCATATTAATTTTTTTATATTCGTCGTCAGTATAAAAATAAATCAAACTACTCGTGTTAAGTTTTATTAATCAGATTTTTTATAGGATTAAGTCAAGAAAGATCAAAAAATAACTAATTGAATCATAAACGAAAAAATATAAAAGTGTCCATTAATTTTGTTCTCTCCTTGTAACAGTTCTTTGATTAAGTGAAATGTTAAAAAAAAAAACTCAACATAATTTTCAATTAGCACAATCCTTCAATGTAAAAGGAAAATTTACATTTGCGTGTTTTCATAAAAATTTCATATTAAACAAATATTAGTAGTACACGTTGCTACCTTTGAATTGAAAATC
Source organism: Pedicia rivosa (assembly GCA_963082725.1). Classification (NCBI taxonomy): domain Eukaryota; kingdom Metazoa; phylum Arthropoda; class Insecta; order Diptera; family Pediciidae; genus Pedicia; species Pedicia rivosa. Next base: position 34,127,152 of record OY720154.1, read on the forward strand.
AACATTTTTCAAAAAATATTTTTCCTTTTTTATTTTTTTTATTTGTCAAAAACAAAATTGTCGTTGTAAATTCTAATCAAATACACAAATATTTTTTCGTTTATACATATTCTGATGTTCAACTACAAATTACTTGAAATTTAAATATGTTGTATCAATGTAAAATATTGTGACCATCGATGATTAAATTCAATTGATTTCAGCATAATTTTGTTTTTTACTGTGATGAGAAAAAAATCATTACCTTCAACTTTTTGGTTGGACACAATTCTGAATAATGATCATCCCTTATTTTTATAAGTTGAGAAATTTTACTCATACATCAATTATATTTTCTCATAGTGAATATGTTCACTTTTTAATTCTTCTTCTTCTTCTTCTTCTTCTTAAAACAAAAACAAAAAACAATAAAAAATGAAAATAACATTTTTTTCTCTTGTTTTTCTGTTGCTATGGAATTTTTCGGACAACAATAAAATTTTAATTTTAATTCGAAAACAAAATTAATGATTATTTAATTTATTTGATTTAAAAATATTCAATTGAATTCTCTTCTTGTACAATGGATGATGTAGAACTCTATTCAAATTTTAGAAATTCATCTAAATTTATTTACCTTTAAATCAAAAGATATATAAAATGTGAAGTATCCTGTTGAAATCCACATACTGATTCAATACAATCAAATGAACTCACCTTTCGTCTACATAAATCGTAAATCGAAAGCAATAAAAATAATTAAGACAGAGAAAATTTTTAACAATAAAAAAATTATTTTTATGATAAAATTAAGCAAAAACAATTTTAATTGTTTTTTTTTTTTTTGCAGTTAATCGAATTTAATTCTTATTTTCAATTTTCAATTTTGTTTTTCTTTTCTTTTCATATTTTCTTCTTATTTATAGTCACGTTATATAACAGCACTATATTTTACATTTACATCATTAACGTCAGTTGGTTTTGGTAATGTTGCCCCAAATACAGATGCTGAAAAAATATTTACAATTTGTGTTATGTTAGTTGGATGTAAGTTTATAATTTAATTATTTATTTTTATACAATAATAATTATTTAATTTATTATATTTCAGCACTTATGTACGCAAGTATTTTTGGTAATGTATCAGCAATTATTCAACGATTATATTCAGGAACAGCAAGGTATCATACACAGATGTTAAGAGTTAGAGAATTTATACGTTTTCATCAAGTAATTAAAATTTAATATTTTCCTTCTTTTTTTTATTAAATTGATATAGAAAAAAAAGATAATAATCCATTTGCGTATTCAGTTTGGTTATGTAAATTACATAGAGTTTAAATTAAAAATCCTTTCGTGAATTATATGCTAATATTTTTTTTTTTATTTCAATTTATGGTACATCAACTACTAGATTTTTAGTACTATTGAAATCTTAACATTTTTCATAATTTGTTAATTATGCCTGTGATTTTGATATACAGTGAAACTCGGTTATAACGAACTTCAAGGGACCAAAAAAAAAGTTCGTTATAACCGAAACATCGTTATAAGTGAAGTTCGTTATAACCGAGTTTCACTGTACTTTATAATTTTATCGAGTGTCTCTTGCTTATTTTCAAAGCATTCTTTCATATTTGGGTTTATATGCTAATATTAATGTCCAGTGTATTAAAATTTAATTGATTAGGATAATAAAACGTAATTAAATTCATTGAAACTTTTTCATAATAAAATAGTCGGTTACAGTCTAATTGAAATTAATTGTAAATGAAACCGTTACCATCTTTCAAATTTTATTCCAAAAATTGATTAAATATTTTTGATAATTTTTTTTTCTCATATTAAATTTACTTCATTAGACAATTTCTGATTTTATTTCATTTAATTTTTGCTACAGTTGGTCCCTAATTAAAAATTAACAATTCTATTGGATGAAATTCACTGATTATTGTTACATTAAATTGCGTAGACAAATATTTTGTTTACATTTAAATTTAAAATAATGAACAAAAAATTTTGTAATGAAATTTCATTTTGAACTTTATAAATTTTGTATTTAATTTTGAAAAATACAAAAATTTTCATTGGATTTATTTCATATTACGGAGATGAAATGGAAATTGAATAGAATTTCTAAATATTAAAATATTTGAATATTATTAAAATTCTTTTAGTAAACCATAAACCTTCATCCGAAATATGATGAAGGTTTTAACCACAAATGGAATTTTATTATAAAACAATTTTAATTTATAATTCAAAATTGGCTTTTCTCTATTGGAAATAAATAAAAAAAATCATTGAATTTTTAACTAAACCATTAAACGGGTTAAACACATTTTTAATACATTTTCTACGAAATTTTTCATTTTGTAAAGGAAAAATTGATTCGTTAGGATTTCACTTTTGACATTAACTGTGATAAAATTCTCAGTATTTGATTTGTCTTTTTTTTTTATTTGATTATAAAATTTAATAAAAAGTGAAAAAATACAAAACGATTAAATAAAGTACTACACACACACACACCCACACACATACACACACATATGAATTTCATTTGTAAAGAAAATTCTTTTAACCAAAAAAAAAAAAAAAAACAACAAATAATTCGGATTCTTTAATGAAATTTTTGTGTGTTAAATTTTCAAACAAATAAATTCCAATATAAATTATGTAAAATATTTTATTTTTTTAAATTAAAGATACCAAATCCATTACGGCAACGATTAGAAGAATATTTTCAACATGCTTGGACATATACAAATGGTATTGATATGAATTCGGTATTAAAAGGATTTCCTGAATGTTTACAAGCAGATATCTGTTTACATTTAAATAGAAATTTATTAACAAATTGTTCAGCATTTTCTGATGCAACACCTGGATGTTTAAGGTACAAGAATATTAACTTTAATTCATTTTTCATTTATAGATTTCTTAACACAACCGTTGTTGTTGTTGTTGTTGTTTTATCTAAATTTCTATTAATCATTTATTTTTCTATTTAAATCGATTTAAATCTTTCATTTTTTTTTTTGTTAATAAATAAAATATTCTTTTATAGAGCACTATCATTGAAATTTAAAACGACACATGCACCACCAGGTGATACACTTGTACATAAAGGGGATGTATTGACGTCACTCTTTTTTATATCACGTGGTTCAATTGAAATAATTAAAGATGACGTTGTTATGGCGATTTTAGGTAAACGAAAAATATTTTTAACAAAAATTTATTCTTTGTTTTTGTTTTCTTTTCTTTCTTCCTCTCCCAATCCCAATCCAACAATCCTAAACAACAAAAATGGAAGAAGAACAAATAAAACAAAGAAACAAAAAAATATTTTTTTGTAAAAAAAAACAAAAAAAAAGAAGAAATTATCGGAATATAATTTTTTCTTTTCTTTTCTTTTCTTTTCTTTTCTTTATTTTCTTTATTTTATTTTTTTTTTGGTTTTGTGTCAAATGTGTATTTTGTTGTTGTAATTAGGTAAGGACGATATATTTGGTGAAAATCCATGTATCCATACAACACTTGGTAAATCAAATAGTAATGTAAGAGCATTAACATACTGTGATCTTCATAAAATCCATAGAGACGATCTACTAGATGTTTTAGATTTATATCCTGAATTTTATGAAAGTTTTGTAAATAGTTTGGAAATTACATACAATATGAGAGACGTAAGTAAAATTATTTATCTATATTTTCTAATATATGTTTATTTAATATTTATTTACGATTTCTGTATATTTATGGAGTTTTATATATATATTTTCCATCTTAACAAATTTTTTTACTTCTTCTTCTGTTGTTTTTCTTTTCTGTTTCTTTTTTTTTTTTTTTTTTTGATCTTAAAAAAAAAAAACAAAAAAATTTCGTTCCTTTTTTTTTTTTTTGTTTTCCTGATTCTGGGCGTCATTTTTTTTTTTAATGAGAACAAAAAAATGACAGAAAAAATAATCAAAAAAAAAATTGTGTTAATTAATTTTTTTTTTTTTTGTAATTTTAAAATTTCTTAGTTTCTGTTAATTTTATTTGATTTTTAATTTGGAACACATTTGTTAGTTGATAGATAAATTTATTGAAGAGGATGCTTAAAAATGAATGGGTTGTTTCTATAAGATTGCGGGTTGTTTTTTTTTCTCTCTTTTTCCCCCGTTTTTTGTTTTTTATTTCAAAAGCTTTTTAATGGTAAATTTTTTATTTATATCAATTAAATTTTAAAATTGCAATAAAAGACAAAATAAAATATTGAAAGAAAATTTTGTCTCCAAATGGAAACCTATACAAAAAAAAAAATGCTTTAACTTTAATTTTTGTACAGTGCAAAAATGGTTCATTTATTTCTGTAAGAATTCAAGTGATTAAATAAATTGTGGTCGGGGGTTGGTGGCGGGAATTTCGTTTTAATAAATAGACACACCTAAATCATTGCTTTGCTTTTGTACTTTCCACATTACGCTTTGACTTTGACAATTTTTCTAGTTTTTTTTTTGTTCTTGTTTAGTTTTGAATTTAGAAATTGTTCCATTTAGAAATTTTAAGAAATTCCTTTAAGACTTTTTTCTTTTTTAGTCTGTTTCCTATAAATAGAAATATCAACAAAATCTAAATACGCATTAAAAGTGTAAATATTTGCTTTTTATTTTAACACGAAAAATGAAACAAAAAAAAAAAACAAAAATTGTTCAGAGATAAAATTTTGTCTCTCGTGTTTGTTTTTTTTTTGTTTGAAAGAAAATTTATTACCAACAAAAAAAAAAAAAATCTTTTACGTAAATTTTCATTCAAATATAAATTTTGTTTTTTTTAAAAAAAAAGCACAAAAAATATAAAAAGCACACAACTAACTATATAAGTGCTCCCAAGTGACTTTAAAACTTTAATTCCCATTTCGGTATAGAACGTAATGTAAAAGTCACTTCACTTCACTTCACTTCACTTGACCTAAGTTCACTTGACTTCAGTTCACTTTAGTTCACTTCATTTGTATTAGTTAAATTTTTTTTTTTTTTTTAATCCTTAAAAAATTATTCTATAGAATCCAGTGAAAACATAAATTTTAATTTAATGATTTAACTTTAGCGTATTTTTTTTTTATTTTTATTTATGATAAAAGCAAGTGACACACACACAGACATATTTTTGTTTGTTTGCGTTTCCTAATTGTAAATTATTTCGATGTTTTTCTTCGTTCTTTTTTTTTTCTTAATTTAATTTTTCTGTTTCATTTTTTTTTGTACATTTTTTATTTTTTTTTTTGTTATTTTTTCATCTCCCTGTATATTACACAGGAAGAACAAGCTGGTGTAGAATTAAGACATAGATTTATGAGACAAACATCCCATGATAGAGAGAAAAATAGCGAAACTAGATCTTATAGACTGTGAGTACAAATTATTTTAATTAATTAATTAATTAATTTTTTTTTTAATTTAATTTTTAAATTAAATTCAGAATAAAATTTGTGTTGTCTTTTATTTTGTAGTTTTTTTATTATTAAAAAATTTAATGTAGTTAAATTTAGATAAAAAAAAATTAAATTAATATAAGATTTTAATGAATTTGAAAAAATAAATTTGGTTTGTTTTTTTATTTTGATTTAGGGGAAGTTTACACACACAACCACATAGTAGATGTGATTTAGCAAATGACAGAGTTTCCGTTGGTCAAATAAGTGAACACGATTTAGAATTTACAGAAGAACGAAGGGCAGGATATTCTTTAGCAGGTAAATAAATTTTTTAATTTTTTTTTTGTGTGAAAATGTCTGTTTTTTAATTCAAATGCAGTACATTTGTTATTTGGTCTTTTCCCCCCTTTTCTAAAATATTCCTAAAGTTAATATTGAGCAAAACTATAAATTGAATTTATTCAAGTAAACTTTTGAATCGTTCATTTTAAAACTTTATTTTTGTTTGTGAATTATTTTATTAAAAGTTTTCAATTACCAGAAGACATAAAATAAAAATTTAAAAAAAATGAACTTTCTTCAAGTTGCTATAGAAAAGCACAAATCTCACTGATAAGCTAAACGAGTATATTTTTGCATCAAATTTCAAAATTGCCATTTATTTTAGGTGTTTCTGTATTTTTTTTTTTCTATACGTAAAAATTATTACCATGACAACAGTATTTTTTGTTTTTTTAAACTATGATTTTATTCGCCATTTTCCATTAAAATATTTTGTAAATAAAAACCATTCAATTCCATTTTAATCCCTATTCAAATATCCATTCAAGTCGAAAAAAAAATGTAATATGAGGCGACAGTACTGACATCTGCATCTGAGAATAAGAGGCGAATAATTCGTTAATTCTTTTTTCACCATTTGATTTTTGATTTTTTTTTTTTTATTCTTAATTTTATTCATTTACAATTATTTTATCAAATCAATTTCATTGAAACATTATATATAATATAGGAATGATAACACATATAAAAAGAAGTATTCCAGATCTTAGATCAATTAGACATCAACCGTTAGAAAATAATGGTAAGCGTTGTATAAATTATATATTACATTATATATAATTATAATCAGAGTCAACTGCATTATCCATAATATACCGTCGTCCAAATGTAAGATTATTTCATTTGGTTGTTTTATGAAACTTCACAGAGTCGCTAAAATATTTGCAATGTTACATCAAAGTTTCTATATTTACAATTGCACGTTTCGTTAAATTTATAAAAAGGTAATTATTAATTTTTAAATACAAAAAGCAAGAAGATAAAGAAAATGTCATGAAAAATTCTGATTAAATAAAAACAAAATGGCTGAAATGAAATGGAATTATTGTTTGTCGGTATAATGTCGGATAATGCAGAGAACCTTGATTAAAAAATAATATTATACTAATTTAATATTATGTGTTAATTTTATATGTATGTGTTATTGTTGTTGCATATGTGTTATTGTTGTTGTATTTCTATTTTATTCTATATTTTTAACTTCTAATCCCTGAAATAATTTTCGTTAACAAATAATAACTCCAAATGTTTGAATAATTTAATTAGAACTTAATTGGATTATTGTAACAAAATTTAATAAATAGAAGAGAAAAATTGCATGTACATAATATATTTATTTAATGTCATTTATTTACAAGCTTTTCCATACAAAAAAAAAACATTAATGAGTTTCTATCAATTTTTTAATCAAAATTTTCATTTTTAATTTGTTTTTATTTTTATTTTTCCTTTATTTTATTTTATTTGAATTGGAAAATTAATTAGAAATATCTACTGACCAACATTAAAATGTAATTAATTTACACTTCAATTGTTTGTTTAGATTTAAATTAAATTTATTGAAAAGTTGTCACAAACAATTTTATTTTTGAAAACACAAATCGAACTGAATTTTTTGGTCTAATTTTGAAAAAGTTTCGTAAATTGTTTCACAATTCTTTTGTTTCTTAACAACAATAATTTATTTAATGAAATTGTCATGTTGTCAAATGGTGTGAACTAATGATTTTTATCCAAAAAAAAAGAAAAGGAATTCCGTTCATTCAATAGAAAAGTTTTGAAAATTCTTTTCGAATTGTTAAAGCACCAAAATGTTTTCAGAACTTTTTTAATTTTAACAAAAAAAAATTTGTAAACTATTTAAAATAATTTGTTCATTAAATCAAAAATTTATTTTCATTACTTTTGAATGCACCAAAAAAAAAACAAACAAAATTGAATAAAAAACGGAACAAAAGCATTTTTCATCAAATATTTCATCAAATATTTCAATATTGATCTCGACCTCGATAGTGATTTTTTAAAATTGAACAAAGAATATAAATTATATTTTTCACTGTAAGGTAAACTTATAGGAGAATATAAAAAAATTATAATTACAAAAAAACAAAAATAATAAAATTTAATTAATTGATTTTTTTTTTTATTATCAACAACAAAGAACAAAAGCAATAATTACGGAATTTTCCTTCAATAAAGAAAATTAATTCGATTCTTCATTTGAATTAATCAAAAATAATCTAAAGTAAAAATTCAACAGGAAAGTGACAAAAGAGAAAGGGGAAGAGAGAAAATATATTTCCTTATATAAAAGCCGAATATTTCCTAGAATATTCCAATTTCATCAAAATATAAATTCAGTTATATAGAATGCTCCGAATATCCGTCCGATTTGAACTTAATTTTTTACGTGCACCTTGATCCTTTTGATAAAATAAATATCTAATCAATAAAGGTCTCTCTGGATAACACCTAAATAAGATTTGTCTCATCCTTATAAATCTTCAAAGTTATAGGATCAAATTCATTCATATCTTAAAGAAACTTTATCCCCTGATGTATTTATAAATTCATCCAGTGCGATCTGTATTATTCATCAAAAGTATTTTATTCGTTTTTTTCTATATGAATTTTTTTTGTTTTTGTAAAATCTTTTTCAAAACTTACGATTTTATTTCACCATTCAAATTTATCATATTCTAAACTTCTAAGAAAAATATTCAAAAAATTTATTAGGTTCACTATGAATATTTTTTTTTTTTGTTCGTCCTTAAAGTTAAACTCCTACACTTTGAACCCTCCTTTTTAGACCCGTAACTTTTTTTTTTCCATGGATGGATTACAAAAATATTTTCATATTCAAATTCACTTCTGTCCAAAATTAGAATAATCTATGTGTGAAGTGATACACGTACGTTATAATGAATTTTCTACTACGATTAAAATAAATAATTTATTTTTAACACAAATCACAAAAAGAAAATTTAGTAAATAAAAAAAAATTCCTCAACTTATTTTTATTTGTTTTTTTTTTTTTTTGAATCAAAATAAAAAAACTTTTTCATATAAAAACTGTTTGTAAGAAAGTTTTATAATACAGAAAATTTCTGTTTGAAATTTTAAAGTTTTAAAGTTTTACTCACGAAATGAATTATTCAGTAACATGAAAATAATTTGTAGAAATAAAGTACACACACACACACACACAATTTTATCTCATTGAATATATTTTCTTTTAATCCTATACGTATAAATACATTCTACATTTATTCTGTCTGTTTTCTTTTTATTATTTCTTTAGTTCTTTATCTATTTGTTAGTGATAAAAGAAAGAAAAATTTCAACTGAATTCAAACATAGAAATTTTATTTTCTATATTTTGTGTACAATCTGACATAGATTGTATCGTGTCAATGATTTTCAACATACAACGGGTTACATTATGGATTTTGTTAGATTTTAAGATTTAAGTTAGTTTGTCAATACATTTAAATGTTTATTTATTTATTATTGATATTGTCAATGTTGACAGTAGATGATTAAATAAAGGAAGAACAAAAAAAAAAAACGGGAAACTTACATTTGATTTTTTTTTTCTGATTCTCACGATAATTTCCCTCAAATCGAATTTATCTCAAGTTTTTTAGTTAAGTTGAAAAATAATCCGATAATCAAGTAAAACCAATTCGATTGTTTGCCTTAAAAACAACTAACAGTTTTAAATTACTAACTCAAGTGAATTTAAAAATCGTTTTGATTAACAAAACAACAAAATAAAAAAAGCTCAAGTCCAAATGAACACTTCAATCTGACTTAAACTTGACATCAACAATTCAGAAAGAGAAAACAATTCGTCATTCACAGATTACATGAAAGTGAATACAAAAAATTATTCTACAAAATGGTAAAAAAAACAAAATTAGAACAAACAAGAAAATCTAGCAATCGATTATCGATTAATCGAAAGTATAAAATTGTGAACGATTCGTGGTAAAATCGTGATTTGCATGATACATTGATGATGATTAATCTTTCTGCACATAAATTCATATTTATATTTTCATATAAAAATTAAATATTGTGTTTACCTACGTAGGTTATATGCTTTTATAGAGAGAATGGAATATCGTTTATCCCATAATGCTTTAAGCTTCGTGCATATTCCTATAATAATGTTCAACTATATATATATATATATATATATGTGTGTGTGTGTGTGTGTATGTATATATGTGCTATATTTATCAAAACCTTTTTTTTATTTTGTGTATTATCTAGACTACTAGATAATAGCAGACTTAACAGAAACAAGAATTTTTGTTGTTATATTTTATTAGATAAAATGTGTCATTGTGTGTGTGTGTGTGTATTAACCTTACTATTTTTATCGTTAGTTTGTTGTTTTTTTTTTTGTTATATTAAACAAAACATTTATTTTTTTGTCGTTTATGAAGGATATTTATGTTTGGAATTTGGTCAGAGATCATACAACGTAAATTTATTGTATCAATAAAAAAAAAAAAGAAAACAGAAATTTATTTGTTTTAAATAATTTATTTGAATGATTTATTTTGTTGTTGCACAAAAAAGTGTTGAATGCATTAAAAATCCAATTAATTATTAATGGTTATTTGTTGCATTTATATATTTATGTTGTACAAATTATTTTTATGTGCGTTTAAAAAAAAAAAAAAAACAATTAGAACAAAATTTATAAAAAAAAGAAGACAATTTGTAATTGGTAAACGATACATTCTGATCCATTTTAATCGATTCTATGAAAAATGATTATTGTAACATTTATTATCATTTATTATGAATTTGAAATAAATTTATAGAAAACATTCAAAAAAATGTTCTAACAAAATTGTAAATTTAACTTTATCGTCATTATCTGTGTTTCCTTTTTTTTTTTTTTAATTATTCCCTCTTTTGTTTTAAATTAAATCAAGAACAAGAATAACGATGAAAGATTTATAAAAAAATTTTTGACTAAAAATTTAACAAATTATACAAAAGATAAAAACATGACCGAAATGTCTGTATTTTCTTCCGTCTCGGATATTATTCATCAAGTATAGATAATCTTGTCTAGTGGAAAATATTTCTGAAATAATATTTTGAAGAGGAGAAAAATAAAGCTCTTTATTTTAATCTCTAAAATTAATCTATGTAAAGTTTTAAATTAGGATGAAAATTCAGATTCAAAATAATGAAATTTATTTGTATATAAATAATATAATAACCTACGTGTTTTAATATAATTCCCTCACTAAATAAAACATTAGCCGTAATGCAAATATTAAATGTTACAATAATTAAAAGATTAATTATATTGTGTTAATTGATTTAATTAAAATATTTTTATTTATTATTTTACAGTGTCACCAGCTGACAGTCCACGTAATACAAATAAACAGGAATCAGGAATTCATTCACCTAAAGATGCTGTTACATTAAGTGCAGTTACAAATGTTTGTTGTTGTGGTCAAAAGGAGGCATCACAAATTAGAACAAAAGCAATTTTAGAAAATGATATAAGTGTTGGTAGTAGTACAATAGGAATCGAAAGAAGTGGTATAATTAATGAAAGTTTTCAACATTTAAATAGTCGTTTTCCGAAAGTTTCTGAATTAAGGTTTGTGTTCCGTTTTTATAATAAATTTAATTTAATCAAAAATTCGTTTTCTCTATTTTTCTTCTTCTTTTTTTTTTTTTTTGTTCTTCAGTTAATTTGTAGAATTTTTAAATCCATCAAAAAAATATAAAACATTGAATTTGCATATTTTGTATAATTCACTTACATTGTATTCCATAATTTTGCCACTCCAGTGGGGAAAACAGATTTTTTTTATTAACTTTTGTAATTTTACTCTTTCTATCCAATTAAATTTGACAGACAAAAAAAAATGTTGCCATGAGAGAATATTAAAAAAGAAAAGCAAAATATTTCCCTAATAAATTATTTATAATTAAGTTTTCAGCAAAGCATTTTTTTTTTTCTTGTTTCTCATTTAACAATACAAAATTTTTGTTTAATAAAAATCATAAATTTATTTCTTTTTTTTGTTTGTTTCTCATTAAATGTGCAGTACATTAAGTAGCCAAATAAATGAATTATCATCAAGAATAGATACATTAGAGACAACACTTAGAAAAGATATTAGAACAATATTAGATATTTTACATCAACAACAACAAATACAATTACAAATGCAACAACATCAATTACAACAGCAATTACAACATCAACAACAACAGCAACAACATCAAAATCAACAGCAACAACAACAACAGCAACAGCAGCAGCAACAACAACAACAATTAACAAAACAAAGTAATTTGACTCCATCTTACCAACCGTCCGAAAGTGATTTTTCATTTGAATTATGTGGTGTTGGTGGTGGTAGCAGTAGTGTTGGTGGAGGTGGTGGATGTAGTGTGAGTGGTAGTATCGATAAACAACGAACAAATAATGTACAACGATCTATATCACAGCCAGAATGTGCACAAGATGATAAAAGTTTACTAAAGTAAGATAATAATGTTTCTGTAAATAAAAATCCTTTTATAAACTGAGATAATCATGTTGTGAAACTTTATACTGTTTTTGAAAAAAAAAAAACATTATAAATGTGTGATAACATTTCATAAAATTCCTATTAGAATTTTATTACAACATCGTACTTTGTGTTTTATATCAAAGTTAAAATCAAAAAGAAAACCTCAAACCTCAACTAAAAGGAAATAAAATAAATGCTGCATTTTCTCTCTTTCTTATTTTAAAAATAAAAATGCTTTTAGTTTTCTAAAGTAAATAAATAATTTCCTATCAAAGAGGAAAAACATTTTTTTTTTCTGAATGCAGACAGAATTGAAAAATGACACAAACAATATTTCTGTATTTTTATTTTTTCATCCGTTAAAGAAAATATTAAAATTTTGTAAATCTAGACAAATTCTAAGAAATTGTTTCAATTGTAAATTTTTAAAATTCCATAAAATTTGTAATTCTTACAATTTTTTTTTTATTTTTTACTTTGCAGGTGCTCAAAATATTCTTCATTTAATCAAACAATGGAGGATCAAGATACATGGACTGCATTTGCACCAATTGCAAAGTTAGAATCATTAGACGAAATTGATCAAGTATAAAAAATAAAAAAATAAATAAAAACCAAAAAAAAAAATGACTTTTGTAAAATAACAAAAAAAAAAAACAAAAAACAAAAAACAGAAATATTTGAAACTGGTAAAAGGAAGAATTTTTTCTTTTGCTTTATTTCAAATATTAAAATTAATTAATTGAACCGTTATTTTTTTCTGGACCATAGACACAATGTAACCAAAAAAAGAAAAGTTTTCTTTTCTAATTAAAATGAAGGAACAAAATTTTCTTCTTTTTTTTTTTTTTTACTAAGGACAAAATTTATATTTTGTGAACAATAAAAAATGAAGTTTACCAAAAACAAAAAAAAAAATACATAAAAGTCTTTTGGTCTTTTTTGGTGTTTGTCTTTTTGGTCGGTCTTTGGTGAAACAAAAGACAATACATATAAAAGAATTAATGAATTAATAATGAATTATTGCCTCTCAGAAAATTTTTATAAGGTAAAATTGTTTTTTTTTTATGCGATATTCGCTTTAAGAAATAAAATAAATTTTGCAAGAAAAATAAAAACACAAAATAAACAAACAAAGAAAAAAAAAATAAGTAATAATAATCAGCTGTATTTGGCGCAAACTCTTAAAGCCTCCTTAATTGAATTAAAAAATCAATTTAAGTTAAGTTTAAGATTTTTTTATAAAGAAAAAAAAAAGAAAAAAAAAAGAAAGTGAAAAAAAAACAAACAAACAAATAAACAAACAAACAAACAAACAAACAAACAAAAGAAATAAATTATAGCAGCATTTCTATAAAAGCCTTTACGCTAAACATTCAGAATGTTTACAAGAGAAAAAAAAATTTTGTCTTAGATTATTAGCACTAAAATAGTTTATTGGCTTAATAGATTTAATTTTATTAGAGAATCACAAAGAAAGAAAAAAAAAACAAAACAAATAAAAAATTTTTGTGTAGAGAAAAAGAAAAAAAAAAAATGCCTAAAAAAAAAAATTAATCATAAGGAAGAAAAAAAAAACATTCTGAATGTTTTTTAGTCAGCAAAAGTCAATATTATATGTTAGAGCCGAATTAAAAGCGTTCATTGAAAACTAACTATTTATAAATTGCTTTTTGGGGCAGCTATAATTGTTGTGTGAACATTTTTTTTTTTTTCAGAGAGCAAATATTTTAATTAAAGAGAAAAAATTAAATTATATTCTTCATTACGTGAAAAATAAGAATTAAAAATAAAATGGTAAAAAAAAAAAAAAAACAAATAGAAAATTTTTCACCATAGTGCGTTAATCGTTATAACGCCCAACATACTCCCCCCCCCCCCCCACTCTCTCTCACTCTCACTCTCTTTCACTCTCTCAGCCCAAATCAGCCCCCATCCCCCCGCCCCCTTCTAACTCTAATCTTATCCTTATTTTGTCTTTCAATTTCAGGAAAGCAAACATTCCAAATACTCAAGATAAATCACAATAATTATAATTAAGATATTTATTATTATTGTCATTGTTAAATTAAATAAAACAAAAATAAACAAAAAACAAAAAAAAATTATTGATATCTATAAATAGAAATTATATTTAATTAATTAAATAATTAATTTTTAAGGGAGGAAAAACCACGAGAAAATACAACAAAACAAATTAAATTTAAAAATCTCAACAAAAAAAAAAAAAACAAAAAAAAATGAAAATGAAAATTATGAAAAAAAAAAAAAAAAAAAAAAATTCATCAATTTTTATTTTTCTTTTATTTTTGCACCACACCCCTTCCTTTTTCCAAATCGCCTGGCGCTATAATCGTTAAGAATTAATTATTATTCGTAAATTTAAAGAAAAAAAAAACAAAAAACTATTAAAATAAATGACAAAACACACTTCAAAAATATTACGGTAAACTACTTTGTCGTTCAAGTTTCCATTTTGAAGGAGAACAAAATTTCCCCTCCTTTTCCCCCTTTTTTTTCGGAATAGAATAAAAGAAGAAAAAAAAAGAGGGGGAAAAACCAGAATAAAGTAAAAACAAAAAAAAAAACAAAAACAAAAAGCTCAAATATTTGACCGTCCTTTTCTGTCCATTTTATTTGGACTGTATTTATCTCGCGTTACAAAAATCAAAAGAAGAAGAAGAAGAAGAACAAAACAAACAGAAAACAGAAACAAAAAATTGTGCTTTCTTGATTAAAAGAAACAAAACAAATGTCAAGAATCAGAATATAAAAAAGGAAATAGAAAAAAGTGGATTATCGTAATATCTTTAGAATTCGAATTAATTTATGAACGGCGGATACGAATTTAATGGGATCCTATTTTTTTTGTTATTGTTTTTGTTGTTTTAAAATAAAATAATTTAAGGAATATCCTTTAGAAAATGTAAAAAGAAAAATAAAAAATTGAGATTATCGTAGAGAAATTTAGTGTGATGAAATGTGTGTGAAATACAGTATAGAAGAAAATGTAGATATAGAAATGGTTTTAAATTCGACACGAAATGAAGTCTTGACAGACTAAACAAAAACAAAAATATTTGAACAGAACCAACCAGATTTAATAATAAGAAGAAATTACAAAACGAATAATTAATTTAATTAGCGATTTATTATTTTTTTTTAATTCCATTAAATTCGTACATTACGTGAATTTATTATTCATTAGATAAGCAAATTAATTAAATTATTATCACATTACTTAAAAGCACACGAATTAAAGTCAAGAAAAGAAAGAAAAAAATGAATTAAAAAATTCCAAAAAAAATTAAAAGTTAAAAAAAAACTCTAAAAAAATTAAAATTAAAAAATAAAATTTAATTAAAGCAAAAAACAAACAAATGAATAATTTAAAATTAAAATAATGAATACAATGAGATTTTCCTTTTATATAAATTCGTATTAAAATTATTTAATTTTTAATTTTTCAATTTTTTTGTTTTTTTTTTTTTCTTTTAAAATTCTTTGAAAGAAGCAGAAAAAAAAAAGATTTATTAAATTATTGAAAAAAAAAAACGCGTATCGCATTATACTTTATAATTAATTAAATTAATAATTAAAATCTATGAACTCATTACCCTTAATTAATTTAAATTAAAACTTTAAACTTATAAAATTTAAATTTAAAAAAGAAAAAACAACAACAACAAAAAAAACAAAAACAATGAAAAATTAGCTAAATTTGTACATAAAAAGAAAACAACAAAAAAAACTTGAATAATTAAAATTATAAAAATAATTTATAAAATGAAGAAAAGAAAAAAGAACGGATAATTATTATGAAATTGTTTGGATATTAAATTACCGTTAAAAAAAATAGTACCGTTAAAAACCGTTCAATGATAATTTAAATGGCGCCTGATGCGCATTGAACAGAAAATTGAACAGAAAATTGAAAAAATAAATGAATAAAAAGAAGAACGAGAAAATAATAAACAAAAATTTGATTACCTTAGTTACTGAATATATTTGTTGTATTTGAGAAACGTAAACCTTAAAACAACAACAACAACAACAACAACAACAACAACAACAAGAAATTAAACGTCAAAAAACCAACAACAAAAACAAAATGAAGTTAACGCAATAATTTAATTACCAAACAATAATTCAATAATAAAGAAAATGATGAAGAAGAAGAAGAAGAAGATGAAAAAAAAAGTACTATTACAATTAAACTATTATTAAACTATTTTGCTTTATTAAACTTAATAAAATTTACTTATTATTACAAACAAAAAAAAAAAAAATTATGATTGATTAAAAAAAAATTACGATAAGAATAAACACGTTTAATTAATTAAATTTTAATAAATTGAAAGTAAAATTAGAAAGGAAAACAAAACAAAACAAAACAAAAATAACTAAAACGAAAATGACGAAGAATTTTAAATTAAGAAAATTAAATTAATAAACAAAAAAAATAAATAAATAAATAAATAAAAAGAAGAAAGAAAAAGAAAAAATTGTTTAGTCAAAATGTGAGTGAGAAAAAAATTTGAGAAAAAAAAAATAATAATAAAAAAAATTTAAAATAAAAAATTTAAAAATAAATAAATAGAAAAAAATGACATAAAAATGGACTGACATCATTGAGATAAAATATTTACGTTATTATTATTTAATTTTTATTATTTAATTTTTATTTTTATTTTATTTGTTTTTTGTTAACTTTTCTTCTTATTCTTTTTTTTCCACACCCCGCGGAAAAAACAAATTATTGAAAATTCAAAACTTTAAAATTGATGAACGAGTGGAGAACAAAAATTACTTAATATTTTTTAAACCCATAAAAAGAAGGGTTTAGGTTGGTGGAGGGGGGGGGGGGGGGGGTGTAAGGGAAAGAAAAGAAAGAATTATGAAAAGGGAAAAACAAAAATAAATTTTCATGTCTTGTATATGATTTTTGGTATATAATTTATATAAGAGGCCTTTTTAGAAATTATTATACACAAAAATTTAAAAATGAAAAATACAAAAAAATTAATTAATTAATTACAAAAATTAATTAATAAAAAAAAAAAATTAATAAATGATGAAGACAAAAGTAAATTATTAATAAATTTTTGATTTGATTTTAATCACGTGATGAATGACATAAAACAAAAACAAAAAAAAAATCTGTTTTGTGTTTCTCTCCTGCATAAATATATTTTTTTTGTGGTTTAAAACCGTTTTTTTTTTCTCCTTTCCTTCAAAAATTAAGCGTTCAACCTTCTCACCATCTACTTTATCATCCACCTACTTTACCATAAATCTACTTTATCAATCACCTACTTTTTTATTCTTAAACCATAATTTATCAACTAACAAATAAAGTTAAAACTAAAAACAAAGATTTAATATTGAATACAGTAGACTCTCGATAATGTGACATAACGAAAATGTGAGTCTATCGTAAATATATGAAAAGTCAAATCATAGAAATCTTAACATTAAGTCTAGGTTTACTGTAATTGCACTTTTTTTTAAGTAGACTTTTTAGATAGATTGAAAAAAATACAAATCTTCTTTCATTTTTAATTTCCTTTCTTTTTGACATTTCTTTATTTCCTCTTAATTAATAAAAGAACCAAATAAGAGATTTTTGTTTTAAATTGTATTCTTTTTATATACACACACACACACACACGTGTGTAAATTATCTCGTAACTTTTATTTTTAATCCAAATAAAACACAACAAAAAAAAGTTTCACTCTCTCCCTGTCACTCTCTTTCGCTCTGTCTCTTTCACTCTTTCTCTGTTGCTTATAGAAAATGAAATTGTAGAATTAATTACCCAAAAATGTGTAATAAAGACGTTCATTACGTGATTGATTTATCCTGTACATAAGAAAAAAAAAATACTTTTAAGAAAAATAAGAAGACGAGGAAAAAATAGAAATTATTAAATTTAAAGAAAAATAAGGTGGAAAAAGTAAGAAAATAAAAAATGGTTTCAAAATAGAAGGAAAAGCGAAAGAAACCAAAAAGAATAAAAAAAAAACCAACAAAACAAATGACACATTCTCCATTACATAAATTTATAAAGAAAAAGAAAATTGTTATAAATAAATAAATAAAAAACAAAAAACATAAAAAATGTACAACCAAAAAAATTAAAAAAAAAAAAAGGCGTGTGATCTTAATTCCAAAGAAACTAATTAAATTTATTCATTAATTAAAAAACAAAAAAAAAAAAAAAATTAATACTAAAAACTAAAGTAAATTGCATTAAGAATCGGCCTTAAATAAAAAAAAAAATAAAATAAAAAATAAAAAAAAATAAAAGAAAATTAAAAATAAAAGAAAATACAAAATAAAAACGTCTCTTTGTTTTTTTTTTTTTTTTTGCTAGCGACTGTAGAAAAACTTCATAAATGTTTAAATCTGTCAAACTATGTGACGTCATTCTGAATAATAAATAAATAAATAAATATGAAAAGAAATCAAAAATAAATGAGCTTTTTTTTGTTTCTAATTTTCAATTTTTTTTTTTTTGCCTAAAGTGAAAATCATATTTTGCTTATAAATAAACAAAAGAAGAAGAAAAACAAAATAACTGGACGACTGGACCAACATTATTTAATTATATTAAATTTTATATTAAAACTAAAACTAAACTAATTACAATTATTATTCAGAAATACATTTTTTCTTGCTAGTAAAATTGTGTGGTACACGAAAAAAAAAAAAACAAATAGACGTCATAGAAATTATCATCATCTTATTAAATTATACAAAGAATAAAAGAAAAATTGAGCTTTTTAAAAATCAAAAAAAATAAAAGAAAATAAAAATCTTTTGATTTCAATTTAATTTTTGTTTATAAAAGAAAACCAACAACAAAGAAAATTGATAAATAAAAAATTATGCCTAATTTTTTCGTTTAGAGAAAAAATGCGGTAATCAAAAATTGTTTTCGTTGATTCTTCTTATTTTTTTTCGTAAACAAAACACTACAAATGTTTGATTTTCTTTAAAACGTTATAAATTTTACTAGTAAAGTGAAAATAAAAAAAACTTTACAAATTTAATAATTACGTAAAAAATAGCAAAATATGAAAAAAAATACACAAATTCAAATTTTTCTTCTATTTTTTATAACTTTTTTATTATTCTTTATCTTTTGTCTCAACGCTTTAGTACATACTCGTATAATTAACTTATTTTTGTGATGAAATTATAAATACAAAAAAAAAAAAACAAAAAAGGAGCAAAAATAGAAAATAGAAAATTGTGTTTTTTTTTTATTTATAAAAATTAAATTTTAAATTCAAAATGGAAAAATAACAAATAAATTAAAATGAGAATAAAAAAATGCCTAAATAAAAAATACTATAATTGTAAAATGCAATTAAATGTGCTTCATCTAGTCGATTATAATTCAGTCATATTTAACATAAATTATTTTTGATCTCCAAAGCAAAAAAAACAAATGAGTTTATTTTATCTCTGTTTTTTTTTTCTCCTTTTATTCAATAATTAAAATAAATAAAATAAAAAAAAAAATAAAAAATTTCCGTTCTAAATATTTAATGGAAAAATCAAAAGAAAAAAATGCAGGATTTTTAATTTTTGGTTTTTTTTTTTTGTTCATTTTCATTCATTTTTCAATAGAAAAGTAGCACAAAATTAATTAAATCACGCTTAGTGAAAGAAGAAGATACAAAATTAAATTAATTAATTTAAAAAAAAATTAAAATTAAATAATGAAGAGAAAACATAAAAATGAAAAATGAAAAATGAAAAATTTAAAAATTTAAAAATAAAGAATTAAAAATAAATTGTATGATTAAAGTTTACATTAAACATTTTTAATAAAATTATATTGAAATCGATTTTACTTATTTTTAATTCCTATTTACTTCCTAAATTTATCCTTTATTTATTTAAATATTTTTTCAAGGATTGAAGTCAAGGAGTGACGTCAACATATTTTCTAGGTAAATGGCTTTACATTTTTCCATATTTTATTCTTTCATTTTGGCTAACTTTAGTTAGTTATTCGTAATCAGTTACATTTTTGAAATTTGTATTGAGTTAGCCTAAATTTTTACAGAAACTAGAAACAAGAAGTGTGAATAAGACAATACAAAACTTAAGGAAATTTAGGAAACATGAGCTCTTTACAATTCAACATTTTGTTTCAGTTTCAGGATAAAAGAACATTTGTCGGTTTTCATTGAAAATTCTTCAAAAATTTTAATCATAAAATCTAAATGTTCCAATTTTCTTATATAACATTTGAAAGGTTTTCATTCAAGAGTTACCAAGCTAAATTAAAAATACCGTTAACAAACCGCCATCTTTTTAAACGGTTGACATTGATCTCGTTTTTCAATATAAAAATATATTTGGACCATGCGTCAAGATTAAAAAAAAAACACACACACATTAACAGGGTTAAGTTTAATTAATATAATTAATATGAGTTTATGCAATAAATATTTTCTATGAATGTACGAATTAAAATGTAATAACGAACGAATGAAAAAAAAAATCAAAAATATCAATTATTTCAATCGACAAAAATCATTAATTAAAATAGAAAACGTTTAATTGTAAACAATGATGATCGTGGTCCCACATTTGAGTCATTTTGTATTTCTAATATTCAATACGTACTTTTAATTATAGACATTCATTTGTCTTTACATTAATTAATTTACATTAAATTTTTCACTCTCTCTCTCTCTCTCACTATTACTCTCTATCTCTAACTTATTATATTTGGTATTGAATTGAAGACAATTCTTTCTCTTTAATGTAACATTTAACACATTTTGATAAGGTTTGTTTTGTTTCTGTTACAATTTTTTTTTTTTACAATCACAACAGCAACACAATAACAACAACAATAACAACAACAACTACAACAATTCTGCAAAAAAAAAAAATATATTAAAAAAAAAACAAAACACAAAACACAAAAATCGCGTGCTATTCTTCAGTACATTTTCTTCTTTTTTTCCATTTTCATTTTTATTTTTCTTTTTTTTTTTTCTGTAGTTGAATATTATAAATATAGATTCTAAACACACACACACACACACACACACACACACACACACACACACATACACCTACACGCATACATTGTTAATGGTAAATATATATATACACACACACACACATACATACATCGTGAGTATTAATTCAAGAGTTAACTTTTGAAGCTTAACAAATCGCTTATAAAAAGCTTTCAGTTTATTATAAAACATCGTTAAGAAAAGTCGCGGAAAAATAACAACAATAAATAAAATAAAAAAAAAATAAAAAAAAATAAAGCAACAACAACAACAACAATTTAAAAAAAATACAGGATAGAAAAAAGCAAACTAATTTTTTTTTTTGTTTGCTAATTTTTTTTTTTTTTTCCATTTTTCGTTTTGTTTTTTTTTTTTTTTTTGTGGAATTTTGTTTTTATTTTGTTTTTATTTATTTTGGTTGATTCGTGAAAATTTTTTTTTAATACACAAAAAAATAAAAATTAATTTGTATAATTTTGACTGAAAGTTGAAAAGAAACATTTTTGTTTTGTTAAAATTTTAAAAAATTTTATTAAAAGAAATTTCAAAATTTCAAATTAAAAAAATAAAATAAAAAAAAAACAAGTAAAAGAAAATGTGATTAAAAGGAAAGACTGATAAAGGATAATTTCAGGATAATAAATTTCAAAAATTCTTAAAGTGACCTTTAAATAATTTGCCTTATTTGCCTTATTGTCCTAATCCTGATCGTTCACTTGATCCTTCAAGAAAAAAAACGGATAAAAATTAAAATAAACAAATATTTTGCGTTTCCGTTTTAAAGGAAATTCACGAAAAATTCTAAAATTAGAAAACTTTATAAATGAAAAAGGTAACAAAGAGAGGGAAGACAGTCAGTACTGTTGGATTCTATAATTGAAAATATTAATAATTGTGATAATGGAATTGTCCAGACCAGACACAGATAAAAAATATCCTTAAGTGCATTTATTAAATACAAAAATTAAATTAATTGAAAGAAAAATAAACAACAGACGATAAATTTTAAGGTAAATTTCACTTGGACTTTAAAAGTGGAAGGGAGGAGATAAATTTAACGCGGTATACAAAAAAAAAAGGATACAATTCAGTAAATTACTGTGCAATAATAATTAACAAAAGATCGTTTTGATTGTTTTGTGTGTGTGTGTGTAAAGAAAAATTACCAAAATTTAAAAAAAAAATTTAAGGAAAAGTGTAAAAAAAATTGTTGTTGTACAAAAACAAAAGGAAAAATTGGAAAAATGGAAGAAAAAACAAAATGAAAAAATCGTGAAAAAATATAGAAAATGTTTGTTCATCGTTGTAATTGTGTAATTAAGTGTAAATACATACATGTGTGTGTATGTGTGTGTGTGAACCATTTGTATATTTGTGTTTGTGTTTTTGTTTTTTTTTTTTAATGAATTTTAATTTTTAACGTCATTATTGTTGGCCTTTTGTGATTTAATTATTTTGTGTTGAAAGAAAAAATAAAAATAAAGGATAAAAGTTGAAAATTGCATGATTAGAATTATTCTTTTTTTTTATCATTTCCATTTTCTCTTTTGACATACAAAAAAAAAATACAAAACAAAATCAAATAAAATAAAATAAAAAGTGACAAAAAAAAAATAACAAAAAGTTTTAAAAACGAAACAAAAGGAGCAAAAAAAGGAAGGAATTAAATTGCAACAAAAGAACAACAACAACAACCACTACAACATCAACAGAAAACAGTCAAAGAAAAACTTGTTCGTACAACAACAACAACACCAACAACACCAACAACAACAACAAATAAATGAAGTAAAAAAAATATGAAATTGTTCCTCGTCAATATGAACAGGAATAAATGTGACAACATTTTTATTAGCATCAATAAAATAATGAGAATTAAATTTAAAAAATTTTATTGAATTCAAAAAAACCAGCAACATCTTTAAGAACAAAAGGGGAAGGAAGGAAGCAAAATTTAATTAAATTGAACGAAATTTAGAATTTTCAATTTTTTCTTTTCCAAATGAAAAATTTCCTTTTTCGTTGTAAAAGTTTTGTTGTAAAAAAAAAACAGTTTTTTCTTTCCCAATTTTTCTTTTAATTTTATTTAGATAGAAAAAAAAATTTAATACAAAATAAAATCAATTGAATTCAACGAAAAAATAAGAAAAGGAAAACAAAACAAAAAAAAAAAAGGATTTACATTTTATTTATTATGAAATCAATCGAATTTCTGTTGTAAGTATTTTTTTTTTCCACCCTTTTAATTTTTGTTTTTATTAAATTTATTTATTTATTTATTTAAATTGTCCATGAGCCATACGTATGGCTCTTGGGAACTTGACAGTTATATGCAGATACAGAAAAGAAAGAAAAGAAACTTTCAGATAACAACATTGTTGCTTATTATTGTTGATGTTTTGATGTTTTACCTATATTGGCACATTTCAAGAGATTGTCAGTGGGACCCTATATAAAATTTCGAAAATCTTAAAAAATGAATCCAAGGAGCTTTTTTTTATCTTTACAAATCCTTTAAAATCTTTCAAATCGGTGAAACCATGTAGAAAATATGAGGGGGGAGTTTGGTCATGTTTTGTGGATTTTACAGCATTAAACTCTTAAGAAGAATATTTTACTTTCATTCTGTATGGACTTTTATTATCTTTTTTATTTCATTCAATAGAATCATTGAAACAATAATTAAATAATTAAGTCATTGAACAAATGAAGACACTTCTAATCTTATCAATTCTTAAAATATGAACAGAAGAAAAATAATTAAATAATTTCAATTTAAAGTTAAAATTGTCGGTTGTGCCTTAATCGCTAAGTTGAATTTTTAAATTGACAAAAGTTCAAATTTTATTGTAACAAATTTCATTATTGAATTTTCATTTTATTTACAATAAGCAACAAATTAAAGAATTTTAAATTCATTCGTCGACCACTTTCCAAATCAAACTTTATACAATTTATGTAATTTGCCATTCATCACTTGTTACACCGCATTTTACATATTTACACGAAATTTTAATGAAATTCCATTTAAAATAAATGAACAAATTATTTTGTTGATCAATAAAATCAAAAAAAAAATAGTAAAATTCCACATTACAAAGGTTTTCACCAATTTTTCCTACGTAGACAGGTTCCCAATCTAAAACAAAAATTTATCAGCAGCAGTGATAATAATTTATTTTAATTCATAAATAAACTGATAACAGAAAATTATTATTGTACAGAGAAGAAAAGAAAATATTGAAAGTATGAAAGAAAATGGGAAAGTGATCGGTGGCGTTGTGTGTAGAGGGAGAAATGAAAATTAATTTGATTCGAATTAAAAATAGAAAAATTCGCATAAAAGAGAGAAGGAAAAAAAAAAACACTGCAATTAATCATTAAAATATTGATCAAGGAAAATAGAAAATGAAAAGAAACCTTAGAATAGATAAGTTATTAAGAAGTGGGTTATTGGGTGGAGGGTGGAGGGTGGTGGTGGGAATTTTATTGATGGTTAAAGTGTTTTGTTTGTTAATGGGCAAAGAGACAGAAGAGACAGAAGAGAGAGAGAGAGAGAGAGAGAAAATAGAAGAAGAATGAGTTCAGTGCGATTGATACACTTTGAACTTTTCAAGAAAACATAAAAAAAAAAAAAAAATTGATTGACTCATCGACGATCTCTTGTTGAATTAATTTAATTATAAATTTATATTGTTGTTGATATTGTTGTTCTTGTTATTGTTGTTGTTGTTGTTGTTTTAATTTTGTCTGACATTTTAAATTTGAACTTGAAACAGAAATTAAAGAATACGTGAAATAATCGTGTATGTGTAAAATGGAATTAACTTTAATAGAACTTTAATTGCAGTAGGCCGGTTTTTTTTTTTGTTTTCTGTTTATTTTGTTTTCTGTTTTTTTTTTTAATTTAATTTTTAACGTTAAAAGTTTCTTTAAAAACACTTTCCATATAAACGGAATTATTATTAAAGACCAGAAAAAATTATTTTTTCTTTTGTCAAAAAGAAATTCACACAAACAAAATTTGGATTAATTTAAAGTGAAAAAAAAGAATTTTCAAAATTTATAATATATTTTATTTTTCAAAAAAAAAAAAAAAAATCCTAAATTATTGAACTCCTGTAACAAAAAAAAACAAAAACAAAAATCGTTAATTTTACACTTGACAACGTAATTGAGTGAACGAACAAAAAATTAGGAATTAACAAATTAACAAAGTCTAGTCTGTCAATTTATTTATATAAAAAAATTTATTTCTAAAGGTTTGTTCATTCTAATTTTATCCTATAAATTCTACAGGGATTTTTGTAATTATTATTTTGTTAAACGTTAATTAACTTTACATAATAACTTTTATTATTATTATTGCATTATACGAATGTTTTTCTTCATCTATTTTTTTTTTTTTACTTCTGGATTAAATCCCATTGGAATTCATTCTCTAAATAGAATTGTCAAAGATGATAGAATTCATTTAATGTTACTGTGAACTGTACTTGTATACATAAAGTCAAAGATTTTGTTTAGAATCTCAAATCTTTAGATTGTTGGACGTATTAATGGTGAAATTAATTTAAGACGTTTATCTTGTGTATATTGAGGACAGAAATCATTTAGGACGTGAGTATCGTCATATCCAGAATTTATCCGGAAACTATTTAACGTGGAGCTACTTGTGCTGAACTAAAGAAATATTTTCACCATCTGATTAATTATTTTTGAAATGAATTTTTTAAAGTGTCCACTTTAATTTATAGTTAGGCCGTTAAGATTATTTAAAATTATTTGAAAAAAAAAAATGTAAGAAAACAAAATAATTTCACTAAATAATATCATAAACGATACAACAGAAAATTTCTAAAACGATAAAAAAGTTCTATAAAGGAAACACAACTAAAGGTTCCATTTTTAGAAATTTCGTTTTTTTTCGTTGACAAAAAAAAAAGTTTTTCTTTCATTTTTGATTTGTATCCGTTGACATGACTTGACAATGTTAACTAACATGTAACCTCAATTCACATACACACACACACACACACACATGTACACAAACACACATGTACACACACAAATACATAGATCCACATTTAACAACAACAACAACAATATTATGACTTATGAGAGAAATGGGAACGTAAAGAGGAAAAAATGTCCCGTTTTTTTTTATAAATGAAAAAAAAAATTTCCGCAAAAAAAAAAATTAAGAATATGAAAATGACGAAAAAGAAGACAGAATAGGAAAAAGAAAATATATCGATTAAAGAAAAGAATCGGAAAATAAGAAAATCGATTTCTTTATTTTTTTTATTTTATTTTTTATTTTATTGTTTTTGTTATTTTTCCTTATTCTTCTTCTTTAAAGGAAAAACAAAAACAAAAAGAAAGTAGGGGGTTGGGGTGTGTGGGTGAGTGAGTTGGTGGTTGTAAAAGAAGAAACGGAAATTTAGTTTTTTTCCTTTTTTATTACAGATTGCCAATGAATTGGCAATAAAAAACAATAACAAATAACAACAACAACAACAACAACAACAACAACAACAAAAACAATAACAACAATACAGGCAAAGAAAAACAACAACAATAACAACAATAACAATAACAAAAAAAAAATCCATCTAAGTGAAATTCAGTTTATAATTTTTTAGCCTTGAAATTTAAAACCGTGTTGCAAAAATAAAAATATAAAAATTTATTTTATTTTGTTTCTTATAATTTTTCTATAAATAAATGAGAAAATATTTGATGGAAATGTGAAGACAATTTATGTAATGGTCAGCTGATGATAAAGAAGAAGAAATGCATTTTTTTTTTTTGAATCGTGTCTTTCATTGGACTTTTTGTTTTTCTATCTAAAAATAGAAAAAAATAATAAACAATTGCGGTGATGGTGGTCGGTTAACTTCCGATTAATTTCTATCAATGTCCTTCCCTTTTATTTTTATAATTTTATTTGATATTTTTAATGTCCGTCATATGAATTTTCTTTCATTTCCCGTGTAATCATGCACTAAATTAAAAACGGGATGCAATTCTAAATTATAGAAACGTTAAAAAATTGACACACCTTAGAATATGTCTGGTAGACTGTACGAGTTGTTCTTTTTACCTTTTCATCATAATTGAGTTTTTCTGTTCCTTTTTCTGAATGTCCCTCTTGTTATCACCAATGAAATTTCTAAACAATTTTTAATGAAAATAATTTCAATTTTCAATTGATGTTTGTGTATTTTATGTTTCCTTTATTTATATAGAAACATTCGTGTGACACTTGGAACGGCAAGAAATGCAACGCTACATAAACCTCAGAATATTTTGGTTATAATTGAGTCATTAATCCATTGTCCTTTTTCTATAAAAATCAACTATTTTTTTGTTCAACCTAAAAAAAAATAATAATATTGTTTGTCCCTAGATTTCAAATCATTACAATAATTTTCTAATAAATGAACTTCAGTCTAAGCAACAATTATGTTATTCCCAAAAGACAAAATATCATAATTATTTACCAAACCCCCATTCATCAGTTACGTATAAAAGATGACAATGGTATAACATGAAATGTGTACCTAATGTGTAATGTGTAATGTGAAATGTGAAATGTGAAATGTGTATAATTTAACACGAATAACGGAAAAAAGTAAAATTCTTTGTAGTTGAATAAAATTTTATTTATTGACTAAAAATATTTTGAATTTTATTTCAATTGATAGAAAATGTTAATAAAAATTTGTTTTTTTCTTAATAATTTCTACAGATCAAAATAAATCTATAAAGTAAATTATGAAACTTTGTTAATGAGAACCAATTGAAATTCATGTTCCCCCTTTTTTTTGTTTTTTTAATAAATCAAGAAAATCTTTGTTCCAGTAGAAATTTCCCAAAGAAACGAACAATTTATTATTTTTACATATTTTTTTTTTTATCAAATCTAATATTAAGATAATTATTGTTCCCAAATGATAAAATATTATTTATATCCAAGACACATTTTCACAAGAAATTTCAATTCGATAGCAAAAACAAAAACAAAAAGTTCTCATAAAATAAAAATGAATTGACAGAATATAAAAGAAAGAGAGAGAAAGAAAAAAAGTATAAAAAATGAAATTATAGAATTTTTATTTATTTTGTAATAAAGACAAAGAAGCCCAATATTAAAGTTTCGTCTTTATTATACAAGAATTAATTCAAAGAATTATAGATTTCATTTTCTGTATACAGAAACTTAACAGCAAAAAGCAAACAAAATTGACAACAACAGCGTCAAATATAAAAAAGAGACAAAAACAAAGAGGAAGAAAAAGAAGAAGAAGAAGAAGAAGAAGAAGAAGAAGAAGAAGAAAAAAGGAATTAGTAAAAGTTGAAGAAGATTAACAAGTATAGTGAATTTTATCTTTTTTACAGAAGTCCTTTAATTTTAAATATCAATTTACACTTATTTGAAAGTCTTCATTTTGGTATAAATAAATTTGGATTAAAATTGTTCTTTATTATTTTCTACATATTTTTTCTATTCAAAAGAAAATAAAAATGAAACTATACAAAAAAAAAAAAAAATCCTCTTTTAAAACAAACAAAAAAAGTTGAGCTTTATAAGTGTGTGTGTGTCTGTTTTTTTTTTAAGTTGTTTAGTTCTCCTTTAAGCTGGTTCTTCAATCATAATGATGACGTAACGGTATTTTTTTTTTCTATTTTATAAAAATATTAAAGGAAAGAGAAAAAATCAAAAATCAAAAACATTTATTATTAAAAAAAAAAGGAATTTTATGAAAATATTTTTATAAAAAAAAAAAAAAGAAACAATTGTTTGTTTTGTTTGTTAAGAAAAGTTTTCCGTTTGTTTCTTGTTTAATTTTGTTTTATTTTGTTTTTCCTTTTTCTTTTTGATTTTATTTTTAACTGAAACTTTTATTTCTTTTTTTAAATGATAATATTTTGTTTTCAATTAATCTTAAAATTGTTCCCAATTATCTTCTGTTCTAAAAGAAACAACAATAATTAAATGAAAAAATATAGAAAAGTTTCTAAATCCTTTTTTTTTTTTGTTATAGGCGATTATTTTTTGTACTTTTCTTCTATTTCGTTTTTCTCATTTTGCATTTTGTGACGCATTTAACGGTGGTTATAGATTTGATTTTTCTATAGTCTAGGAGTAACGTATTTTCTTTTTCTATTTATAGAGAAAAATTATGTTCAAAAAAAAAAAAAGAAAAGAAGAAAAATATAGAGAAGGAAAAAATAAAGAAAGAAAGAAAAATGTATGAAAAAATTAATATAATAAAAACCAATTTAGATTAACTAAAAGTTATGAGTCATCCAGATTATAATAATTAACGATACATTTTCTACACGTTTTATTTTGTTTTTTTGTATTTACTGCGTATAGTATAATTAATTATATCAGTTTAATCAGAAAGTCATTAAAAACTAACTGAAAAATTTATACGTGCAATTTTGTTTTTTATGTTAAAAATGTAAACTTTTTTTTCTTTGGCATCTTAAAAATCAGTTACATAATTTTGTTAAATTGAAAAGATATTCAACAGTAATGAAATCATATTTTCCTTACAAGTTTATTCTGTATTCAAATAAAAACCTTACAAATACCATTATTGTCGACTACATCGAAAACTAACAGCAAAAAATGTGCAATAATTTTAAAATTGAAAAAATAGGAACGAACAAAAAAAATTAAATTAAATTTAAATAAAAAACAATAAAAAAAAATCATGTTTATCAAAATAGGCCATCTAAACTGCTTTCTTTTATTTTTTTTATATAAAATGTAAATTTATTTAACTTCTTTTTATTATTTACAACTGTTTAAGTTCCAACATCCTCCCCCCACCCCTTCAATATTTCTCGCTCAACATGTAATAAAAAAAAAAAAAAACAGAAAATGAAAAGAAATTTTTATAATTGAGGGAAATTAATGCAAAAGAAGAAAAAAAAAATAGCAATTATCTTTTAAGAAAATGTAACAATAATTTTGGTTCTTATACAAATTATAGCACGAACTTCACAGTTTCTGTGACATCATAACACACACGTTGCTTTTAATAATTACCATGAAAATTTTTTAACAATATTATTTTATAATTAAAAATTTTTAGACCATTAATTATCAACATAAAATGTAAAAATTATTAAATTGAATTTCATAATAAATATTCTGATCTCTAACTTTCATGTTTTGTTTTTCAAAACAAAAAACAAAAAAGGTAAATTAGATGACACAATTTTAACCATAATAATAATGCTAAATAATTACGTATACCGACGTCCTTCGTCTAATTTTAGTTTGCATGAGAAATAAAAAAAAAAAGGTTAAAAGAATTTGGAGCAAATTTACCCTTTGTATGGGTAAAAAGTTTGATTTTATTATATTATTGTGACATTGGATGATACTAAAATTGGGTCTACAATAGAAACATTTAGAAAAAATTTGTAATCAGATTGAATTCAAGATTTTTAATTTTAAATCCATTAATTAACTTAAGTTCAATAAAAAGAAAACTAAAAAAAAGTGATGGCCCTAAAAACCTTTTCTAAATAAATAATCATTAAATTATTATTTTTATAATTATACCTTGTCATGGTAAAAAGTGTGTGTGTGTGAGAGAGAGAGAGAGTGCAAGAGAGAAGCAAAAAATAAGTAGGTAATAAAACTTTTGTTTTACATAAATAAGAAAGAAAATATCTATAATTTTTAGCACGTTCTATTTATGATTGGATATATTGCGTTATGCCTATTATTTTATTATTATTATTATTGAAGAATAAAATCGGAAACTGTATTTGACTTGAGTTGAATTTGACGTGACTTAATATTATAAAGTCTGCAATAATACAAAAATACAAAAACAAAAAACAAACACCAGTAATAACATGAGCTTAAATAATAAAAGAATAAATAATGATTTTTTTACCTGCTCTGTTTCTCTCTCCATCTTTTACTCTCTTTCTCACTTTCTCTCAGTGTATATATAAATATAAATTTTGTATAAAATTTAGATTAACATTTAAAAATAAAATTTGGTTATGGTGAATAAAGTTATAAGAAGAAGAAGAAGAAGTAAAAAAAAAAATTGTAAGGTATAAATAACGAAGCAAAAAATAAACTAACACCAAAAACAGAAATAAAAAAAAGAAATGGATTTTTCTCACTTTCTTTTTCGAGAGCAAAAAGGAAAAAATAAAAAATAGAACCAGGTTAACGTATTTTCCTAACGATATCAAAATTTGACCTTTATAAATGTTTTTTCATGGTCAAACATATTTATATATACAAATTAAAAGTGTTTTCATTCTTTTTCATTTCTGTTTCTGTTTATTTTAATTACTCGTAAATTTTATTTTTCACCGAAATAAAAAAAAAAGTATAGAGCCCTAAATGAAATTGAGAAAATAAATCATTGGATATCATATGAAATATATTTTGTTTTACACAGTGATGAAATATACAATGAAATTGGATTTCTTTAAAAGCCCATCAATTTACACATGGGTCAAAAAGACCCGACCCAAATTTTCGTACTAAGGTCAAAATGACCCAAAACGATATAGTGTAATATTTTTTTTGAACCTTATATAAGGGTTAAGAAAAGTAGAACAGAACAGAAGATTTTAAATTTGTTTTTGTTTTGTTCTTTTAGAAAGGCAACTTCAACTAAAAAAGCTCTTTTTACTGTTATTTTTATCTTAGAAATATACATACTTTTGTTACTTTCACTTAATGAATTAATATTTTCTTAAGTTACATTACAGGTGTTGTAAGTAAGTTTTCTTTAAGTTAAAATTTCTTCAATAAAAATTTTCCAAAATCCTGATAATTGTTATAATGGATTTGATTTAATTTTATATTTAAAATCATTACATATAAAACATTTACAATGCATTTTATAAAACCATTCAAATGTTTCTTTTTTCTCCTAAATTTTTTCGTTAAAAAATTTAAAATCAAAACAAATCCTAAAGCCACGTGGCCAAAACAAAATTACGTGATAAGTTTTGTGCTGAGCCGTATTTTATTCATTTTAAAACAAAACGCAATTAAACGTAAACCATTAGTATAAATAACAAGGAAGAAAAATAAACTAAATTAATTATTTTTATTCATAAAACAACCAAAAAAAAAGAAACACCCACTGACCTTTTCTTCTATTTCATGTTTTTTTTTTTTTTGGTGTTAAATGTTAATCTATTGAATGGCCGTGTGAAGAAGAATGATGGAAAAATGTATATGAGAAAGAAAGACTGATCTACACCAATGTTCATTCTCATTCCAATTATTTTCTTTTCAAGTTAGAAAATTTATACACGAATTATGACGTGTTTGACATAAAAAAAAAAAATACTGACGGACATAATACACATTATTAAATGTTACGTATATACAAGAAGAAGAAGAAGAAAAAAAAATGACGTGCGATAATAATTGTCTCGGTCCAATTTTTTTTCTACATATTTTCTTTATCATTATTAATTAAACATAATTAATTAGAATTCAACCGCAACAAAAATTATCAGACGACCGATAGGAAAATTAAAAATAAATTTTGCATAAATTTAAAAACGACACCAACAAAATAATAACGAAAAATAGGAAAATCATGATAAATCTTTCATGTTTTTCTACAATTTTTCTTCTTTTTTTTTCTGTTTAGCAAAAAAAAAAATTTGAACTTGAAATTAATCTAAAATTTATGCAAAAAAAAAAAAAAAAATAAAAGAAAAATAGGATTTGTGAGCGATTAAATATTTATAGGAAATAAAAATAAAGAAAACCAGTAAAAGTAATAAAAATATTTATTTTTTATTTTCTTTGAAAATATATTCCTGAAAATAAGAAAAGAATTTCGTGATTCTTAACTTAATAAACAATAAAAAAAAGTCTAATCATAAAATTACAGTTGTTCCCTTGACATTGTTAAATTTTAATTTCTTTTTAAATAAAAAACAGTACAAAAAAAAATAAGTAATAAAAACTAAGAGTGGGGAAGAAAAGAAAGAAAAGAAAAGAAGTGAAGAGAAAATGGTAAAATGTACGCCATTATGCATGTGACAGCTAACCAATCAGAGAGAAGAAATTCTTTTGTTTCCGTTTATTTTCACATGAATCAAAGAATGCGTTTATTTTTTTAAATTATTCATTATGAGAAGAAAAAAAAAATTGTACTTAACGGAATTACAGTAATACAATTTAATTAGATGGTAATTACATTTTTTAATTAATGTAAATTAGAAATGTAATTTATTTTCTTCATTCTTTCTCTTTAAAAATGAATTTATTTAAATGCAAAGAAAATTTTTAATCGATACAAAAAATTTTAATGCAGATTTTTCTAACATTTTTTTTTAAGAATTTTATTATACATTTTTTTTATTATAATTAATCGAAATTTACCCCATTTATTAATTATTTAATAAAAGTGGCACCTCAAATTAAAGTTACAGAAATCTATTGTACAATCTAGGAACAAAGAATAAATTCTTATTAAAAGATTAATTTTAAAATCTTATACAACTCAGAACAATTGGCAATTTTTACAGACTTTTCCCGTTGTTCATTTATTATACATTAATTTAACAAATTCTATCTTTAATTAGCCCTCTATTGTGAAATTATTTAAGAACTTTAATCTAATGAATATTATTCATAGAATTATGCATGTTTCAATACTGTCAGTTAAAATTAATGTTTCACAATAATTAACAATACAAAATGTTAATTATTTTAATTTATATTTAATTTGAATTAATTTTCAGAGCAATTTTACTATTCAAATTTAAAATGGTGTTGCCCTCATTAAATCCATCACCAACATATACAATGGAAGATGATTATAATAAAAATATACGACCAAGTAAGTCTATTTAATTCTTTTATAATTATTATTTTTTAATACTTTTATTTTTATAATTAAGGAGATGGATTGTAATCTATATTTACCTTGTATATGTTAAGAGTAGAATGAATTTATATGGATGAACGAATATAAAAAAAAACACTCCTTGCATTTAATTTTAATAATTTTTATTTTCATTTTTTCTTTTATTAATTTATCATAAAAAAAAAAAAAAATTTGACAGCTTTTTAAAATGAAAATTAATTTCTACAGAATGCCAAGT
The DNA here is from genome assembly GCA_963082725.1 of Pedicia rivosa. NCBI lineage: Eukaryota > Metazoa > Arthropoda > Insecta > Diptera > Pediciidae > Pedicia > Pedicia rivosa. The sequence continues at coordinate 34,161,643 of OY720154.1, forward strand.
TTTTAATTTAATTTTCAAAATATACAACAGAAAAAAAAAAATATTTACGATGTGTGATGTTTTTTTTTTTGTTCTTCAAAAACTCCTGACAACTTTCCATTAAACACATTTTCTTTTTTCTTTTTTCCTTTTTTTTTTAATTTCAATTTGAACAAAAATGTTTTCAACAAAAAAAACAAAAAAAAAAAAAGAAGAAGAAACAAGAAACAATAAGCGCTCACATTAAAAAGTTAATAAGTTCATATCTATATAATTCTTTTTATGGTAACACACATACACATACACATACACATACACATACACATACACACATATCCAATCACAAAAATATACAATGTGCTAGAGGAGAGTAAAAAATATAAATAAAACATATTTCTATTAGTTTTATTCTGACATCAAATCAATTTTTATTATAATGAAAGAAAAAAAAAAATTTTTATAGTAAAATGTAGATTATTTACTTATACCTAACCTACAATCCGGCTGCATGTCAAATTTCACTTTTATTATTAACATTTATTTTCACATCTATATATTTTTTATCAATTTATATTTTTTTTGTTGTCTATTATACCAACTACTTCTGTTTCTTCTTCTTCTTCCTTTATATTTTGTTGTTATTTTGTCATCTTTCCATTTTGTTTGTTTTTTTTTTCTTTTGTGCGTCTAAATTTAGAACTAAATTTTGAATAAACAACAACAACAACAACAACAATAAAGAAAAACAAAATACAAAATAATTATGCTAAAAAATAGTTTTTATAGCGAAAAAGATTGTATTTATTTTTTAAGCCGCAATAATATCCGGAAATAAACAATGAATTATCCATAAAAAAATAATAAATTCCAATAATATTCCAGTTGTCCCTAATTTTTATTCGTTTAGTTTTTGGGAATAAATTTTGATTTCATATATAAAATTTTATGTCATAAAGTACAACAATTTTAAATTATTCCGAGTTGCTATAATATTTTATGGCATTTTTTAGTTACCTTTTGATAACATCCAATATAAATATAAATAATGATAATAATAAGTAAGTAAATAAAAGAATAAAAAATCTAGGAAATTATAAAGAAATTATTCATGCGCGTTTTTTTTTTGTTTTGTTTTGTTTTGTTTTGGAAGAAAAATGTCAAATTCAAATTAAACTTGAACGCCATTTTAGTGCGTGTGATATTTACACTGACACTGAATGGTACCGAACGAGTGTTTTCTTCTTTTATTTCTTTTTGTTTTTGTTATTTTTAAAATATATTTAATTGCCTCTATTATTTTTAATTACATTTATTTTCTAACATTTCTTCTTTTCTTTTTTTTTTTGCTCCATTTGTTTATAGCAAAAATGTTTTCTTTATTTTTTGTTATTAAATCATAATTTCATCTTTTGCTTATTATTTATTTATTACTTTTTTTAACATAAATATTATCTAATAGAAAAAATCATTCAATCAACAATTTATTTATTATTTATATAAATTACATAATTATTATGTCTGTCATCATACTTTTCTAAATATAAACAAATAAAGTAAAATCGATTTTCAAGATAACGTTTTTTTTTTATATAAACAATGATTTACAACAACAAAAATATGAAAAATCAAAACACGAATTCACTAATTTTTAATAACAAAACGAAAAAATATTTTAATCGATTAGCGACAATTTTTTTATTTTCCCCATAAAATTATTAAAAAGAAAAAGTAAAAAGAAGAAGTTCAAAAGCACACAAGTTTACACACACATACACACACACACACAAATGATATACAGAAAAAAAATGGTTGGGGGGGGCGCACATCTTGATAGTTTTATTAAATCAATAATTAACTAAATTGCTAATAATTTACATAAAATTAACATAACATATTTTTTTTAAGCTCAGCGACAGGGTTGTTATAGATTACCCACTTTATCTATATTTAATTGTGTCTTTGTATGTGTGTGTGTGTGTGTGTCTTTGTGTATGTGTATGTTAAACTATGTGGAGAAGGATTTTTTGTTCATTTCAATTTGCACATTTTTATTTGAATTAAAATTATGCTTTTCATAATTATGATTATATGTAGGTATGTGTGTATATTTTCTATTCATTTTACATGTATGGATTTGTGAATGTGTGTACGTGTGTGTGTTTGTGTTGTATAAAGAAAAAATATATATATATGAAAATGTAAGAAATTCGCGATAGAAAACACGCTATATAAAATTTCTATTTTCTATGCCCAATTATTATTTAGAGAAGGTAATAATTAAATAATGTAATTAACGATTTAAAATTTCCCGTTTCTTTTGTTCTTTTTCTTCTTTCATTTTGACCATTTTCTTTTATTTTATTATTATGTTGTTTTTTTTAAATATTGTTCTTTAATTATTGTTGCAGATAAATTAACTGACGTTTCCATTTCTTTATATATCAATCGTATATCAGCAGTGGATGAAAATAAAGAGGTTTGATAATTTATTCATTCATTAAAATTTTGAAATTTTGTAATTAAATTAAAAAGATTTTCAACTTGACTTCATTGTTTGCGTTTAAAAATTACTCTTTTTTTAATTAAATTAAAAATTATAGAATTATTGAAACTTAAATCAAAGACATCCGTCAATATTGCCCGTAAAACTTAGAAATGTTTCTGGAGGAATTATTCTCAATTAATTTAATTTTAAACAATCGATTCAATTTAAAAATGAATAAACTTGTGTGGAAAATTGGATCAAACGGAAAAACTTTAAAGTTAAAAATTATCTAAAAACATGCGATGCGACAATTTTATAGTTTTCATTTTTGTTCGTTTCTTTGAACTAACCGGTAATTGTATTTGAATATTTTACGGTAAATCGAACACTAATTTTCCATTAATTTTCCGTTATATTTGTAATCTTGATCTATCAACAATTTTCATTAATACAAAAATTATTAATTTATTTTGATTTCTTAATTTAAATTTGAATTCTATAAATATTTTTCCGGTAATTTAATAATTAAGAAAGGGGTGAAAATGAGTTGATTTGTGTATAAACATCAAAATATTTTATTTAAAAAAAAAAAATAAAAATATTGTGTCATGAAATTTCTTAAAGTCAAATTTAATTACCTTTACACAAGTTATAATGTTAAAAGAAATACTGTGACTTTTATGTAATTAATTGAAAACGGAAGGAAATATATAAATACAAAAACACGCTATTTGTGTTTTATTTTGTTGTTGTTGGATTTTCATTTAATTGACCATTTTCATGGTTGTTTTTTTTTTCTTTAGGAAATATCATTTGATGCATTTTTGCAAGTAATTTGGGAGGACGGACGAATAAAACCAAAGTCTGAGATCAGCTCTAAATTATATATTGAATTAACTTCAGAAGAAAGAAAAAAAATTTGGGTAAAAATTTGGGTAAAAATTAGAAAAATTTATATTAAATTTATTTTGTATTGATAAAGGTTCCGGATCTGTACATCCGTCAATTAAGAGAGATGAAAATTTTATCATTATTTGAAGAGCTTTCTAGTCTTCGATTATATGAAAATAGTACAATAAGTTACAGTATAGGGTAAAGTTTAATAATTTTCTAACAATTGAAAAATTTAAGTTAAAATTTATCAATTTATTAATTTTCCTATTTAGGGCAACAATTATTATAAAATGCGATATGGATTTTGTTTTATATCCATTAGATGTTCAAAAATGTCCAGTAGATTTTAGTAGCTGTAAGTATAATTATTGTTTACTTAAAATTTCTTCTTTCATCGTCAATATTTTCAAATACATTACAACTTTTCAAAAATGTGGCGCCTCCACTTGAATTAATTTAATATAAAAATTATCAATATATTTACCAATAAAAACCCAAAAACATAAAATAAAGATTTATTTTCTTAATAGATAAATACACAGTAATGGATATGACATTCCGTTGGAAAAAAGATAATCCATTATCATTTCCAAAAGATTTTGGTCATGGATTTTTTCGTCTTCCACGTTACGTTGTTAAATTTGAAACAGAAAAAGAACCACATATTGTTAATTACGGTGATGGTAAGTACCAACTCTTTCTTTTTTTTTTTGCTGTTTTAGAAAATAAAATAAAAATGAACATAAACAGAACTCATTTGTTATAATTTTCTTCTTTTGTAAATATAAATAAATTTTGGTCTCTGGTGGCCAGCTGATCATTGTTCTGCTCGTTTGGATATAACATTATCAAGAGAAATTAAAAGCTATCTATTAGAAAATTATTTACCATCAACATTATTTGTATCAATTTCGTGGGGAAGTTTTGTTGTTGTTCCAGAAATGGTACCTGGACGAATGGTTTGTTTTTTTTTATACAATTTATGATAATTTTTTTTTCAATTTTTGTTTTACACTACAAAATAGGTTCTTTTGGTAACAACACTTTTATCGTTGGTCACAATGTTTGATACAGTTCGAAATAATTCACCAGATGCCTTAGAATTAAAATGTATTGAGGTTGGTTTCATTCACAAATTTTATTAATTAATTGTCTACGTATTCTTATTATAACTTTGAACTTATTTAATTTTTCTAATCAAATCTTTCGGTACATAAAATCTTTTCTTTAATTTACAGGTTTGGTTAATATCCTGCACTTTATTTGTGTTTTTAGCTCTTATGGAATATTTTATTGTATTATTTGGTATACGTTATGATAAACATTGGAGAACAGGTCATACAAAACCATCAACACAATTACCACCACCAATAATAACAACAACAACTACAACATTACCATTACCTGTTCCAGTACCAACAACAATTATACAACAAAATTCAGAAACACCAGTAAAGTATTTTTAATAAATTATTCTTATTATTTTAATAAAACCCAGAAAATACAATTTCATCTTATACAATGAAATTACCAGAATCATTTATTTACATTTTTTTAATTTTATTCTTTTAAGTTCAGAGTAAATTGTTAAGAATAATTTTCTATTAAAAAATTTAAATAAATGAATGGAATAAATAGTCTGAATTGACAAAATAAAGTTCATAGTATTAACATCTCCTATTTCCCCCCCTTTCCCTTTATTTCAAGATGACATCAATACAATCACAAAGAAAAAATGGTTTAGAACATACAGCTAGAATATTTACACAAGCAAATAAAATAACACCAGAAAATCGTGCAAAGGTTAGTTTTGAATTATAAATTTTTTCTTTTTTATTTTATTTTATTCTTTAATCTTCTTCTTTCTTTCTTTTTTTTTTTTTTAATGTTAACTAAATTTTCTACTTAAGATGTATTTTCAGGATACAATTACATCACAAGAAGATTTTGGTTCACAAAATCCAAATAATATGAGTCGAAGAAGGTTACGTTACACATTAAATAAAATAAAATAAAAAATCATTTAATATTTTTTTCTTTTTTAACTTTATTTTTTTTTTAGATTTCGTAATGCAGCTGAATATGCATTATTGTATGCCGGTTCACAAAGAGGAAAATTAGATCAAATATCATTAGTTGTTTTTCCATTAAGTTTTCTTATATTTACAATTATTTATTGGGTTTTATATTTAAGTGAATCACGAAAGAAAATGTGATGGACAATTTGTATTTTTTCTTTTTTTTTGTTTAATTAAAAAAAATTACAAAACAAAACGAAATAATTATGAAATCGTTTTTAAACGTCATTTTGCCTTTTTATTAATCGAAATATTAATATAAAAAAAAAATTTTAAAATACCAAAAAAAAGAAAAATTACAAAAATTAAGAGAAAATTGATTGAAAAAATTGAGAACTTTTGACTGACAGCTCAAAAGCTAAGATAGTGAAAGGTCCTTTAGTTCACGAGTCTCGGTTGTGGCATAGAAAGTTTTTTTCAGTAAATCAAATTTTCCCATAAATAAATAATATTAAAGTAAATATGAAACTTTTAATTGCGCCTTTTTTTTCTTTGAGAATTTCATATCATAAAATTTTATATTTGTAATGAGAATTAATTTATAATTAAATATTAAATATATAGAGGCACAACACGTGAATAAATAATTGAGAAGCAAATCAGACAATTGATGCTATATTGGTGGAAGAGACGTTGGTAAGAAGCAGTAAAATTAACGGTGTGAAAATTATGGCAGCTATAAAACAAAACAAATAAAAAATCTTAAATCTTATATAAAAAAATTGATCAAAAAGAAAGAATGCAAAAAATGATTAGCGGTTGTGTTTTTAACAGTAAAAAAAAAAACTTTTAACATTTTTTATCAATTTTAATTAATTTTATTTTATTTTATCTTTCTGTTTACATTGAAATCATTCTATTTTTATAATCTACTTCAACCAAAAATGATCTTTATAAATTATTTAATTTTATTTTAATTAATTAAAATATTTCAATTATTAAAAATGTAAATATTCTACATACAAATAAAATAATAACTTTTACAGAATATAATTTTTGTTTTAAGTTTACAACAATAATTAAATTTTCAATGAAATGGAAATTTTATGAAAATGAAAAATTTCTCTTTAGCAAACACCAAAACAAAAATTCAATATTCGTCTCGTGTTTTAGAACCTTTAATATTTTTAAATTGTATTTTTAATTGTAACAATTTTAGTTTACTGATGAAGCCAACATATTTGGCGAAACGTTCAAGAATTGACAAAAAACAAAAGATTTTTTAATTTAAACCAAAAAATTGTTTTATTAAAAGACTGCTTGACCAACAACAATAATAATATGTAACAAGAAAGTTTTCTCCAAAATTTTAATTTTCTACGAGAAATATTTAACATAAAAATGGGTCAAAATAAAAATTTGAGTTCTATATAGAGAAAGAATAAAATCAATTGAATTTAATTCAATAAATTCTGCTGTAACAACACAATATAGAGGAATGGGGGGAAAATGCTGTAAAAGAAAAGATTACCAAAAAAATGACAAAAACAAACGAAATTTATCAACAACAATGATAAACGAAAGGGACAGCAAATATTAATCCTTTCATTAATTTATTCCATTTCAAAATTTACAAAATAAATTCTTATTCGAGATTTTCTTAAATTTTTCTTTCATTTTTATTCCTGAAATTTTAAAACAATTTTTTATTTTGTTTATTTTAATTGAAAATTTAACAGATTTGAAAATATTCGTTAGACATTTTTTACATTTTAATATCCTGTATATTTATGGAAATTCCATTTACAATAATCATCCTCACATTTACTAGATCTTAATGTGATTAATTTATGGTATCCGTCTTTTGTTAAAAGTCCTTCTGCAACAGATAAATATTCATTCCAGTAAATATTTTTTATTTTAAAATTTTGTGATCCTTCAATTGGTTCCAATTGCCATTTTCCTGTTTCCTTTATTTCATTTGCTGTTCTCCAACCAAAGACTGCACGCCGATCATTGTCATAAGCGAATTCATTTCTGTCTGCAAACAAATATCCATTTCCCCTTCTGCTTTTAATGTGAAAATATTTCCCATTCGATATTGGATACAAATAATGTGCTAAGTCACTATCAGATGTGGATGATGTATAAAGAAATGGAATACTTCTTAAATTATCAAGTCTATAATCAGCATAATCATGAAATGTCCAAATACTTATATTGAATTTTGCATTTCGAATAACAACAATTTGATTCCAAGGAAAATCTTTTAGTGATTGTGGAAGTTTTAATTTTAAATGATTTAAATGTTCGTTTTTTTCATAATTTTGGTGAAAATCGACAAACACACGATATGCGATTGTTGTTGTTGGTGCACTGTAAACGTGTTGATTTTTAATCATTTGATCAAACAGCAAACGATAACCAAGAATAATTGTTTCATTATCTGATAATGAGTTCAAGAACTCAATCACGATCTCCACATTAGAAATGTTTTTATTATAAATAGCAGTTAGATATTCAATAAGCTTTAGAATATTCTTATTATTTTCTTGAGTTTTTTGTGTCTCTAGTAAAGATTTTATATCTGCTTGACATTTAGCAATTGATTGATTGAAAACTTTTTCATTGTTTTTAACAATTTCTGTCAAATTATTTTTCTCATTTAATGTTTGGTTGAATTTGCCCTCCAAAGTTTCTAATTCACGTCCCCCATTTTTTATCAGTTCTGTTAAATTCTTATTTGCCGCAATTGTAATCGTTAAATTGTCTTTGACAGAATTTAAGTTTCCTTCGAAATTTATAGCAGATTGATTAATATTTCTGACTTGCTGTCCCAATTTACTGTTGACAGTAAGAATTTCAGTTAAATTAGTTTCCACGTTCTGGAGTTGTTCAGCTAAGTTGCGTTTAGATTGGATTGTTTCTGTTAAGTTGGCCTTAACAGAACTCAAATCACTCTTATATTTTTCAATATTTCCATTCAAATTATCTCGCTCTTCTATAGTTTCGTTGAGATTTGTCTGAAGCGATTGAAACTCATCTTGATATTTCTTCATCTGAATAATTTTTGATCTCATTTTATCAACGGTGGATAAATATTCATCTAATTTTTTCCCAACCATAGATGTGACATTGTTCTTTAGTTTCTCAGTCGCTGATCTAAGATGAAGTTGACATGCAATATTCAATGAATCGTACATTAGATTATACTCGATGATAAAAGCTTCAATGGATTTCGAATAAAGTGTGCATTCCATCCCCATATCTTCACTGTTTTCAATTTCTCTAGTTAAATTTTTAGAAGTTGAATTTCCCTCTAAAGTCATCCCGTCAATTCCAGTAAATAATGCGAAGAAGAGAAGAACAATTTTAATTTTATTCTCCATAATATTATTCTTTCCCAAAAACTTTTCACTTCTTATATTTCAAGTTTTAAGATTGGCCGTTTGAACAGCTCAATTGAACTGAATATTCGATGGAAAAAGTTTCAATATTTATACTAATTTGATGACCCATAATTGCGACTAATTATAGATAACTGAAGACCACAAACAAAAACAAGTTCAGAGTTGGCTCAAGAAATATTAAATTTTTTATACATTTTTGGATAAATGTCTCAGAATGTTTTAGAATCTACATTTATTATGACTTTAGCCTTTTATCAAAATTTTCAATTAATTTCTTCGTGCTGAAACAATCTTAAAGATAAAACAGAATAGACAAAATAATTCACTTCAAAGATTAGAAACAGAAAAGGTTCAATTTTGTCAAATAAAAAAGTTTTTGGAAAATTATTTTACGTACAGCACTGAACACTGTCCAAATTTAATCACTTTATCGATGGCGGAATACTTTTTTTAAAATTCAATTAGAAATAAAAATAAAAAAATGATAAGACACAAAAGAAACCGCACAGAAATTGTGATTGTCTTTATTTAATTTTGGCTTTTTCATTGATTTTGGAAAATTATAAAACCAATTTTCTTCTTCTTTTTCTTTTCTTTATTTCTTCTTCTTATTCCGGAAATAAATTCATAAGACACGTAATTACCACAGAATATTCTACTATAAAAAGGTGAATATTATTTGTGAATTAATTCAGTATTATTAAATCTATTCAGGTGAAAACAGTTCAAGTTCTATCAAGCGAACTCGTCTCTGGCGTTTTTGTTCTTTGTTGATTAATTAAAGTCGAATTCTGAAGTGAATTTATTAATTTTATTTTTTCTGTATAAGAAATAATTAAATTTTATAGATTCATAATTTTTAATTAAATTTTATTCTAAAAGTTAATTAATTTCATCACCAAAGTATTGATTAAAATAATTTTCATTTCAAAATTTTTGATTGATTTTTATGCAATTGTAAAAATTAATTGAATTTACATAACTATTGATTGTTAAAAGCAGATTCTTTATTACTTAAATTAATTTTTTAATGAACAATTATATTTAACATTTGAGTTTGATGATCGAATGAAATAATGTTTTATGTTAATTCATAAGATAATGAAGGAGATAATAAAAGAAACCATGATTTCAAATGTAGGTAAAAAAAATAATCTTGAATAATAAAAAAGTTCGTTAAATTTTAAATTTACCGCGATAAATATTTTCAATCGAAAAATTTCTTCGTTAAATTAAATTTTGAAACTAAATTCAAATTGAGCTTCAATTTTAGCGGTATACATTCAGGCGACAATCTGTTTTGCTTAAAAAGCTTTTTTTTCTATTTAAGTGAAATAAATCAGTATTATTATTTTGAAATAATTTTCATAGTTAGTAAATAAAAGTTAATATTATTAATTACATTGATTATTCCAATTGTCTAATGTATAGTTACAAGTTACAAGAATATCAAAATTAAATAATTTTAAGCAAATCATAAATTCTGAGTGAACCTAACTAACTAACTTCTAAATCATTTTTACTCTTAAATTTTCCACACTCATCAACAATACTTTTCTAAAATATTTAAAGTAAACAGAAAAATAAAGTCACGCATTATTCATAAAAATATAAGATAATAATGCAATAACGCTAATTTTATATAAACTAACCTCGACACAGTATTTGAAGATGGAAAAAGAATCTTTATGTTGCGGTTATTATATTGGATTAATTGCAATTTTAATTGAAAGTGGTGAATGTAAAGTAAAGTAAATAAATTAATGAAATATAAATAATAATTTTAAGAATAAGATTGAAAGTATATGAATATGAATCAATAAGGTACGTTAATTATATTTTTTTTAACTCATAGATATTTATTGCATCTAAAAGGAAATTAAGAAAAGAATAAAGATTTTTGCATTCAATTTATTGATTGAATTGTTAAAATCAAATTATAAGTTTAATATAATCAATTTGTATATATAATAAATAGATGCCTATATTTACATATAGATATATTTTGGAAATTTTACAATTAACTTATATTGGGAAATAATTGTTACTTTTTATTTTTTTTTCAATTTTTTGCAACATCCGCGATAATATTGTTAACATTCACTAATACCAAAAACATAATAAATTTTATTTAACATCTAATCTCGTGATTATCACCCGTATAAAACTTTACATTTATAAAAAATTATTTAATTTTTAATGTTAATTCATTTATGTCGTATTGTATAGAATTACACTAAAAGATTTTGCGATAATTAAAGTTAAAAAAAAAAATAATAAATTTAGATCTTTATCTCATTTTTTATTATATATTTTTTAGGCATTTATTATTTGAATTTAAAATTTAATTTAAAAAACAATATTTTACATTTTGCAAATGGAGGAGCAAAAAAAATTTGTCTCTTAATATTTTAGAATATTTAAAGATATGCATGTAAATTATTTTTAAATATTATTATAATAATTATTATATATTATTACAAAATGCAACAATAATTTATTATAATAAATAAAAATAAAAATTGATATTAAAATTTCAAAGCATTCTAAGAAAGAATGTCAGCCATTTTTGAACAGTTAGTTTTTTTTAATTTAGTTTTGATTCCATTTTTTTTTTTCACAAACACATTAAATTCATTCTAAACTATGTTATAATTTATAGTAGTTTTTATAGTAGAATCATAAATGTCAATATAAAAGAAATAAAGAACAAATCTATATAAAGTTTTCATTTGATAATCCATTGTTTTTTTTTTCCAGAATGAAGTTAATATTGGATGCTATGGACGCAAGAAATTCTCTAATTAATGATGTTGTTAAGAATTGTAAAAGAAAAAAAGTCTGGTTTGAATTTAATTTATTGAAAGGATTATGTCGTGAAGAGAAAAATAAAAGGAGATGAGAAAATTCCTGTAAATTTTAAGAGAAGAGACAAAAACAACAACAACAACAAAACATTTTTAATATTAAATTATTTTAAACTAAAACAAAATGGTTGTTAATTATTTAATTTTTAAAACCAAAAAAAAAAAAAGGAATAAAAAGAAAAAAATTGAAATTATGAGAAAAGAATAAGAAGAAGAAGATGAAATTTGATATTCCTATTAAATAAAAATTAAAAATTCATCTACATATTATATTATATATTATTAATATATATGTATACAAAACTGTATTATACAATACATAAACATGAATAAAAAACAAAAAGAAAATTGAAGAAAAAAAACAATAAAAGAAAATAAATATTATTTAACAAAAGAAAAACTTATTCTTGTTTTTTTATTTTATTTTTCTAAAATAGAAGGTTTGAGTCTGTGCTAATTTTTTTTTTTCTGAACTAGATTTGTGTTCCTTATAATTTTTTATTCTAAAACGTGAAATTTTTAATAATAGTTTATAATTTTGTGTATTTTATTTTCTTATCAAAATTCAAAATTAACCTCTGAACTGTTTTCACACATAATTATGACGATTTATCTTTTATTCTGTTATTGTTAATTTTTTTTGGAAATATATTTTGTGAGATTGCTTAAGAAAAATATTGAGAATTAAATTAATTCAATTAAAAATATAATTTTAACCTTCTTCACTTACGTTAAATTTATATCAATAATTTCTTTATTTGGTTATTTTTTTTTAAACATTCAATGGATTTTACAAAAAGAAATTAAAATTTAAAAATTAAATAAAGGCAATAAACATTGAAAATGGTTTCTATTGTGTCTTATCATTCTTTGTTAATTAAACTATTCTATATTCGAACAAATGTTTAAATTTGTAATGGAATCAGTGCCGAACTTTAACAAATTTTCCATAAACAGGTCGATTATCCAAATTCAACATTTTTCATTTTCATTGCTGTATCAAAATATTTATTCCTCTCGAGTAAATCTTTTTGATCGTTTTAGGACGAACAAATCAATTGGAAATTTAAAAAAATTATAAAAATCTGTGAAATATTGGAATTGACACACAAGGCATCTAGTGTACATTCGTCGAAGTAGAAGATAGTCCCTTAAATTATCCTGACAGTTGATACAAGTTGCGTCAATAAGTCAAATGAACCACACAAAACCATATCGCAACTACAATTCAAGTCTGTTGTCTTTTATTCTAAAATTTATCTACAAATAAAAATGATCCACCTCTGAATTTATTTTTTTATGTGGTCTCGCAGATAACAAGTAATCCAAATCAAGGGTCATCAAATGAGTATAAATTGGAAAATATTTTCCTTCAGATATTCAGTTCAATTGAACTGTTCAAACAGTCAATCTTAACAATTATAAAATGTAAGTGAAAAGTTCTTCAACAAAATATAAGAATGGAGAATAAACTTCAAATTGTTCTTTTTTTCTTCGGTGTATTTGCTGGAATTGACGGGATGACTTTGGGACAAAATTCAACTTCAAACCAGTTAATAATGGAAATAGACACAAATCAGGAATTAAAGAGGGAGTGCTCGATGTATTCAAGTTCAATTAATTCATTAATAATAGAATACAAACGAATGAACGAATCAATGAATTTTCCATGCCTTATTGATGTTAAATCGGCAACAGAAAAACTTAAATTTATTATTGATGAAACGGTTGATCAGAAATTGGACCATTATTTAGAGGGTATTGACGAATTGAAATTAAAAATATTTGAGATGAAAAAATATTCGTATCTTCAATCAGTAGAAAAATTGCATAAAAAATATAAAGCTGATATTGGAGAATTGATAACGAACTTAACCAATGCTATTGAAGAGAAACGGGACCTAAATGTGATGACTGTAATGTGTCAAGATGAATTGGAAAACATCAAGAAAAACTTAACGAGCACCACCCAAGAGAAAAACAAATTGATTGATGAGATGGCAAAGATGAACGATAATTTGAAGGCAATGGAAGTGACCATAACGCAGACACTGGCTGAGAAAGACAAGTTGGTGGTTGATATTGTAAAAATGAGTCAGAATTTTGATCAAACCGTAAAAAATCATCAAAGTAAACTTGAATCGATTGAAGTGGTAATGACTAACGAATTTAAAAAGTTAACAGATCTAACGAATGCCAAGGCAAATTCTTTAAATGGTAAAAGTCAAGATAAAAGTATAATTAAATCAAACATTATTTTTTCAATTAGAAATGGTGACTTCAATTTCAGTAGTGGACTCTTAACATCGGAACCATTGAATCTTAACAAACTAATCACTGATGTTTATGGTTCGAACATTACTTATGTAGAAACATTGATTGAATTCTTGAATTCACTACCAGATAATGAAACAATTATTCATGGTTATCGTTTACTATTTGATCAAATGATAAAAAATCAACACGTTTACAGTGCACCAACAACAACAATCGCTTATCGTGTGTTTGTCGATTTCAACCAAAATTATGAAAATAATGAAAATTTAAATCATTTAAAATTAAAACTTCCACAATCGCTAAAAGATTTTCCTTGGAATCAAATTGTTGTTATTCGAAATGCAAAATTCTATAAAAATATTTGGACAATTTATGATAACAGTGATTATTATCATGATAATTTGAGAAGTATTCCATTTCTTTATTCACTATCTACATCTGATTATGATCTAGCACATTATTTATATCCAATATCGAATGGGAAATATTTTCATATTAAAAGCAAATATCTAAATGCATATTTGTTTGCAGACACAAATGAATTCGCATATGACAATGATCAACGTGCAGTCTTTGGTTGGAGAACACAAAATGAAACCAAGGAAACAGGAAAATGGCAATTGGAACCAATTGAAGGATCACAAAATTTTAAAATAAAAAATATTTATTGGAATGAATATTTAGCTGTTGCAGAAGGAATTTTAACAGGAGACGGGGAATATAAATTAACCACATTAAGATCTGGTAAATGTGAGGATGATTATTGTAAATGGAATTTCCATAAATATGACGGAAATTAAAATGTCAACAATATGCCTAACGAATATTTTCAAATCTGTTAAATTTCCATTCAAAATAAACAAAATAAAAATATTTTCAAATCTTGCATAAGAATTTTTTTTGTAAAATAATTGAATAAATTAATTAAAACTTTAACATTTTTCGTCCTCTTCTTTTATTTGTTTGAATTTTTTAAAATTTCCAACATTTTTCTCCCAATGAACAATATTTGTTAAAAGTGAATTAAAACTGAGAGTTTCCATTTTGTTGTGTCTTAACATTTAGTTTTGTGTTGATTTACTGTTGTGTGCAAAATTATCTTAGGTGTCAGTTTTGAATAATAATTTAGTTTCTTAAGGTAAGAATATTTTCTCAGCTTATGTCGCCATAACATGAGAGAGTCACATAATTTTTAAAATGCACGAATTTTCTTTTTAGTTTTTCATTTTAATTTGATGGAAAAGTAAATGGGCCAAATAAAGATTTGGCCAGAATATTCTTCTGACTGAATGACTTTAAAAGGATTTTAGAATTTAAATTGTTTGTTAATAAAAAAATGAATTTAAGAAATAAATAATCTGCTGTCAACAATAAAATGTTATTTTAAATTTCAATTCAAGATTTAATTTTTGCAATTAAATAAAAGTCAATTACAGAAGTCTACGGATTTTTAATTTTCAATCTTTGGTAGGAGAACAGCAAGAGAAACAAGGGTCACAAGATTTTAAAATTAAAAATATTTACTGGATTTATCTCTTGCAGACGAAGCTCAATTATTCACATTGAGATCTAGTAAATGTGAGGATACAGGACAATAAAATGTAAAAAGTCTAATGAGAATTGGATTTTTGCAGCATTCTCCTTGTTAGAAATTTATTTCGTAGCACTTTGAAAATAGTTGAAAATATAAATATTTAAGGATTTTCATTAATTCAATTTCAAATTATATTGATGTGGATGAGCAAGTATGAGAAAGATTTAGTAGATGGCAATAAAGTCAATTTTCCAGTATTGATTTTTGTTATAAATATTTATTTGAATTTCGGTATAAAATAAAACTCTCGTTTATAAAATAAACAATATTTGAAATTTCAACATAAATTTATTAACGAAAAAAAAAATTTAGATTTTGTTTTGGACAATAAATTTCAAATATTTGATTACTTTTAGGTTTTTTTATTTCATCCTCAAAAGATAACACAAATTAATTTTTTTTTTATTATATCAATTAAATTGTTTACTTACAGTAACTTCATCTTTAGTTCCTTGAATAACAGTTGAATTCTATAATTGTTTTAATGTATTTGTAGCAATTTTTGATTTTTTTCCGCCACTGAAAGTGGATTTAGCATATTCTGTTTTACTTATACATTTTGTTACTTTAGGTATATATTGTGTGATAAATAATTTAATCATTCCTTAACATTATATTTTTTTTCAGGTATTCCGACCAAGCTAAATTAATAAAACCAACGTTTTCACTTCATCGAAGTTTTTATTTTAAATTTTAATATTTATGACAAGTTATAAATAATTTAATTGTATAAAAAATTCAATGGAATAGATCCATTGATATAAGTTAAAAAAAAAATAACCAAATAAAGAAATTATTGATATAAATTTAACGTAAGTGAATTAGGTTAAAATTATATTTTTAATTTAATTAATTTAATTCTTAATATTTTTCTTAAGCAATCTCACAAAATATATTTCCAAAAAAAATTAACAATAACAGAATAAAAGATAAATCGTCATAATTATGTGTGAAAACAGTTCAGAGGTTAATTTTGAATTTTGATAAGAAAATAAAATACACAAAATTATAAACTATTATTAAAAATTTCACGTTTTAGAATAAAAAATTATAAGGAACACAAATCTAGTTTAGAAAAAAAAAATTAGCACAGACTCAAACCTTCTATTTTAGAAAAATAAAATAAAAAAACAAGAATATGTTTTTCTTTTGTTAAATAATATTTATTTTCTTTTATTGTTTTTTTTTCTTCAATTTTCTTTTTGTTTTTTATTCATGTTTATGTATTGTATAATACAGTTTTGTATACATATATATTAATAACATATAAAACATATAAAACATTAAAAATTAAATAATTAACAACCATTTTGTTTTAGTTTAAAATAATTTAATATTAAAAATGTTTTGTTGTTGTTGTTGTTTTTGTCTCTTCTCTTAAAATTTACAGGAATTTTCTCATCTCCTTTTATTTTTCTCATTTGATTTTTCTTTATAATTATTTTAATCCCGTTTAGGCTTTATTCTGTTTAATTTTTTAACTGACGGTTGTTCTCTTCTTTATTTGAATTGGATTTAAAGTTTATTTTTTTCTTTTGAATTTAAATTTTATTTAATTTTTTTTTTTGTTTGTTGTTGTAATAAATGAGAAGAAATAAAAGAAAAGAAATTATCAAAAGAAAACTAACAAATTGGCATTATTTAATCTAAACAAAAATTAATATAAATTCATTTTAAACTGACATAATTTATCTTTTGACCTCCTCTTTGTCTAAGTATAATTAATTAAGGGATCTTTTATATTTTAGTAGAAAGAGAAGAAACAGGAAAATTATAATGAATCAAATTATATAATTCTCTATCTTTCTCCTTTAACGCTCCTTCATTCTCTCTAATTAATTTTTGTTCCAGTCTTCTTTGTTGAACGAACCAAATTCGCTTTGTTTCATTTTTTTCCCCACCTCTGTAAAATAATAGTAAAAATATATGATATAAACAGGATTTAAAACTTATTTTTAATGTATCCCTCGCATCATTTATCATTTCTTTAAAACTTCGAATTCATAAGAGCATTGTTTAGTGTTATCATACTAAAAACATAAAAAATTAATCCTTATCTAACTAAATATTGCTGTAATTAAACGAACCTTTTGTCTAATCTGATCTAAGTTTTCTTTTAATTCACTGAAAGCAAATAATTAAAGTTTCAAATGTGTTTTTATCTTTTATTTATAATTTTTAACCTACATTTTTGCCTGTGCAACATCAACTTTAACTCACGAAATAACGAATTTCCTGCATCCATAGCATCCAATATTAACTTCATTCTGGAAAATAAAAACAATGAATTATCAAATGAAAACTTTATATAGATTTGTTCTTTACTGTTCAACTTTATCTTCCAATTCTTTTAATTTTGAATCGTCATTGATGATTCTACTATAAAAACTAATATAAATTATAACAGTTTAGAATGAATTTAATGTGTTTCTACGATAAATATTTAACATAAAAATGGGTCAAAATAAACATTTGAGCCTATATAAAGAAAGATGGTGATGCTATTCAATAAAATCAATTGAATTAAATTCAATAAATTCTGCTGTAACAACACAATATAAGGGAATGAAGGGGAAAATGGTGTAAAAGAAAAGATTACTAAAAAAATGACAGAAACAAATTAAATTTATCAACAACAATGAAAAACGAAAGGGACAGCAAATATTAATCCTTTCATTAATTTATTCCATTTCAAAATTTACAAAATAAATTCTTACTCGAGATTTTCTTAAATTTTTGTTTCATTTTTATTCCTGAGATTTTAAAACAATTTTTTATTTTTTATTTTATTTTAATTGAAAATTAAACAGATTTAAAAATAATCTTTACAGTTTTTTTTATATTTTCTTGTCCTTTATATTTTTGGGAAATTCCATTTGCAATTATCATCCTCACATTTCTTTTGGAACAAATAAAAAAATCAGCACCCAATATTTATTAATTTATTTATTTAATTAAGAAATAATTACAGCGGCTTTTTTGTAAACAAGAATATATTGTGGTTCTGAAAAAAAAAACTAACTGTTCAAAAATGTCTGACAACAGATGTTTTTTTCTTTTCTTTCTTTTTTAATATCAATTTTTATTTTTATTTATTATAATAAATTATTGTTGCATTTTGTAATAATATATAATAATTATTATAATAATATTTAACAATAATTTGCATGCATAACTTTAAATATTCTAAAATATTAAGAAATAAATTTTTTTTGCTCCTCCATTTGCAAAATGTAAAATATTGTTTTTTAAATTAAATTTTAAATTCAAATAATAAATGCCTAAAAAATATATAATAAAAAATGAGATAAAGATCTAAATTTATTTATTTTTTTTTTAACTTTAATTATCGCAAAATCTTTTAGTGTAATACAATACGACATAAATGAATTAACATGAAAAATTAAATAATTTTTTATAAATGTAAAGTTTTATACGGGTGATAATCACGAGATTAGATGTTAAATAAAATTTATTATGTTTTCGGTATTAGTGAATGTTAACAATATTATCGCGGATGTTGCAAAAAATTGAAAAAAAAATAAAAAGTAACAAATATTTCCAAATATAAGTTAATTGTAAAATTTCCAAAATATATCTATATGTAAATATAGGCATCTATTTATTATATATACAAATTGATTATATTGAACTTATAATTTGATCTTAACAATTAAATCAATAAATTGAATGCAAAAATCTTTATTCTTTTCTTAATTTCCTTTTAGATGCAATAAATATCTATGAGTTAAAAAAAATATAATTAACGTACCTTATTGATTCATATTCATATACTTTCAATCTTATTCTTAAAATTATTATTAATATTTCATTAATTTATTTACTTTACCACTTTCAATTAAAATTGCAATTAATCCAACATAAAGATTCTTTTCCATCTTCACATACTGTGTCAAGGTTAGTTTATATAAAATTAACGTTATTGCATTATTATCTTATATTTATATGAATAATGCGTGATTTTAGTTTTCTGTTTACTTTAAATATTTTAGAAAAGTATTGTTGATGAGTGTGGAAAATCCAAGAGTAAAAATGATTTGGAAGTTAGTTAGTTAGGTTCACTCAGAATTTATGATTTACTTAAAAATATTTAAATTTTGATATTCTTGTAACTTGTAACTATACATTAAACAATAGGAATAATCAATATAATTAATAACATTAACTTTTATTTATTAACTATGAAAATTATTTAACAATACTGATTTATTTCACATAAATAAAAATCAAGCTTTTTAAGCAAAACAGATTGTCGCCTGAATGTATACTGCAAAAATTGAAGCTCATTTTGTATTAAAGTTTCAAAATTTAATTTAATGAAGAATTTTTTCAATTGAAAATATTTATCGCGGTAAATTTAAAATTTAACGAACGCAGTGCTGTACGTAAATTATTTTCCAAAAACTTTTTTGTTTCTAATCTTTGATGTGAATTATTTTGTCCGTTCTGTTTTATCTTTCAGATTGTTTCAACACAAAGAAATTTATTGAAAATTATGATAAAAGGCTAAAGTCATAATAAATATAGATTCTAAAACATTCTGAGACATTTTTCCAAAAATGTATCAAAAATAAGTTAATATTTTATGAGCCACCTCTGAACTTGTTTTTGTTTGTGGTCTTCAGTTATCTAGAATTAGTCGCAATTATGGGTCATCAACTTAGTATAAATATTGAAACTTTTTCAATTGAATATTCAGTTCAATTGAGCTGTTCAAACAGTCCAAATAAAAAAACTTAAAACTTTAAATATAAGACAACAAGTGGAACTTTCTTCAAAATAATCATATAATGAAGGAACTCGTTATAATTGTTCTTTTCGTCGTTATTTTATTTGTTGGAAGTGATGGAAACTATATAAATAAAAGAGATCGACCAATTATGTACTCAAATTCAATGGAGGCACCAAATTACGGGTACACGCAAATGTATAATTCAAATACTAAAACTTATGAGCTTCACGTTAAATTTGCTACTAACGAACTTAAATCTTCAATTAAAACAATGTTGGACAAGCACTTAGATGAATATTTGCATAACGTAGATGAAATGAGATTAAAGTTAATTGAACGAGAGAAATATTCATTTTTTGAATCTACCCAAAATTATCAAGAACAAATTAGATATCTGAAAGATGTCATTGAAGAACAAAAACATATTATTTCAATTTTTAGAATTGACTTTGATCTTGGTCTTCCATTATTTTGGAATTCAAATGAAACAGAAAGATATTTATTAATCGCTTCAATGTATAATAAAAATATTTCTAATGTGGAGATCGTGATTGAGTTCTTGAATTCATTCTCAGATAATAAAACAATTATTCTTGGTTATCATTTGCTGTTTGATCAAATGATTAAAAATCAACACGTTTACAGTGCACCAACAACAACAATCGCTTATCGTGTGTTCGTCGATTTCAAACAAAATTCTGAAAATAACGAAAATTTAAATTATTTAAAATTAAAACTTCCACAATCGCTAAAAGATTTTCCTTGGAATCAAATTGTTGTTATTCGAAATGCAAAATTCAACCAAGATATTTGGACATTTCATAGTTATGCTGATTATAGACTTGATAATTTAAGAAATTTTCCATTCCTTTATTCATCATCTACATCTGCTTATTTCTTAGCAAATTATTTGTATCCAATATCGAATGGGAAATATTTTCATATCAAAAGCAGATATGAAAATGCGTATTTGTTTGCAGACACAAATGAATTCGCTTATGACAATGATCGGCGTGCAGTCTTTAGTTGGAGAACAGAAAATGAAACCAAGGAAACAGGAAAATGGCAATTGGAACCAATTGAAGGATCACAAAATTTTAAAATAAAAAATATTTACTGGAATGAATATTTAGCTGTTGCAGAACGAATTTTAACAAAAGACGGATTCCTTAAATTAATTACATTAAGATCTGGTAAATGTGAGGATGATTATTGTAAATGGAATTTCCATAAATATACAGGAAATTAAAATGTCAACAATATGCCTAACGAATATTTTCAAATCTGTTAAATTTCCATTCAAAATAAACAAAATAAAAATATTTTCAAATTTTGCATAAGAATTTTTTTTTGTAAAATAATTGAATAAATTAATTAAAACTTTAACATTATTCGTCCTCTTCTTTTATTTGTTTGAATTTTTTTAAATTTCCAACATTTTTCTCCCAATGAACAATATTTGTTAAAAGTGAATTAAAACTGAGAGTTTCCATTTTGTTGTGTCTTAACATTTAGTTTTGTGTTGATTTTGTGCTGATTGTGTGCAAAATTATCTTAGGTCTCAGTTTTGAATAATAATTTAGTTTCTCTTAAGGTAAGAATATTTTCTCAGCTTATGTCGCCATAACATGAGAGAGTTACATAATTTTTAAAATGCACGAATTTTCTTTTTAGTTTTTCATTTTAATTTGATGAATAAGTATATGGGCCAAAAAAATATTTGGCCAGAATATTCTTCTGACTGAATGACTCTAAAAGGATTTTAGAATTTAAATTGTTTGTTAAAAAAAATGAATTTAAGAAATAAATAATCTGCTGTCAACAATAAAATGTTATTTTAGATTTCAATTCAAGATTTAATTTTTGCAATTAAATAAAAGTCAATTACAGAAGTCTACGGATTTTAAATTTTCAATCTTTGGTTGGAGAACAGCAAAAGAAACAAGGGTCACAAATTAAAAATATTTACTGGAATTAATATTTATCTCTTGCAGACGAAGCTCAATTATTATATAACTTTAAAAAAAATAACCAAATAAACAAATTATTGATATAAATTCAACGTAAGTGAAGAAGGTTAAAATTATATTTTTAATTTAATAAATTTAATTCTTAATATTTTTCTAATGCGATCTCAGAAAATATATTTCCAAAAAATAATTCACAATAACAGAATAAATGATAAATCGTCATAATTCTTGGGAAAAAAAATTATGTGTGAAAACAGTTCAGAGGTTAATTTTGAATTTTGATAACAAAATAAAATACACAAAATTATAAACTGTTATTAAAAATTTCACGTTTTAGAATAAAAAATTATAAGGAACACAAATCTAGTTCAGAAAAAAAAAATTAGCACAGACTCAAACCTTCTATTTTAGAAAAATAAAATAAAAAAACAAGAATAAGTTTTTCTTTTGTTAAATAATATTTATTTTCTTTTATTGTTTTTTTTCTTCAATTTTCTTTTTGTTTTTTATTCATGTTTATGTATTGTATAATACAGTTTTGTATACATATATATTAATAATATATAATATAATATGTAGATGGATATTTAATTTTTATTTAATAGGAATATCAAATTTCATCTTCTTCTTCTTCTTCTTCTTCTTCTTTTCTCATACTTTCAATTTTTTTCTTTTTATTCCTTTTTTTTTGGTTTAAAAAATTAAATAATTAACAACCATTTTGTTTTAGTTTAAAATAATTTAATATTAAAAATGTTTTGTTGTTTCATTTGATTTTTCTTTTCAATTATTTTAATCCCGTTTAGGCTTTATTCTGTTTAATTTTTTAACTGACGGTTGTTCTCTTCTTTATTTGTTTTGGATTTAAAGTTTATTTTTTTCTTTTGAATTTAAATTTTATTTACTTTTTTTTTTGTTTGTTGTTGTAATAAATGAGAAGAAATAAAAGAAAAGAAATTATCAAAAAAAAACTGACTAAATTTGCATTATTTAATCTATGCAAAAATTAATATAAATTCATTTTAAACTGGCGTAATTTATCTTTTGACCTCCTCTTTGTCTAATTCTAATTAATTAAGGGATCTTTTATATTTTAGTAGAAAGAGAAGAAACAGGAAAATTATAATGAAGCAAATTATATAATTCTCTATCTTTCTCCTTTAACGCTCCTTCATTCTCTCTAATTAATTTTTGTTCCAGTCTTCTTTGTTGAACGAACCAAATTCGCTTTGTTTCATTTTTTTCCCCACCTCTGTAAAATAATAGTAACTAAGTAGTACTACTACCGGTAGTATTATAGTCTTTATTTCTCTTATAGTGACATTGATGATTCTACTATAAAAACTACTATAAATTATAACAGTTTAGAATGAATTTAATGTGTTTGTGGAAAAAATAGAATCAAAACTAAATTAAAAAAACTTTCTTTTCAAAAATGGCTGACAACACATGTTTTTTTCAACAGTCCTCTCTTTTAGAAGACATTCTTATAAATTTATTTTATTTTATTTTTAATTGAATTAAATTACAATTATCCCTTCTTTTGTTATTCATTTGGTTTTGTTTTTTATTTTAATATTTTTTTGGACATTCCATATTTTTTTTTAGTAATCCCCGCATTTATAGGTTTTTTCTTTATCTGTTTTAGTTTATTATTTAAAATTTGTAAACATTTGTTAGGTTTTTTTTTCTGTGGTTTCTTTTATTAATAATTTATATTTTTATGACGTATATAAAATTTAAATAAAAAAAAAACTGCTTGCACTCTCTTATTTTTTTCTTCTTTTTCTCTCATTTGATTTTGCCTTAAATTTATATGAAAAAGAAAAACAAGAAATGCAGCGTTTTTATTTAGGTTTTTTTAATTCACAGCGTTTAAAGAGATTGTGGTTTTTTTTTGTTTTAATATTGAAAATGTAGGTAATTATTTGGAAAGAGGGAAGAGGAAGAAAAAACAAAAAAAAATTGATTAATTGAAAACAGTGTTGCTTTCGTCTTCCACCCCTTTTATGTTTTTGTTTTTGAAATTATTGTCATTAATGACAACAAAAAAAGTAACGATTTTATTTATAACAAAAAAAAAATACTGGAAAAATATTGTATTGTG
Source organism: Pedicia rivosa (assembly GCA_963082725.1). Taxonomy (NCBI): domain Eukaryota; kingdom Metazoa; phylum Arthropoda; class Insecta; order Diptera; family Pediciidae; genus Pedicia; species Pedicia rivosa. Next base: position 34,185,997 of record OY720154.1, read on the forward strand.
GGAATGAAAGGATAAAATATAATTGTGAAAGAAAAATAAAATGGCAGATTGTTCAGAATGAATAAAAATGAGAAAGAGATGTATTTTACTATGGGAACTTTTTTTTACAAGAAAAAAGAAAGGTAAAAGTGTTAAAATTTTCGATTATCCGTTCTTATAAAAAATGTGACATATTCGGTTAATCGAAATCATTTCATCAATTCCTTACACATTTTTATCCGGTTAGTTTCTTCTTCTTCTTCTTCTTCTTCTTCTTCTTCTTCTTCTTCACGTTTAATTTTACAAAAAAAAAAGTTAATAATTAAAATCTTTATTTGTTTTTTTCTTTTAATAAATATAAACATTAATAATAGTTTTTTTTTAATTAATTAATTAATTAATTAAATATACGAATATTTTTTTTTTTTGCTCACTTTTTCTTCAATTGTTTTGTTTTTTTTTTTTGTATTTTTTTCTTTTAAATAAATCTTAAATAGTAGATTTTTCATATTTTTTTTTTGTTTTGTTTTTAATTAATTAATTAATTTTAGTGTTTTTTTTTCTTTTGTTTTGTTTTTAATTAAATTTTTTTTTATACAATAAATATAAACGATTCAATTGATTAATAAAGCCCAAAAAGTTTTTTTTTTGTTTCATTTTCTTCTTCTTAGTTTTTTTTTTTTTATTTTAAATTTTAAATTTTTAATATTCGTTAAAAATAATAATAATAATAATTAAATTTTATCAATTAATTTTTATCCATTTTAATTTTTCTTTAAATATAAATTCATTCATTAATAATAATTTAATAATAATATATTTCTTCTTTCTTCCTCTTCTTCTTCTTCATTTTTTTCAGTTAAATTTATTTCTTTCATTAATTTATATTTTCTCTCTTTCTTTCTTCTTCTTTTTTTTTGATTTCGTTTTATTCACGTTTTTTTTTTTAGTTTAGTTTTAGACGGCAAACAAACAATTATAAAGTAAATATTAAAAACAAAAACAAAAACAAAAAAAGAAGGAAAGAAAGAAAGAAGAACAAAGACGTGATAGAAAATTATTGGATAAGAATCAGAAAGAAAACAGAACTAATTGTGAAAAAAGATAAAGAAGAACAAAAATAATTCTGTTTGTCTTAATTCCCAATTAGTAATTCTCTTGAGTTTACTATTTAGATTAAATTGTCTTCCTCAAAAGCCTAAACACAATAATTTTCTTTCCTCCTCCTCCTCTTCTTCTTCTTCTTCTTCTTCTTAATATTCTTCTTTTTCCTAATAACATTTTTTAATTTATTTATTCTTCTTCTTCTTCTCACTTTATACCTTAATTTAAAATATTAAAAATTAAATACGAATTTATTTAAATTTAATTTATAATTTCTTAAAAATTATTAAAAAATGGATTTTATTTTTTGTTTTTTTTTTCTTTCTTCAATTGTTGTTTATTAAAAAAGCTAGATAATTCTTAATAATTTTAGTTAAATATTTTTTTTTTTATTATAATTTCAATTAATTTTATTTTTCTTTAATTAATTTAATTAATTTAATTTTTAATTAATGAATTTTTCATTATTAATATTTTGTTTTAATATTTTTTTTTTTTTTTCTTAAAAATTTACGAGCAAAAAACACATTTAAAAATGGACAATATTTTCTTCTTCTTTCTAAACTTAAGGTTTTAGTTTTTTTTTTCTTTAAATTTTCTTTATAAATTTTTTCCCTCATTTTAAGTTGTAACTTTTTATTTTTTTTTTGTTTACTTTTCAATTATTCTTTCTTTGGTGGCAAATTAATAATTTGAAAAGATAAAAAAAAAAAAAACAGAAAGGTCAAAAGTACAAAAATTAGAAATGAAAAATTAATAATCTATTATTATTAAAAAAAACCAAAAATGAGTATTCTTCTATTATTTTCTCCTTAATTTTAATATATTTAATATTATTTTGATTTAAAAAAAAAAGAAAAGGGATTTTTTTCTTATATTTTTTCAATTTTCAAAAAAAAAAAAACAACAAGCGTCAAAAAACTTTATTCATCATTTTGTTCCATGTTTTCGATTTATCCCTTTTACCATGAATTCTTTAAATCCTTAATCTTTATACACATTTTTTTGTTGAATTAAATTTTATGGTTTTCATTCTTTATCTGATTATTTCTCTTTAATATTAATCAGCGATTGTTTTTATTAGTTTATTTAGACACAAAATGGCCGAAAAAAAAAACAAATATTTTTTGGAGGAAAAAACAGAAATAATCGAAAAAAACAAAACAAAAAAATAAAACGTTGATTGATCGAAAAAATTGAGAGAATTTACGAAAAATCATTTCAAAAAAAATATAATTAAATAAATTTATTTTTAAAAAGACGGATTATTTGAGACGCAAACCTTTTTGGTTGAATAAAATAAACGATTAATCGATCAATCAAGTTGAAAAAAGAAAATTAACAAAAAATAAATTGAAAAATTCACAATATGAATTGTGTTTTTCTTCTCCCTTATTTTTTGTTTTTGTTTTTCTATTTTTTTCCCCCTTTAATTATTATTTCCTAAATTCTTTATTAATTAATTAATATTCTCACATTATTCATTTAATTAGCTTATCTAATTAATTATAATTAAACAAATTTTATTAAATATAAATAGTTAATTGCATTTTATTTTGCATAAATTTACTTCTTTCTTTCTTTCTTTCTTCTTTTACTGTTTAAATTCTCTTCGATCCTTATTCTTCTTCTTTTTTCTCTTCATCGATATTCGATCTTCTCATCTCTCGATTTTAATTCTAGAGTTTTTTTTTTGTATTTGTTAATATTTAATATTTTTAATTAATTTAATTTTTATTCCCTTCATTCATTCATTCATTCAATTTTTTTTTTTTTTGTGTTTTTTTGTTAATAAAAAATACTTAAACATTTAATTTGATTATGTTAAATAAATTGGGAGAGAATAAAAGAAGGAGTATATTTTTCTTTTTTATTTCTCCTCGTTTTTTTTCCTACGCTTCTCATCTCTTTCTGCTTAGTTTTGATTAATTTAATTTAATATTTTCCCTTTTTTGTTTGCGTTCGTATTTAATTTTTTATTCTTTATTTTCCATCTTTTTTTTTTTTGTTCAGAAATTTTACAACTGATTACAATTTGTTATTGATTCTTCTTTATTCACCTTCTTCTTCTTCTTATTTACGTTTTATTTAAATTCTTTCATTCGATTAATTTGTTTTTGTTTTTTTTTTATTAAGAATAGAATAGTAAAATGTATTTAATTAATAACAACAACAAATATTAATATTTTTTTTATACAATTTTAAGAATAATTTTCTTTTCCATATTATAATTTTTTTTTTTTTCATTTTTTCATTTAATGAGAAAAAGAGAGAAAGAGACAGAGAGAGAGAGAGAGAAATAAATAGAGTCTTTATTTTGGACAATTAATTAATTAGATTAATTTACAAAATTTTTATTAAAAAAAACAATTGATTTTTGTATTTACCGATTATTTAAATTTAAATTTTCATATAAAATTTTTCTCACAAAATCCCATTGGTTAAATATTGATAACCATCGTATAATTTTGTTGATAATGAATTAAGTGAGTCCTGTACAAGTTGTTCAACTTTACGTTCTAATTCTTGTTCGGTTAAATTCATATGAAATCTTTTACGTAAATTACTAATTGTACCGGAACAACCATTTTTGAAGCATGGCAACTGTGAACCTATTGCGGAAGAAAAACAAAAGAAAATGTTAGGTAACAATATCAAAATCTTAAATATCATTACAGTTTTAGTTGCGCTTGTAAGTATACTATTGTTAGATATCACATTTTAGTTATAGTTTATATAAATCCGTGGATAAATAAACATCAAAACGAAATTAATTTAAATAAATATAAAATTATAACTTACTACTTCTCATTATTTCAACAATATTAATAACACGATCCATATGTTTTCTGGCAGCCATTAAACCTTTTAATATTAGTATTTTATATTCACACCATAATTCAGAATTGGGTCCTCCCATAACTTCTACAAATTCTGGTGTTAATTTAAATGGTGACTGTTCAAATCCTAAATAAAAAAATAATTAGATTTCTGTTTTACAATAATTAGTAGAAAAGATGAATTACCTAAATTTTTTGGTGAAATATTTAAAATAAATCCAAAATCAATATGAATTAAATGTCCATCGGAATGTAATAAAATATTACCGTTGTGTCTGGAAAGAAAAAATAAATTAATATTTTGTTTGACGCTCATCAAATATTCAGTCAATGGAGAATTAAATGTGACTCAGAAATTGTAACTATGAAAGTCAAATCAAGTTGTTGTAAAAACTAAAATTTCAAACTGCCATTTTTTATCTTTTCTATTTTATTATGATTTTACTCATCCTTTTTATTAAACGCAAGCGTATATTTACATAAAATAAAAGGAAACAAATAAAATCGGGGTCAATTTAGTTTATTGAATTTTATCACGTTTTTTCTACGATAAGTTATTAAATTTAATTTGACACCCGCTTCCCCTATTCAAATACAAATTTTCATTTTACGGAAAGAGAAAAAAGTGACGAAGAGTAGAGAAGAAACACAACGAAAAAAAAACGTCAGATTGAAATTATGACCAAAATTGTTAATTTATATAAAAATAGAATAAAATTTAAATTAAAAAAAAATATATAATTTACCTATCTTTAACTTGTAATAAATATGAGATCAAACAATATGCCGCACAACTTTGCATAAAATTTTTTTGGGCATTTTGAAATTCTTTTGTATCGGGTGTACCATATTCATCAATAAAATAATCACGTAAACTTTTATTTGAATTCTTTTTAATTTGATGTAATGATACTGTATTTAATATTGGCTCTATAAGTCCACTATCATTTGATAAACAAACTATTTTATATGGACGGACCCACAGATCAACATCTTCTTCAATAAAAATTAATTTAAACATCTGAAACAAAAAAAAAACCACGTTAGAAAATATTTTCCTAAGAATTTTTTTTAAATTATTTCTTTTTTTACTTCTAGTAATTGTGTTGCCATTAATTCTTGTCTTAAATCATCCCCACATTTGACAATTGCTGATAATAAACGCCAATTAGATAAATGACCGTATGGTGATGAATCTCTTATTTGACGTTCTTTTTCATCCCATGGTTCTTTTAATGCTGCCGCTGATGGATCTTCTGGATCATTACTAAATGGTTTTGTATATTCATTTGTTAAATTTGCACAATGCCTTAAACGGACATCACCAATATTAAATAGCATTGGAGCATCTAAAAATAAAACAAAATTAAATAAATAATACAAAATTAAGTCAAAATAAAGAAAATAAATTTCTTACTTTGTTCACGTGAATCACATGAATCTAATGACATCTGTGATATGGAATCACGTTCACACATTTTATGTAAATTAAGATATTGTGCTGTAATTTCATCATCCTCCTGTGACCATACATCATCTTCTGTCATTATTGGTTCTGTTAATAATTCAACAACACAATTACGTCCAACAGTTGTAGTACCTTGATCAGAATTAGAACTTTCTGATATTTTCTCAATACGACTTTTATTAATTATTTCATTTTTAATATCATTTGTCATTGTTGTAGTTGATGTTGTATCATTCAATTGTGTTGAAGATAATGGTAATGTTGATGATCCTGTTACAGATACAGTTGCTGTTAATGATGATGGTATTTGTGGTGTTGATGATAATAATGTTGTTGTTTTTGTTTGTGGCATATTATTCATTTCTAAATGTTCTTCACTCTTTGTATGACGTAATGTTGGCATTAATTTTTGTATTACAGGCGATGAGAATATATCATTTACCTAAAATAAAAAAAAAAACATTAGAATGATGACATAAATTTAAAAAGATTTGATTATTTAACATTTTACATTAGTTGAATAAAAAAGTAAATATGAAAACGTGTCAAGTGAAAATTATTCATTCAGATTTGAATAGGTCTAATTGAACAATAAGACATTCTAGTAAGAAAATTAAAAAGGAAAATAGAACATTTATATTCTCTCTATTATTATTACAAAGAATCATATTAAAATATTGATCAGATTTAAGTGCCTAATTATAATAATAATCAAAATCAAAGTGATAAATATAAAATTCTATTGAGTTAATCAAAATAAGAATATAAATAACGAGAGAACATTAGTTTGAAAAAAGCAAATTGAATATTCAAAGGCACGTTTTGTTTACAAAAGTATCAGCTGTTTTATATTTAAGGAACACAAGTTAGGCCCACGCTATGAACATTTTCTATTTTTTTTTCTACCCATAAAAAAAATCGACAAAATCTCTTTTATCTTCGTACTCTTTCTTGTTATACTAAAAATAAATCTTTTCTACATTCCCTTCCTTATTCTTCATTCGTTTATATTCTTCACTGTTTGAAATTAATCAAAAGCAATTTATTATGCTAAAAAAGAATTTGTGAATTGAAAATATAAAATATGAAAATTTAACAGATTTTTATTATAGAAAAAGTTTTTAGAATATTTTGTAATTTAATAAATTTTTGCCTTTTAGCAAATACTCTAATTTGATTAATAAAAATTAAAAAATAGAAAACAGAAACAAAGTAAACTAACCTCAACAACTTCCACATAAATAATATATGGTGTTTTATCTTTTGAATTAAGAACAGCCGTTTTCTCTTCCGTTATTCTAACAATATGATGTGGTATCTCAGAATATAATGGTAACCATACTCTTGCTGGTAAATTTTTATTTATTAAATTTAATAAAACACGTAAACGACTATTTTTTTCAGTTTTATTTGGTAATTGTGTTAATGTTTTACCAATATCAATTAATGCTTTCATAAATTCCTTTTGTGCGGCCAATTTTGGTGCCTACAAAAAAGAAAAACAAAAGAAAATAATTTAATAAAATATTTATTTGTATTTTTTGTTTAATACAAAACTTACACCACAAGTACAAACAGTTTTATGTCCTAATAAACAATTAACAGTACCACGTACAGATTCAAAACATAAACAACCATTGTCAAATGCATGACCAGAAGTTAAATCACCTAAACATAATCTAACTGGTGTCTGATATATTTTTGTATTATTATTTATTGATAATGAACAACTAGATGCAAATTTTCTACTATCATGTAATAAACCAGTTGCATCTGATTGTGAACGATGATGTGTCTTTTTAATTGGTGATAATAATTCAATTTCAGTCTCATTTTGTTGTTGTTGATTATTACGTAAATGTTTACGTTCCTTTTTTGGATATAATTCTTTCATTAAAAATAATTGTATCTTTTTACTTGTATTAAATAAATATAATGTATCCATATTATAATTATATGCTTCTAATAACCATGAACATTTTAATGAAAAATCAACAGATTTACGGCAACGATATACTAAATATGGATCTAATACTTCTGCTAATTCATCCATTTGTATATACATTAATATTAATTGTGGCATATATAAATCAACTTGTATATCAGTAAAACTAAATATTTTATTGCCAATAAAACTTAAGACACCAGGTTCTTTTGAATAAAATAAATAATGTACAGCAAAATGTATATTAAAAACGGGCGATTCAAAAAAACGTAATAAACCACTGTGACTACCTTTTTCAATTTTTATTGGTTGCTGTTGTACTTCACGTAAATAACATTGTGCAATACCAGGTACTAATTTAATTTTTTCTTTATTATTCTCATTTATTAATTGATTTTGATTTAATAACATTGTTTTTGTTATATTTTTTATTTCAATTTCTGGTGTTATATCAGGAGTTTGTATTGGTGTTTGTACTGTTGAAAGTTTATTTTTACTAGAACTTGATTTTAATGTAAAAAAATCTTTTTTCTTATTTATTGTTTCTGTTGGTGTTTTTATATTATTATCTTTATCATCTTTATCTTTATCATTATTAATATCTAATTGTTTTTTAGAACTTTTCTTTTCATGATTATCAATAATACTTTGTGCTGTACGAAAGATTGCATTTTTTGTAGCACCAAAAAATCCTTTAAATATAACATCATTTTTAGTTTGCTGATGTTGATGTTGTTCATTATTTATTATTTTTATTTGTTCCTGTTTAGGAATTTTCTCATTTATTTGCATTGTAGTTGTTTCTGTTATAAGTTCCTGTAGTGGATTAATTTTAATATCATCTGGTGTTGATGTTATATTCAAATCTGTATCATCAAAATTCATATCTTCTGTTAAGGTTTCATCTTCAATATCATCAAATTCAATTGGTACTAATTGTGTTGAATGATAATTACGTTTATCAAGTTCAGTTGTCGTTCTATGAATATTATTTTGTTCACGATATCTACAATTTAAAAAATGGGAAATAATTAATTATTCATTAAAATTAATTACTGTTTTTTATGCAATAAAAATATAATTTTCAATTAGATTAAATTTAAATTAACTGAACAGAAGAATTTTACACAATTTCACTTTTGAAGAGATAAGTAACGAGAGAAGAGAGAGGAAAAAAAACAATAATCGTACAAAAAACAAATAAATCTGGTTAAAATTTAAAACTTAAAATTATTTTCAGATAAAAAAATAAAAGTCAAATGACGGATGGGATTATAATAAAAATATTTAATGCTGTGTTTTTCTGCTTTGGTAGCGTTTGAGAGAGAGAGGGAATAGTGGATGAACGAACTTTTTACTTGTTGTTGTTGTTGTTGTTTAGAAAACAACAAAATGTAAAGTTGCATACGTTGACGTTCGAACTCGCGAGAAATTGACATTTTATTGTTTGTTTGTTTTTGTTTTTCGTAAACAATTGGATCATTGTTGAAAAAGTGGAATGTCGGAACTTTAAAATAAAGTAAACAAATAAATGCACACATTAACACATCATTCACAATGACGGCATGCATGAATTAATTTATAATTTATTCAGACAAACGTATAATTATTTAGTGGAAGAAGAAATTTTTTTTAAACTAATTATATTTTTTCTTCATAGTTTCTATCATCGTATCGTCATCAAGAATTAAAGAATAAAATCGTTGGTTAGAAATTTTATGATAAATTAACGAATAAAGTTATGTTATTTATGAATGTTTGATTTAAGTTGGCTTTAAACGTATTTTACTTTAACAAAATAAAAGTTCAGATTGAGTTAAAAAAAAAATTCAATAAAAACTCAATTGATTTTCAAGCAGTGAAGTTATTCAGTCACAGCAAAAGTTAACAAACGAATACAAAAAATTGTTCAAACAATTTTTGTAAACCACAATTTCATTGCCTTAGAAAATAAACAATCAGTCAGTCGTGAAAATTTTAATAAAATTCTTATCATTCCTTTGCTTCAAATAAATTCCTTTTTTACTTATTCATCAATCAAAGACTTTTCATTCGATTATTTTATTATTTTATTTGTTTAACTTTTGACAATTTAAATTTTTTCTTTATTTTGTTAAAAAAAAAAGTTTCTTTAAAATAGTTTCCAACAAAAAAAAAAAACTTTTCCCATCATTTGCGTTGAAATTAAATTTTATTGAAAAATTCTTTGCAGAAAAATGTTTTCAATTTAAAAAATTTGACTTACAAAATTTAAGATTTTTCTATTTGGCGTTTTATGGGTTCAAACTTTTTTTTTGCCCAATTCTTCAGAAAATTTCCATAAAAATGAAACTTTTATGAATTAAGAAGAAGGTAATGACAAAGTCATCACCGAACAAATCAAGAAAACCAAAAAAAGGAATATAAGAAAATTATTTGACTTTCAAAAATTAAAAGCCAAAAAATTTCTTTTAGTCAAGGGAATGTTTTTCTTTTTGTTCTATTAAATTTGTGGGTTTTCTCTGATGATCAAATCAACAGCGTATAGGAAGTTTTGTTTAGGGAAAGGAAATAAATAAAATCAGAAATTTTCAAATAATTTAGACCCAGATTTTCTTTTAAAGTTTTTCCTTTCACACAAAAATAAACAAAAAAAGAATTTATTGTTCCACTGAGACTGACAAATTTAATTTATTTCTTAAAAATGATGAATGAAGTTAGGAAGAAGAATGGGATGAATGACTAGTCTGAAGGGAGCTCAGAATAGATTTTTAGAAACGCTTTAAATAATTTGTAAAATTTTCCTTCAATTAAAAGTTGAAACTCGTCTTTTAATTAATTGTACATTGTTCAAAAAACTCTTTTCAATTGATTAAATTCCTTCTCTCTACTAAGAACCACTTTCATGAAATCTTTAACAATTTGCTAAGTAAAATTTTTTTCCATTAAATTATTGCGTTCAGTCATTCAAACATTTTTAGCAGACACATCATAATAAATACAAAAATAGAAATTTACCTTAATTTTTCACAAACATTATTATCAATTTCATCAATTCCATTATCAACATAATGATGATTATCTTTATCAGTTAATTGATAAAAACATAAATCTGATTGTAACATACGATATTCTTCATCCATTGAACGTGTTTCAATTTCAATACATTCCTCTTCTGGATCTATTTCACCAGAATCTAAACTTTCACGTGAACGTCTAATGCGTGTTAATGATGTTTGATCAGGTTCAGAACCGCATATAATGCCTAAATTGTTACAAAATAAAAGAAAATTGATGAGAAATAAAAATAAAACAGAAAAAAAAGAGAAAATATATTCTGACAAAATTGTCAAATTTCTGTCAAGGAAAACAGAAAATAGAAAATAATCAAAGTGACTTTTCAAAAAATTTTGTAAACTTTCCTCTTTCTTATATATTTTCTTTTATTTTCCAAAGTTCAAAAAACAATTCCATTCAATCATGTTTACTTACCAGAATCATCAGAACCTAAACTTGTTAAATCCTCTCTTTTTTTATTACTAATCTCAATCTCCTTTCCAATGCCATTATCAATTTCACCATTTTGTTGTTGATTTTTTATTCCTACAAAGAAAAAAAAATAAGAAAATAAATAAAACATAAAAATTAAAAAAAATAATTCTTGACATTTTATATTTTATAGTAATCTGACTCCTCTTTCACTTTCCCTTTTATTACTTTTCTCTTTTCCTTTTATTTCTCTTTTCTATCAATTTCAATTTTTTTTTTACTTATTTATTTTCTTAAGTTCTTTGACATTCTTTTCCTTTTTATTTGTCTTTTTTTTTTCCCTTTACCCCTCTTTTCCCATTTCCCTTTTATATTTTTTTTTTCATTCTTTATATTTAAGTTCACAACTTACCCATGAGAATATTCACACCACTACCAATTCCATCATCTCGTTCAATTTCAATACCATCAACTACACTGGTAACACCATTAACATTACCACATCTAACTGTTGGTGTATTATTTGGATTTGTTGATGATGATGATATTATTTTACTGGACATTGTTGTACCTAATATTGAATTTGTACAAAGTGTATTCTCAGATTCAGCATTGGGTGATGCTACTTCAACCTTTAAAAAAATAATAAATTAAGAAAATTAGAAAAAAAAATTTTGGAATAAAAAATAAAAGGAGAAAATAATTTAAATTTAGGTTGGAAGAATTATCTTGATTATAATTTCTTTTCCTTTTTTGTTCATTTTGCCTCGAGTCCAATAATCTGATTTCCGATAAATCAGTACTCTCTGGACAGTAGGAGATAAAACTTTTTCTTAAAAAGGAACAAAAAAATTGTCCAAGAAAAAAATAAATATCAACGAAACGATCTGACTTTTGACTGTGGGTTGTTTCAAAGATTATCAATAAATATGACAAGAATTAAATCAAATTCAATGATAACAATAATCAATATTTAATAAAAAGGTAAAAATGAAAAATTAATTTTCTATTCTAAAAAATTTAAATCAAAAATTTATTCAACTATAAAAGTTTCGTTGAATTTACGAAGACAAATTTAATATTAATTTATGTAAAGGAATTCCATGTAGAAAGAGGACAATAACAAAACAATGGAAAAAAATTTCTTAAATCAAAAGAAATTATAGATTTCAATTGTTCCAATTCAACACATTCATTTAATTAAAAAAAAAAAGAGAGAAACATTTCATACGAATTGCAATTATTTTTACATTCTTTAAAAAAAAAACAATTTCAATAAAATTGAATCGACTAATCAGATACAGATTCATAATTGAATAATCAATTATTGAATGAAACCATTCAAAGATTTTGATTAATTAAAAACAGATAAATAATTTTATTGTAATTTCATGTTCCCGCTCCCTCCCAACACAAACACACTTTATTTTTGGTTTTGTGTTAAAGCCCCCTCAAAGCCTTTAAAAAGCAGGACATTTTTTTTTAATTAATTCAATAAATTTACCTCTGGTATTCGTTGTAATGCACTATCCAAACTACGATTTCTGTGATGTTGTGTTAAATTAATACGAGTATTTGTCACTTGTGATACTGGCGGTAGTAGGATTCCCATTGATCTGTAAAATACAAAAAAAATATATATAAATTAAAATTGAAGGATAAAAAAATAAAAAATAAACAAAATTCTTAACACTAATTAATAATCTGTGTATGATTCAAAGATTGAACAGATCACACAAAGATTCGAAAAGATTTCACATTTGATTCTACAAGATTGCAGATAGTCATTACTCCCACAGGCACAATTTTGGGATACGTACGTTAAATATGAAATTCATAATAACTTTTATTCAATTCAAATACAATTATACGTTCTGGATTTATTGATTCATACTTGAAGTTATATCTTGTAACATATTAATGTGATCACTGATTTTAATCACTATACCTGATTGTAAGATTTAGGTAAATTATTGTAGAAATTATTATTGTTACATATTGTCACCAAAACACAATTTATTTACTTCTGATCAAAAATGTTTAACAACCTTTCTATATTAACCAAAATCACAATCGTCAGAATAAGGTGTGATCAATATTCTGATATATTTCTAAAATCAATAAAGAAAAAAATTTGTGAAGATACAAAAAAAAAAAATTTATTTTACAAAATAAGAAAACAAATAAAATAAAATATTATCGGAATTATTTAATAAAAATATAATTCACCGCAATTTTGTAGATTCCATAAAACTTAAAACAAACATTAAATTATCTTATTCTTTTTGTTTAGAGTTTAAAGAGAGAAAGAGTGAGAGGGAAAAAAATATAGGAAAAACCCCTAGTCACAACTAACACAAAATCAAATAAACAAATAAAAGTTAAATCTTTAATTTTTAAAAGAATCAAAGAAAAAAACAAATTTATGCAATTTCTGTTAATTTTTATTGTATCCATTTATTTTCCGTGAAGGAAAAAAAAAAAAAATTTAACACACGAGAAAAGTAAATTAATAAAATAATAAAAATTCATAATAACAAGAAAATTAATTCTATAATTAAAAATACTTTATATATTATCACTATCTCACTCTGTCTCTATGTGTTTTTCTTTAACCACCCATTTTTACCACTCCCACCATTTTCACCTTATCAAAAAAAATATATATAAAAAAAAAAGGCAACAATTTTTTTTTTTTTTCCTTTCACAAAAAAATTTTCTTATCAATTTTTTTGTATGTTTAATAAAAACAGAAAAAAAAAATTGTTTAAAAGACAATACAAATTGTACTAAGTCATTATTATTATCTCTCTTTTTAATAAATAATAAAAATAAAAAAAAAAATTGATACTAAAAACAAAAACAACAAGAAAATTATTTTTGTTGTTTTTGTTTTTTTTTTCCATATGCAAACACACACATACACACACACACGCACATACAGTTTGTTTTAACTTTGAATTCAATTATTTGCTATGATTAAAATTGGCAACAAATTCAAAACAAAACAAAAAATATTACTATTGAAAAAACATCATTAACAAATAATAACAACAATACGAACAACAATACTAACAACAATACCAACAACAATAACAACAACAACTGATAATAATAATAATAACAACAAGAAAATATTAATAAAAAAAAAACGTATTAAATGAAATTATATATAATTTTTTTTCCTTAGGATTATCGTTTCGTATTCTTCTGTATTTCAATTTTTTGTTTTGTTTTTTTTTTTTCTTACATTTTTCTTCACTTAATATTTTTCCTTCATTTTTTTTTTTTTTTTTTAATAATAAAGAAGATTTAAGAGAACGACAAAGACACATACAATATATTTCTCAAGTCAAGGATTCATTGAAACAAAAAAAAAAAAAAAACTTGACTTTTACAATAGAATTAATTCATTCTAAAAAAAAAAAACTTGTAATAATTGTCCTTGTTTAGTGCCGTTTAAATAATTATTATTAATTACACAATTTTTTTTTGTGTCTCGTCTCTTGTTTTTTTTTTTTTTTTTGTATTTATTTTTATTTTTTCTTTTACATTTTTTCTTTTAAAAAAAAAAAGAAGAAGAAGATTCATCTGTTGTTTTCTATTTTTACTGGAATCTGATAAGAAAGATTTTCAATGTCAGCCCATTTAAAGAATTTTAATTTTATTTACTTTGAATTTTGAGATCAAGAGTAAAACAAAAAAATAAAAAATTGTCTATTTTATATCTTTTCTAATTAATTATGTTAAATTTTATTTTAACGCCAATTATTACATTTTTCTTCTTTTCTTTTTCTTAACAATTAATTCAAAACACACTTAACGATGTAAAAGAATCAAGTGAAACTGTATGAAAATCGCAACTAATATAATTTTTCTGACATATTATTTCATTTATCCAAAAAAAAATTTACCCTGACTCATTGAATTCGATTCGAGTGTTAGATAGATTAAAAAATTTGCGATTCAATTGAATTGGTATAATCAAAAGTTTATTTAGAAAATACAAAAAAAAAATACAGATAAAAAATAATAAACCAACAAAATATAAATGCGTTTCAAATAAATTTAAGTAAATCGCGCCATCTCTATTGCACTATTTAAAAAAATTTAATCTGCTTTTTTTTTACATGTAATTACGTAATAGTTAAGACTTAAACCAAAATAAAATGACAAACATTGTTGTTGTATTTTTTTTTAATATTTTTTAATGATTAACGTAATTAATTTAAAACCCGTAAAAATATTTATGAATAATCGGAATTTTATTGGTATTTTCTCGTACTTTCTATAGACTTTTGTTTCTAATTTATAATGTTAATCTCTTTTTCACCCATGCAAACAAAAAAAGAAAAAGAAGAAAAGAATAAAAAAAAAATTGAATTTTTAATCCAACATCAAGATCGTTTACGAAAATCAATTTTTCGTAATCTTGAAATGAATGTGATAACGACCTTACCGAAGGACTTACATAAGTCAAGTGAATTTTATTAGTGAAACAAAATGGTTTATTACATTGTTGTTTTATTGATTAATGTAATAAACACATTGACACATATTTCTGCATACATTTACAAAAATTGACTTATTGTTTTTTACTTTTGCATCAAACAACAACAAAATGAAATCATGAATTATAAAAAAAAACTGATGATGATATTAATGATTGTTAACCTGTTAATGCATGTTAACCAATACCATTCGACTTACTTAACAATATTATCGATTATGGTTCGATGACATTATAATTTCATATACTGCATTCTTGTATAATCACTGAGCTATTTATTTTAGTTACTCTATTTATCACTAAGCAAATAAAATAAATAAAAAAAAAATTCTTATCAATTTATCAACAAAATATAAGTTCAAATGTGACATCTTGCGGACTTGGAAAGTTTTCAGAAGAGAAAAAAAAACACAGTTTTAACTTCAAAAGATTTTGATTTTTTACAAGAAGAAAAAAATTTTAAACGACAAAACTTTAAGATAAAAATTAAATACGAATTTTATTTTGGACTGTTGAATCCTCCCCATAGGAATTTTCGATTTAAAATTTGTAAAAGAATTTTTCTACAAAAAAAAAATTTAGAATAACAAAATCCTAGATTTCTTTATTTTGTGTTTTTTTTCGAGTTGAAAGAAATCACATCAAGTGAAAGAAATTTAGAGAGGGAGAAGGATTACTAAGATGTGTCATCATCACATCATCAACATCAACTAAAATGTCTAACAAAATATAAGAACAAGAAAATTTAGTCTTTTTTAGATTCTTATTTTGGCGACAAAAATATTTTCACATCGGAGAAAATTAATGATTTTTTGGTTTGTTTTCCTTTTGCGAAAAAAAAAACAAACAAAAACGACGACAATCTTCAAATTATTATTTATTTATTATTTTTTTCTCTTTTCTTTAACGATTTCCAGTGAAAGTTGATTAAAAATTATTTGTTATTCTTTCAGTGAACATTTTAAGAAACGGTATTTCTTCAAATGCATGTTTTTATTTTGTCTTTTCTTTACTTTACTTTTCTCTTTCTTTCTTTCTTTCTTTTTTTCATTCCTTTCTTCTGAAAATTGCTTTCTTTCATTTTTCACATAGATGTTTTTTTTACCTTCAAATAATTCAAAACAAACAATTAAAACAATAACAGCAAAAGCAATAAATTTCTTATTTTCTTGTTATTTTTTTTTCTTTTCTTTTTTTTCTTTTTTTTCTTTCCAATTTTTTTTTTTTGTATGAAATTAATTTTCATATTTGCTTTTTTAAGCTTTTGTAACATTGTACAAGAACACATACACACAGTCACACACATACACATGTATATGTAAACAGTAACTAGAGAGAATGAGAAAATTTATAAAATATTTACAAGGTGACGGATGATGCGATCCTCTTAATTATTGATTCTTATAATTCGGTAGATTAAACAACATGATGAAAAGTTGAAAAAAAACTAAAAACAAAAATATTATAAATATTCTTAAGAATTTCACTGTTTTAAAAAGGTGACAAAGTTTTATTGTTTTTTTATTGTTTGCATTTTGTGCTTTTGTCTTTGCAAGTGAAAGAAACAAAAAATTTATCATTTTTAATTATTTTGTTCAAAAGAACAAAATAATTAAAAAATAAAAAAGTGTCTTATTGTTTGTATTTTTCTTTTTGACATTTTTAGTGAGTGAGTAACACAATTTAAATATTTGAAAGAAGAAACAACACAAACAAATAAATAAGAAAATGGAGACGAATTATAAATATTTTTTTTTAATTATTTATTTACATTTTTTTATACAGTTGTCAATGTCAAAAAAAAATATATTTCTTGTACTCTTTGGAATTTGTGTCCTTGACTTTGTTCTATGCTAATTCTATAGCGCATCAGTTTATATTAGTTTTTATTAATTATGTTGCTGTATATATAGCAAGAGATTCCCAATCTATTGTCTGTCACACAAAATTTAGTTTTCAGTGATTTTATATTGGCACACAAAATTTACGTTATTTTTCTAAAATTATTCCTTTGTTTTTGTAAAATTGACGACACTTATAAACTAATAAGTTAAAGTAGAAAATTTAATTTTACAATTTCCGGCATAGTAAATATTAAATAAAACAAAGAGGACGTGATTTATTCTATAGTGGTTTATGAAATCATCTCATTTAAACTGAAATTTAGAAGAAACTAGAAAACTAGAAGAAATAAAGTAAATGGAGTGGAAAAATGTAAAATAAATCTCAATATTTATATAAGAAGAATTATATAAAAAGTTTGAGAATATCTGCTGAATACTACTGTATACCATTAATACTCCACTGAGTAGTAATATTATCTTATGAACATATTGCTAATATATACAAATGATAATATTGTAACAAACATTTTAATAATTAATAATAAAAAAAATTTATAGAAAATTGTGAATCATTTTATTTATAAATTGTATTGAATTACAGAAGAAGGAATTTCATACTTAAGAATTTAAAAGATTATAAAAATTAAACGGAATTAATTTTAATTAATTCTGATAAAATAATTAATTTCAACAAAGGATAGACAAAGATAGAGAGAAAGAATGAAATAGAGAAAATTAATTGGTTCTTAAAATAAGACATCTTGACAAATTAAAAGTTTAAATAATAACAATATATGTTGTAAGTTTGAACCATATGAATTGTTTGGTGTTTTTATGTTTTGGGTCATTTAGAAATTATGAAATGAACAAAGAATGTTTCCATTCAGTTTCCAAAAAAAAAAATGAGTTTAACTAAATTTAGGTTATAATTGTGCATTACTTTAAAATGTTCACATTTGTAAATCTGTGTTTCCCACGAATGAAAACTTTTATTCACAACAATTTGCTTAAATTTCTTGTGCGATTAATTCTCAATTTATTTTCAAATATAAATTATTCTATTAGAGAGTCAAATTTTAGTAATATAATACAAAAATTTTAGGAAGCTTAAATAGGATTTTGATTCTCCTATCACATTTGTAGAATGGGATGACTATGTCTAGAATGAAGTAATATTTTTTTCTTTTAATTATCCTTAAGTCACAATTCGGAAAAAATCTGATATTGTCAATTTTTCATAGTCAATTTTATTTATTCGGGTTTAAATGGGTTAAGTAGATAAATAAATCTATTAACCGGCAATTTTCATCCCACGGGTCCTTTTAAAATAAGGCACTTTTTTGTTTTAAAAATAAAAAATAAAACATGAAAATGTATTATGCTTCCGTATATTACTGTTTTTATGTAATTAACCCCTCCTAACACTGACTGAATCATACCATTAAATTTCGTTTTTTTTTAAAAAAAAAATAAAATTACGTTCCTAATTACCTAAACATACATACAGGGTATACACACACACAAATTTATGAGCTCATGTAGAGAGTTCAAATGATATAAAAAGGTTAAAGGTCATAATACAATATTATAGAGTAGGTAAGAAGGTACAGTAGGCATCATCATCATTTATAAGCCGTAATGAAATAATAATCAGTTCAAGTATTTTTTTAATAAATAATAAAGTTGAATCCTTCATTCATTCTTCATAAAAACAAAAACAACAAATAAATATAAGAGGGATAAAATTTAGAATATACCAATATTCGCGTTCAATAACCCATTGAAAATGTTTCCTCACTTTTTGTTTCGCAACGAAAACAAACCAAAATAAAAAAAAATAAGAAGAAATTTTATAAGAATTTTTCTTTATGAAATTCTTGTTGAAAGTAAAATAACGATCTGGATCACTTCAGAAGTTGTATAAAAAAAAAGTAAACAAAAGCAAAAAATGTTATGTCATCATTCAATTGTTCTGATTTTACTTTGCCATGTTTGTCTTAAATTATTTAGAAAACTTGGTAATTTATTATTACCAAAATATTAAAACTCTTTCAGAAATTAAGTAATTAAAAAAAAAAACAACAACAACAACCAAAATATGAAACAAAACCAAAAAAAAAAAAGAGAGAAGTGAAAAAATCTATCAAATTTGACCTAAAAATGTGTCGTTTTTTAATAAAACATTTGGTTTTTATTTCGATTTGTGAAAAGAATAAAAGAAGAAAATTATGTAAAAATTGTTAGATTTTTTTAGTCTCCTCACAATTTTTCTTTTTTTTTTTATTTCTTTAAAATAAATTTAAATTTAAATTGAAAACGAATATTGAAAATGTTTTGAAAAAAAAAAGTTAAAATTAAAAGAAGAAATAAAAAATAATAATAAATTTATCCTAGAAAATTACATAACAATAAACTTATTCTTCTTCTTTTTATAATTTTCCTTTATCCTTATTCCTCCTGCATCTCTTACATATATTCGTCTTCTTATAAATAAAAAGTCATTAAACTTTATAAGAAAACTTTTCTATAATATAAAGGCGGTTTGAATCTTTAGAAGAATATATGATGGTGTTTTAAGAGAGAACGGAACAGAAAAAGGATAGGTATTTTTTAGAGTGTAAGAGGAGAGGGATTATATGAATAAATATAACCTTTAAATGAAACAAAAAGGAAGCTTTTATATTAAAACATAGAAGAAGAAGAGAAAATGTAAATTCATTCTTAATTAACGCAGGGTTCAATGCGTCAACATTAAAACCTTTTGATCGAAAAATAAAGATTGGAAGTACATAGTACTGTGGGTTGGTTGGAGGAAGAAGATTGGATGGTTAAAGAAAAAGTAGAAAAAAAACCAGATCCTGTTCTTGTAACCTGTAAGAATTGTGTTGATCCTCTTTTTTTTTTCTTTTTCTTTCTGTTTGTTACAGTCTTAAAAGTATAAAGAATATCTTTCTTTTCTTATCTTTTCTTTATATAGTAAGCTAAAAAGGATAATGTTCTTAGTCTAAGACGTTGAAGTTCCGTTAACTTAGTCAAATCAAAATGAGAAGTGAAAACAAGTTAGGCGTTTTACAAATGTTAATGTCAAACTTCTTTTGTACAATGGATTAGATAAATGAATAATGAGAAAGAGAATTTATAAACAAAAAAAATATCTTTCAGTCAAAAATGAATTCATACAGTGACGTTTCTTACTCACATTCTCTCCCTCTCTCTCTCTCTCTCTTTTACTGTTTGAATATCTTTTGTTATCTAATATAAATTAATTAATAGCATCTTGTTTGATTTTCATTACGGTTTATATTGATAATGTTGATGATGATGATGCTATAATGAATTACGTCGAAAACTCTCTAATATATTGTACAAGATCAATTGATCTAAACAAATCAATTAAAATCTCATTACACTTTTATTATTTACAAAAAAAAACAAAAATAAACAGATGTGTATAAAGAATCAAGTTAGTATTTATTATTATTTTCACTTCAGCCGCAATAGTAAAAGTGTAGAGTGAGACAAACAAACAAAAAATTGTAACAATATGGAAGGAAAAATAGAGAAGAATAAATTAAAGATAAAAAAATTCACTTTATTTAATTTTCAATTTGATTAAAAAACCACAGAAATTTTTTCTACTTTTTGTTTTGTTACAAAACCAAAACAAAAAAAAAAAAAAAGTGGAATTCTCGGGAATGTTTTTCCTGAGGCCTCTTCTTCTTTTGTTTTTTAAGAACTTTAAAGAGGGTATAAATTTTGAGTTGATTGAAAACCAAAGAAAAATGAAAAAGTTGAAACGAAATAAAACTTTATTTGTCCTTTGGCTTTGGCTCTGTGTTTTGAATCAAAACAAAATGAAAGTTTCTTCTTCTTTTTTTTTATTTGGGGAAAAATTTAGAAGTTAAATATGTTTGTTTATTGTTCTTCTAAAGGTTTTTGCTCTGTTGCCTATTTTTTTTTTCATTTTTGATCAAATTTTGCGGAATTGAAGAATTGAAACTTGAAGGTAAAAATATTCTAATTAAGAAATTTTGATTAAGAAATTGGACGAAATGGAAATAAATAAACAAGTGTAAAACTTTTAAAATAATATTGATCTGTAAACTGTATTTATGTAATCAGTCATCACAAAATGCCTTTAATTATTTAATAGAATTCAATTGTCAAAACTTCCATCATCGCAGAATTCAAATATTTTTTTCTTTATTAATTGAATTTGGACTTTGAGATACAGACTCAAATCAAATAGAGTGAGAGAGAGAGAAAATAAATAAATTACAAAATTTGCATTTTTAGTAAAGAAAAAATTTTAAGAATTTTATTTACTTTAATCAGAAATAATTAAATAGCAACAACAACTACATCAAATGTATGACTAAACATTTCCTATAAAAGAAAAAAAAACAAAAAAAAAAAACTAACAAAAATAAAATAGTAAAATTTATTTCTTATTATTTGCGTAATGAAGTAATGAGTAATGATTTCGCGAAAAACAAAACTTACTAAACACAGCCAATGAGAAAATAATCTATTTTTTTTTTTTAGATTTCACATTTTAATTTTTAACGCAAAAAAACAATGAATGCTTTTCAGTCAAAACATTTTTTAATTTATATTTTTCTTCTTATTTTAATTATTTAAAAATTTGTATTCTAATTTTTTCTTCTTCTTCTTATCACGCAAAAATAGGCATTTATTGCTTAAGTGTGTGTGTTTTTTTATGTATATGAAAATAAAAAAATCAATTCCTTCAATATTTCTGAACAGAAAAGGTTAAACGGAGGTTAAAGAGCGTCTCCTAAGAACGTCCTAACAAAAAAAAAAAAGGATAACTAAACTAAAAGATAAAAAGCGGATAGATATTTGGAAAAGTTCAATAATATTGGATATGAACTGTGGCCTCTTTAAGAAGCTCTCAGGGACAAAATGATCATTTCTTTACTATCTCTATGGCATACGAGAAAAGCATAAAGAAGGGAGATAAATTTTTGTTGTATTAAAAGCATAGAACTTGAATTTGGGTCTCAGGTAACTTTTACGAATAAATAATATAACAAGGTTTTAAGGAATTTTTATCTCGTTCACTCATTCGATTTTAATATCTTCATAAAAAGGCATAAATTATAACGTAACGAGACACAATAATGTATAATTTAAATTATTCAAAAAAATACAAATGGATGATACTGAAAAATATTAAAGAAAATTTAAATTGTATTGGTTCGTAAGCACATCTGACTATTTTTAAATACCTACAACTCGTTCTTAAGTAGTTTGTAGCGATTTAATATTATATACGACGGGACTTTAAAAAATATAATTTGCATATAAGGAATTGCATTTTTGTTATCTTATTATTTTTTGCTTTTTTTCTTTTCAAAGTGAGCGGAATGAAAAAAAAAACAGAAAAAAAAATATAAAAGAAGAAAAACAAGAGAAAAAATAGACAGAAAGATGATGAAATAATTTGTGATGTTTTTTTTTTCTCTCTTCAAAATTAATATTTCGTGTCTTCATCTTATAATCTTGATATTATATATATTCAAAGAAACAACAACAAAACAAAACAAAAAAACAACCACAATAAAAAAAAACAAACAATTAATATTTTATTTATTTAGAAGAAGAAAAGAGAGAGAGAACGAAAAAGAGAGAAGTGACGAGACACAGCAAAATAAAAATTATTTTTTTTAATTATTAAAAAAGGAAAAATGTAAAAGATTTTGACGCGACCGATTGAATATTGGAATGTTCGTGGTGAATTTTTGTTTGGAGGTTTATTTTGTTTTATAAAAATAAAAATAATATGAATAGATTACATGCAGCATAAAATATAAAACATTCACGTAGCCTTGGCCTGCTAAAAAAAACACCAAGTGCAATAATAATTATTATAATTATTATTAATATTTTTGTTGTTGTTACTGTCAGTTGTTGTTGCTGTTTACATTAATAAAAATGTTTAAGTAAACCACAATACTTTACATTTATTTATTTAATATAGACTAAGACCCCGTTCAAAATGTCACATTTTTTTGTTGTGGTTATTGTTGTTGTTTTCTATGATGCAACAAATGTCGATCACCTACAATTAGTCTTTAAATACCGTACGCTAAACATTGCACTATTTACGTACTAAATGAAATTCAAACTATTATTATTATTTTTTTAATCAGAACGCCTTATTCACACTAAGTAAGTCAAAATAAAATCCAATGCAATATATTTGTATTTCCTTTTAATTGAGATATTTTTAAAAATTTAAGATTCTTAAATAACAATAAATCGTCTTCTTTATTTGATCCTTTTTCATATATTTTCTTTTAATTGACTATACATTGTGAACAAGCAGTTAAATAATACAAATAATAATAAACTGACCAATTAAATGGTCTATAAAAGAAAAAATAATAAATATATAAAACGAGACAAACGAGTGATCAATGTCACTAAATTGTACTCAATAATGTGTAAGAAGCAATATATAAAGTGTTACTTATTGTAAGTAAATCAAATTAAGTATAATATAGAAACTGAACTACTTTCAATAAAATAATAAATTGTTACTTATTTAATTTTGTTATTTTATTATTTATTATAAGATTAGAATTCAAAGAATGTTCTCTGACGTAACCCTCTCTCCCCATTTATAAGAAATATAAAATAATTCTTTTAATTTAACTCTCACGATTATTTTGATTGTATATGTAAAATGCGATATATAAGTAAGCATAAATACTAGTTTATATTATATTACTTTATTTATAAAAGAGATTGTTACTTAATAAATAAAGAAGTGTCATGGATAAAAAAAAACAACAACAACAGTAGAGGGTGACCTTTTTTTTAAAAAAAATTCACACTTCCTAATTTATTTATTTATATTTTGTTTTTGTTCTGCATCATCGTTTTATTTTTATGGATGATGACTTATACGCTGTTTCCTACCCCTCATTTTTCATCTTCTTCGTCATCTTAGTTCTTAACGTTGCCTGAATGAACCATTTTTGTGTTATTTGCATTTTTCTGCTTGTCATTGTTGTTGTTGTTGTTCAGTATTCTTCTTCTTCTTCATTATAAATAAATAAATCGCTTTTAAGTAAATTTGATCTAATGAAATTGTATCTCCAAAAACAAGAAGAACAAAATTACAATAACAATAGCCTGAATTCATAAATTGATGATGATGATCTGGCACACACACACAATTTTTGTTTATTATAAAACTGAAGCTGACACATTTATAACAGAACCTAATAAATAAATATATCCAATGTTGATAGATTTCCTTTTCTATTTCATTCATTCATTTTTTACCTTTGGTTATACTAAAATATATAAAATTATGATGTGATATGTTTGCCCTATATGCTGTCCCCCATTATTTTGTCTTCCTTAACATCTTATGATCTAATAATTTATTTATTTTTACTGTCAAAACAGAAACAGAAAAGAAAGAGAGAAAGAGAGACACAAAAAAGAGAAAACGTTTGATATCAAATACAATATTCATGTCAATAATAAAAAAAAAAACCGAAACAGAAAAAAAAAAAACAAAAACAAAAAACAAACAAAAAAAAAAGAAACAAAAACCAAAACAAAAATATAAAAATAAAAATAGAGAAAATTTTATTTTTGTCTGAAATCAAAACCCAGAGAAAAAAACACGTAAAATCCAAAAAGAAAAAATATATTTTGAATTTTTTTTTATATTATTATTACCATATTTTACCAATCATGATCATTGTTTTTTTTTTCCTCATTTATTTTTAATAATAATAATAATCATTACGGTTATCATTCGTGAGCCTATAGTATAGGAGTTTTTTCAATTTATGCATAAATTCGGTTACAAGTTAAAGTATTTCAGAAGTTCACAGTCAAACACACAAAACATTCTATTGTTACTATAACAGGATTCGATCCTGAACTCCAAATCATTCTAAGACTAACACAATTACTCTGTCGGAACGACAATTTATTTCACAATAATTATAATATTCCTTGTTTCATCCAATTTTTTCTATTATTATTTTGTTTAGCTTGTCTCGTTTTTCAACGAAAGAGGTGCGACAAATTTCGACAGAAAAACTTATAATTAATATTAATTAATTTTGACACAAAATGTAAAAGCTTCTAAATGTAACGTGCTAGCAATAATAATCACCCACAACACACCAAACATTTTCAATACAATTTTTTTAAACAATTCAATTTAAATCAAAATTGGTTGTTATTGTTGTTGTTGTATTTATTATTATTAATTTTTTATTTGCCATTTTCTACTAAGTATTAGTATAGCATTTATTTTACACAACCACCCTTAATAACCTCCTATAATAAACCACACAAAAAAACCCAGCCAGACAGAGAGACAGACGGGCCGACAGACAGACAGACTGAACCAAAAAAAAAATTAAATTTAATGAGTGAATTGTTTGATTATTTTGACACGACATTCGACATTGTGTTTATTTATTTTTTCTTTCCTTCTTTATTATGTTTTATGTTTCAGTATAAAAAAACAGAAACTAACTGATTTTTATTTCATTAGAAACTACACGCAGAAATTGTATAATTAATTATACTGATAATAAGTTGTAATTATAAAACGTTAAATTCTCTACCTACATGTGTGTGTGTGTGTGTGTGTGTCTTTGGATAAGATTGTGTATGTAGTTCTTTCTTTATGTAAATGTGTGCAGAAAATAAAAAATTACCATACTTCATTAAAAAGTATAAGTTTTATTGTTTCACTGTTTTTTTTTAGTTCTTTATGTAATAAAAATATTAAAGTAAATTTGCATACAGATTAGAATGAAAGAAAAAAAAAAAAAAAGAAAGAGAGAGGTAAAAATAAAAATCCTCATTCGTTAAATTTTTCAAAGACTTAATAATAATAATAAAATAAATAAAAATCAGTTGATTGTGTTTTGTGTTATTATGCGACGGGGAGGGATTCACTTTGAAATTAAATTGTTTCTATTGTTGTTGTTCAAAAATTATATAATGAGAAATTCTGACATAATAATAGATGACGAAATTAAATTTGATTTTTATCTGTCATAATTCGAACCAAAATTATGGCAAATTAAAAAAACGTTGCGAGTTTTTTTTTTTCTCGTATTCAAATTGAATTTTTTTAGTATTAGAACAAAATCATAAAAATGCAACTCTTTTTTTCTAATGAAGAAAATTATCCAAAAGCCTAACAAAAATGAACAAAACAAAACCAAACATAGACAAAAAAAAACTATAATCTCAAAAATTGAAATTCACGATAATTAATTAACAACCTTCACAACGCAAACAACAGAATTAAAAAAAAGTAATTAACCCAAAAAAAGAAAAACAGACTAGAAAAATCTGTACTAAATTATTCTGTTTGTTGAACGTAAGTGTATGTATTTTGTAATCGGTTACAGTTAAGAGTCGATTATATCTTAGATATAATTTATCTTTGATATGAATAATTTTTAAAAACTAAAATTGTTCAATTACTGACAAAGTTTTGATGTTTATCAACAATAGGCGTATTACTATTAATAAATAGATTATAAAAGGAACAGAAAAAATTATGTAGGTACGACATTTTATTTTTTTTTTATTTGATAATAAAAATTCTTTTCTATTTTTTTTTAGAGGTCAACTTCTATTAAATTATAAAACATTTGTTATATAAATTTTGATAACAAAAATTATTTCAATTTGTGAAAGTATAAACTAAGACAAGATAAATACACACCCACACACCCACACAAATAGAGTAGAGTAAATTATAAGAATTAAAATTATTAATCTAAATTATATTTTATAATCAAGTATTATAAAGAAAAGTGACTCATTCGTATATCCGTATGATACAATTTAATTCATAAAAAAATGTAAGGCTTCAAAAAAGTCTAAACTCTAAAGTCAAACATACCTATTAATTTGATTAAACGCGTATGCGCGATGACAGAGAAGTTTTGTTATTATTTTTTATTTTTTATTTCTCCAAAACCTACCAAATTTAACCTCGTCTAGAGCAAACAACCATTCAAAAAACAATCTATCCAATTTGAACGAATTCTAATGGCAATTAATATTACACATTCAAAATATTAGATGACTTCTCGAATTGGACCAATTTAAAAATCGATGATGTAAAAAAAAATTTGGAAAAAAAAGTCTATTACAGTTGAAAATAGAACTGATTGAACACCATTTCACTTTTAGTTGGAATTGCCCAAAATACCATCCATCATTCATCATTGCTTCAATAAATTATCATAAAACATAAGAGATTTTTAATGTTCCCAATTTCTTTTGCAATATTAATGTGTGACGTGACAATTAATAATCAAATCAAAATATCCATAAATACATAATTATTATTATTAAGTTTGTGTTGGTGTGTGTGTGTGTGTGATGGTCTTATGTCAAATATAACAACAAAAACAATAAAATTTGAATAAAAGAACAAAGAAAATTAATAAGAACAGAAACATAATACATACATATAACGACTAAAATTACCTAAACACAGTTAAAAAAAAAAATTAATTCGGTTTTGGTGTAATTGTTGTTGTTATTAGTATTATTATTATCCTTTTGATCTTAATCGTTTGCAAAAAAAAAAAAAATAATACATAAGTACAATAAAAAAGAAGGAATTTCTAATGTCTTTATACTTTACTTTACTTTTTTCTTCTTGAATGTTTCTTCGTTTCATTTTACTTGTTTCTTTTTTTTTTCATTTTCTTTTTCTTCATTTCATCCAAAATGTTCTGAATTAATAAAAAAAAAAATGACGAGAAGAAAAAGAAAAAAAAGAAATAAAAGTCAAACATCAAACACGACAAAATGTGGTTGTTATTTTGGCCGTATTTGTTGCTACATAATTACATAATTTCTATTCCAAATTTTTCTTTGAATTTGGTTGAATAAGAATATTACATACATACAGACATATAAACATTTATATAAAAAAACTTTTTTTTTTACTTTTTTCTATATTCTTGTTTTACGCAAACTCTGTTTTTTATTACATATTTTTATTTTCTCTGAAAAGACTAAAATCTGACGTCATTAAAGTAAGAAAGAGAGAAATCAAAATTAAAGTTAAATGACAATATCAACACACACACACACACACTCACGGCCTACGCAAAGTATTTATGCATACACACTCACACACAATTTTAAAAATACATATTGAAAAATCAAAAAAATTGCAATCTTAGGAAAAAGAAAAAATAGCACTACTTAAAACTTACACACAGCCACACACTTGTATATAAACACACATAAGAGATGTAAACACACACACACACACATAAACTGACATAAGAGAACATTCACAGTAATAAAATATAATTTAATAAGTTAGTCATCGCCATTTTGACCGACCATTTATTTTTTATTTACGTAGGTTTTCTTCTTCTTCTTCTTTCTCTGATTATTTTTATAGCGGTGATTTCTGTATTCTTTTCTTTTTCTTTTTGTGCGCCTGCTTACACTTATACTTAATTCGATTATTATAAAAGAGATAATTTTAAAGATGATTTTTGTTTGTGTTGATTTTTTATTTTTAAGAAAAGAGAACAAAACATTTTTTTTATATAGAAAAAAAGTCCAAAAGTCCAAAATGTCATTTTTGCATAAAGAAAGAAATAAATAAAAAGAAAATATACAAAACAAAGCAAAGATCACCTGTGCCTGTGTGATATGATACCACTATGTTTGTGTGAGTGGATGTATAAAAATGTATGTGATGTGTGTGTAACATGAAAACAAAACGGTGTATGTTCAAATTATTTGCGAATCTGACCAAAAACAAAACAAAACAAGAACAATAAAAAAAAAAATATAACGCTAAAAAGGATTAATTGCTAATAAATAAATGTTCAGTTAAATCAGTTTAGAATTTAGATTTTGGAATTAGACATTAGATGTGACTATTTAATAAAAAAAAATTGATGGCTATTATTCCTTCTTCTCTCATATCCTCTTTCAACTTTTGTCAGAAAAATTGAAAGACAAAATTAGACTAAATGTTTATAAAGTAAAAATAAGAAAACAACAATTTCCTCTTGTCAGTTTTTTTCCCGTCAAAGGATAAAATTACCTACAGTACGCACTCAAAATATTTTTTTAAGATTTAAGTTCACTCGTACTTTAACCAAAATACAATAAATCCAATAAAATAATTTCGTTTTAGTCCAAACAACAGTAGGGGGGGAGAAAATGTTATTACAATTTAAGAAGATTGATGTGGTCCATTACATACATCATTTGACTAATTACATTCTGTGTTGGCACCAAAGAAGAAAAAAATTTAATTAAAAAATAATTTGTTTTTGTTGCGAACAATTATGAAAAAAAAAAAAAAAACAAAAAATAAATAAAGTAAACGGAGGAGAGACTTTTATAAATAAATAAAAAAAATATTAAATGATAAAAAATTCATTTCAATTTAACAACAACAACAAAACAAAAAGTGAACACCCTTCCCATTTTTTCACTGGAATAAAAAAGATCATCACCCAGAAACGCCAAGGCACAACAAAACACACAAACAATTTGTAGAAAGTATAGAAACAAAGATACAACAACTGTACTAATTACTATGAAAATAATCTTCTTTGCAGTTGACAGAAATACTTAATTATCATTAAGTTAATATTTTTAGATTGTTACTCTTTCACTCCTTCTTTTACAATAATGTCATTCTCGATCTTCTTTCTCTTTCGTTTTTCATTTTTTGTTTATTATTATCAAAATATAATTAGCAAAAGAAAAAAACAAGAAAGAAAGAAAAAAAGAAAGAAAGAAAGAAAAAAAAGAAAAGAAAGAAAGAAAAAAAAAAGAAAGAAAGAAAAAAAAAAAGAAAGAAGGAAACAAAAAAAAGTGTATTTGTTGTTGTTGTTGTTTTTTGGTGAAAATAAAGAGATAATAAAATATAATGTTCTTGTGATAATTTAGTTGGTTAGTTTTTTTTTTCTTGCGGAGGGAAAAGCATAACAAAATACTCAGAAGAAAAAAAAAATGCCAACAAAAATTATTTGCAGTCAATTAATTAATTTGATCAAGGAAGTCTTTTATAGAGAAAGAAAGTAAGAAAGAAAGAATGATAGAGTAAGAGAAAAAATCCAATTAATTATTATCGAATTTCCGAATCTTATTTTTGGTTTAATTTATATTAAGTAAGTTAATAGAAAATTTGCGAACGCACCACCAGATACAATCCAATCGATTTATACTTTATTTATTTATATATAATTTTTTTTTTATTATAATCATAAGAGACCTTCTACTAACCCCCCAATGCCACCCAATGTCCAGTTTAACGAACATTTTAGTTTTCTATTATTAAGCAATTCTTTTTTTTTTATTCTTAGTCTCTTTCTTAAGTTTTATTCTCTCTTATTTCATCTTCACTTTCACTCTCTTTTAACAATAGCTAGTGAGAGTGAGTAATTCGATCTGTAAGACCTTCATAGAATGACCAACAATGTACCTACACCATTGAATAAAATGTTTCTTAAGAATTTCTAAAACGTGAATAAATTAAAGTAGCCTACAGTGAATTCAGCGCCCACATGAACAAACACGGGTTTGAAAATTCAATTTTAGGGAAAAAAAAAATTGAAAAACATTAAATGAAAAAAGAATAAAGAAATTGAATATTTTGTATCGCCAGAATCAATTTAGTCGTGAAGTTAAAATTGGTATTTTTCTTTTCTATTTTCTTATTTTTGTTTTCTATTTCAATTCTTCCTTCTTTTTTTTCTTCTATTTGATAAAGAAAAAAAAATCCAATTTTCTATTAAGATTAACTCAAACCATAAAGATGAAGAACACAAATTTATTCGAAACAGAAAGAAAAAGAAATTACAATCCATAATCATAATCATAATAATAATAAACAGATTATAATCGATCTGGGTTTTCCCTTTTATTCTTTTTTGTTTTTTCTTTTAACTTTTCTTTCCTTTCACGGATTTTGTTGTTGTTTCACTGTTTTTTTATTTTCTGCTTGATTTTAAGTTTGAAAAAATTAAGTTGATAAAGAGAGATCTCATTTTTCTTTTTATTTCATAGATTCACGTGCAAAATATATAAAAACGGAAAAATGCGATATCATGTGGATAGAAAAATTGAGGAAAGTATCTCAAAAAATAACATGAAGAAGAAAAGAAAAAAAAAACCTCTTTATCTCTTTTTTTATAAATATAAGGGAAGAAAAGGAGAAAAAGGAAAATGGCAAAAAAAAAACAGAAAAAAGGAAAAAGGAAAAAGCGAAAAAATAAAATAAGAAGAAAAACACCCAAAAGGGAAATCAATGGAGAAAAATAAAGAAGAAAAATATTTGTGTATTTATTTTGTATAAATAAAAATAAATAAAGAGGAGCTGTGAGCTATACACACACACACACACACACACCCTCATTTTGATTGATCGATGACAACGCAAAATAATATTTGATTAAAGAAGAATACGTATAGAGGCGTAGAGAAAACAGATCCTTCTTATTTCCTTTATTCTTTTTCATTTTCTATTTCTATTCTTTACATTTTCTCTATAACAAGAATTTTAATCAAAAACAATTTTAGTAGCTTTATACCCCTTCACCTTTTCTCTCCTTCTCACCTCTTAAAGAAACAAAAATAGGAAACATTCAATTGAAATAAAGGAACGGACTCTATTGTCATCTGAATGTAAGGAAATTTCAATTCGTTCATGCCTTTTGTACTAAAGGGAAAAAAACGATACAGAAGAGACAGAGAATTCCCGGATCCGGATAATATGACAAATTATTAACCTGAATTTGATCAAATAACGATAAAATAAACCGAAATCCTTTTCATTTAAGAAGAAAACAAAAAGAGTAAGATATACACACCCTTTTAAAGGGACCAAAAAAAAGAAAAGAAAAAAAAAGTGAAACCCTATGGAACCTTCAATTCTAAGTTATAACACAGATTCAGGGTATATAGTTTTAATAATCACATTTAATATCTTAAGTCTTAAGGCATCGATAGAGAAAACCAATAGAAACAACAAAAACCCAAAAACCAGAAAGAAAAAAGTAAATCGTTTGTGACGAAGAAAAAAGGTGAAACTAAAAATGACATCATATTTTTTGGTGATTGACCTTTTTTGTTCTTCTTCTTTTTCTTAGATTTTATTCTTATTCGGTTTTTATGAAAATTTATAAAAAAAAAAGTAGAAGAAAACAGAAATATAGAAATATTGACGTGTCGGCTGAATCAAAAATGTGTAACAATAACAATAAGAATAAGAGAGTGTCGATGTTTATAGTTTTTTTTTTTCTTCATTTTCTTTATTCTTATTTTTTTATTTTTTTTTATTTATTTATAAATTTTTAACGTTTGCACGTTTTAGTTCAAGGTTTTCTCTTTTTTTTTCTTTTTTGCTTCGACACAAAATGAAACAGAAAAAAAAAATTTATACAATATTTATTATTATTATTATTGGTGAGATTTACATTTAATAAAATGTGGAAAAAAAAAGACTTAAAAAAATAACAACAACAAAATATTAAATGCAAACTAGTCAACATACAGACACAAACACACATACACGCACAGTCAAAAAATAATAAAAACACATCGACATATCATGTTGCTTTTTTTTTCCTTCTTAATCCTAAAACAAATATAGAAATATATTATGACGATGACAGAATAAACATAATGATGAAAAATATATATAAAGAGAAAATGAAAGGAAAAATTAAGTAAATAAATTATTGATTGAAATTATCCTAATTTAATAATACAAAATGTTTTTGGTTTTTTTTTTTGTTTTAATTCAGTTTATTGAATAATTTATTATTTACTTGGAAACATTACAATATTCACTCTCTCTCTCTCTCTCTCTGTCTCTCACACACATACACACACTTTTTTATTTTATAACAAAACCTATAAATAAACAAAAAAAAAAGTGAATCCATATGAGTTGATTAAGTAGAATGTAACGAAATATAAGTAAGTGGTAATGGTAAGGTAGGTTACCTAACAGCTAACACAATCAACAATGTACAAATAATATGGAACAGAAATATCTCAAATTAAATAATTACGGAAGTGCCTCGTAATTTCATGAATAAATTTTATAAATGGCCGCCATATACAACATGATCAGCTGTTTTTATTTTTCAAGCCTTTGCATATAATTTTAATTTAATAAATAAAAATGTGGACGCCACCAACTCAATATGAAAGTTCCACCAAAAAACCGTCAATTTTATACCTTAAAATTGAAAAGATTCCTATAGGATCTTCTACAACAACAATTGTTTTGAATTTGACATTTGAAATATCAGATAAATTTTATTCTGAATTGTTACATTTCGATGAACAAGTTCTTACGTTTCTATATGTTTTGTCAGTTCCATTATTATTTATTTATCGTTGCCAACAAACACTTTTATTTTTATGTTTTATTTCCTTTTACTTTTCTGATTAAAGAAATACAAAAATACCTAATTAAATCTAAATGTGTAATGAAAAAGTTGATGAAAAAGTTTATACTTAGAGCATTGATTTTGTGTTGTTTTTTTTTTCTCAATAAAAACGAACACTGAATAAAAAGGATTAAATAATAAAAAAAAGTTGAGTGAGTTGAAGTCAAAAAAAAAAAAAAATAAGAAAGAATTATAAGAAGTAAGGAAAGACCATTATTGAATTGATGAGAAATCAGCATTTATTATGAAGGGAATATGAATTTAGGTACCTTTAATTTAAAGGATCTTCTTCATTCCTTTAATTAATTTTCTCTTTGTAAACGTTATAAAGTAATTTACGGAAATTTGTAAGACTTCGAATGTAGAGTAGAATGAATTGTTCGTAATTATATTGAAACTGTGTGTTTTAGTTAGAAACAAAACTAAAAAGTCAGTAACTTCTATCAAAATACAAAAAAAGGGTAAATTTGGTTATGATGATGAAATTTAACTTTCAAACAACAAACCTTACAAATTCAAAATTAATTACTTTCACCCTTTATTTTTATTTTTAGTTTATTTACAAAGTCATTCTGATTTTGGTATGAATTTTAGTTCTGTTGGTTATGACGATGATAGAGAAATATAATTTTCAACTTCTATAAATTTAGAGTAGGTTAACATCTATCAAAATATTATGTATTAAATTGGATTTATTATTATTAAATTATGACCAAGGAAAAATATCCACAACAATCGTGTTCAATAGAACAAATTATAAAGAAGATAAATTGTTTTGTAGAATTATAGATTAAAACCTCAAAAAAAAAAAACTTAAACCAACAACAAATGGCAACAAAGTTTCAAAAACTCAGAAAATAAACATTCTTCAACTTAAAAGAGAAAAAAATGGAAGAAAATAAACAACAAAATGTAAAATAAGAAATTTTTCCCTCATGATGATGATGTGTTCCGATTTGGACCCTTCTTTTAAATATTTTTTAACACTTAAGCACCCTATCACACAGTCATTTAAAGTTGAGATAAAATCTATAGTTATATCACAATAAATTGGAATCTTCGCTAACGAATTATTTGTGTTTTGACTAAATATTTTTTTAAAGATAAAGAATTTGTTATTCCCAAAGAATTAACTCAAATAATTTCCTACAGAATCTTTCGAGACCTTTGTAAATTGATCATTGGCTAATTGAATAGATTAATCGTGTCTAAATGTGAATGGGTGTGATAATGCTATTTAATTTTATTTATAAATCTGGAGCAAACATTCATAAATAAAGAAATGAAAA
Organism: Pedicia rivosa; assembly: GCA_963082725.1. Classification (NCBI taxonomy): domain Eukaryota; kingdom Metazoa; phylum Arthropoda; class Insecta; order Diptera; family Pediciidae; genus Pedicia; species Pedicia rivosa. The sequence continues at coordinate 34,220,922 of OY720154.1, forward strand.
AAAATTTAAAATTAGAAAAAAGATATAAGATTAACCACGTGTATCATATTTTTATCGAAAAGAAACAACAGAAGAAAAAGAATTCATAAAAAGAAGAAAAAGAAAAAGAAACAAAAAAAAAAAAAAAAAGAGAAACATCTTGGGCTTAGTAATTTTTCTCATTATTTATTTTTTCTATTTTTTTTTTCTTTCTGTTTTTTGTTGCTGTTGCTTTTTTAAAGTGATAAACTTCAGTTTTATAGTTTTCATAGACAGATATTTTTTTTTACAAACAAACACATACAAACAGAGAGAAAAATTTATAACTTTTTTACGTCATTTCTAATAAATCTAAATACATTTTTCATTTGTAGAAAAGAAATATATAAGAAAATGAAAAAATTCTTTGTGTAAGAATATAAAGAATGTAAAAATGTAACAGAAAACAAAAAAAAAAATTAATGTATCTCTGCAGTTGAAACACGACAATATTTTAGTTAAATTAGAATGATTGTCATAATATTGTTGTTATAATTTTCTACTTTGTTTAGAAAATTGATAATAAAGAGAATTATTTATGAATCGAAATGGGAGAATAAATTATGAGAAGTTCACTTAATTGGAAAACATTTGATAATTTATTATCAATAAAACCTACAAATGATTTTTAAAGAAGCAAAATGCCTTTAAAATATCAGATATAATTCAATTTTTTCAAATTTTCCTCATTTAATGTTGGTGCGTAGAAAATATAAGACTTTATGTAGCGACCTATGAGGCATTCGAATGATCTAAATTTTCTATTAATTATAAAAGAAACAACGAATAAACTCTTGCGTTATGAAAAAAAGTTTCGGTTCTACTTTGAATCACAGTTATTGAAAAATCTTTAAAATAAATTTTGAATTAAATTTTCTTAAGTAAGAAAAAGTTTTAAAGTTTTAAATCGAATCTAATAATTTTATTTAGTAATAATATGTAATAAATTCTGCAATTATACGAGTGGTCACATAAGTAAATAAGTAAGCAAGGAAGAATAATTGTTCGGAAAAGTTAAAATAATTATAAACATACAAAGCAACAACAAAAATAAGTCCAATCAAAATCTAACAACAAATTTTTGTAGTTGTTGTGGTTGTTTTTTTTCTATTAAAAAAAGCAAATAAATATTTTATAAAGAAAAATACTTATTTCATGTCACGTTTACACAACACATCCCGGAATTGTATTCGCTTTTATATTCTTTTTTTTTTTTTTCTTGCGTTTTTTTCCAGTCTTTTTGTTTTTCTTTTTTGTTTCGAGTTCTAAATGTGTGTGTATGTGTGTGTGTGTTTGGTAATCCTTTGTGTGTGCCAGAGAGTGTTAAGTAAATTGATGCGTTTTTTATATGTTTTTGTTTAAAAACAGAAAACAAAACAAAACTTTTTTAATTAAATTAAAGAAAAACAACAAAAAGTAAAACAACAACAAACTTCTTTTTTCTCTTTTTTTTTTTGTTTTTAAAGAAAATAATTAAAAGAATTGTTTTTTTTTTTTTCAAAATTTTTTATCGTTTTGTAGAACTTTATGTGTCCTCATATATTGTTAATTTTTTATTATTATTATTGTTGTTGTTGTCATTGTTTTAGTCAAAAAAAAAAGTGATTTCTTTATTAAAATTATAGACAAAAAAAATTTCTAGTCTCCAAAAGTACTACCGAAGTGTTATTAGATTTTGTTTTTCTTTTATTATTTTTTTGTTGTGATTGATTTTGGATAAGTTTTTTATTATGAAAGAAATTGTTTTGCTGTTGTTTTATTTATATCGGATTTCCGTTTTCAACAATTTCAAATCAATTGACAAAAACAAAACAAAACAGACAAATTTTGAGTAAAATTGCGCTTTGTTCATTTTTTTTTATTATTAATTTCGTATTCACGAATAAGACAGAAAAAAAAAAATAACAAAACATTTCTTAATATTGGAATTGTATATTAATTCAAGGTAGGTAAGGTTTAACGTAAAAATGTATAAATGACCAAATAGAAGAATCAAAATTAAAACAACAACAAAACAAATGCCAATACAAAAATTATGAAATAAAATATTCGTTATTTTTATGAAGTCATAAAGTGAAAAGACGAAAGAATGGAAAAAAATTCTTAAACAGAAAAAATACAATAACAAAAAAAAACGCACAAAAGGTAAATATCCGTAATAAAAATACGACGCGATAATGTGAAAAAACTGAAAAGGGTGCAGATTAATAAATTGAATGGCCTCATGTGTAGAGGTAACTAGTGCAGGGGTTCGGCTAAACAATTTTTAGGCATTACACACACACACACGAAATACATCACATCAACTATAATTCAAAATAATGTCTCCCATTCTTATTTCCGCAACTCACGCGCAATTTTTTTTTTCTACTTCCTGAATATTTATTCAGTTTGTGTGGCAAAAGCAAAAAAAGAAGAAAAGAAGTAGGTATTTGGTGTGTTAGAAACAATTTTCAAAACAGCAAAATAAATTTCTCTATTCTGAAGTAAAATATACAAAAAAAGAATCACCATGCATCAAGTCAACTCAGGTGCAATCAGCGGTTAGATGTTTGGGGGTCCCTGGTGCGTGAAGTTACTTTAGTGAATTTTGGTTTGGAACAAAATATGGGCAACATTTACTTAATGTGGATCTGATTTTCTTAAGACTTTTAGAAAGGCACACTAAGCAAATATACGTCTACTCCACCACTGGAACGAATGTAATGGTGAGGAAAAATATAAAGTAGAGTAAAATAGTAGACTTGGAAAAAAAAAAAAGAAAGAACCTGAAGGACAAATCAAGAACACCATTAATTCAAGAACGTGCACTTATTTACATAAATAATAGAGAAGAAAATCTGGCGAAAAATTCCTCAACCGTTCAAAAGATTAAACGTGAAAAGAAAAAACATCATTTAAAATCGTGCGTTTTTTTGTAAAATAAATAAAGAAAAAGTGGAACCAATTTAAGTTCATCATTCACGTAAAAATAAGTTGGACGATAAAAAGAAAAGGGGGAAACAAATAGAAGTTAAATTTTCTAATGTTATGATACAATTGTCGATACAAATACTTTGAAACAAAGGCAGATTTTTATTTGGTCAATATTTTCTTCACCAAGTTAAAATTCGAAATGTACATTATTATAAAATGGAAAAAAAATCACAATAAACCCAATTTAAAAAAAAATTTATAAAAACTTCACCACAAAAACATTTCTATTCATCAAAATATCGATCAATTGTAAAAAAAAAATAAGAAAAAAGAAAAAATGAAACAATTTCTACGTTTGAATTGCGTGTCTGTGTACGAGAAAAACCGGAAGAATATTTCATTTAAATTATTAAAACTTTCATAATTCAAACTTGATATAAATAAAATTTATAAAACAGACAAAACGCAGACAAATGTCATGTTTTAGGCCCTTTAAATTTTTGTTCAAACATCCGATGCCTTTATATGTATAGGAATCCCCTCTCTTAAGTTATATAAAACAGCCCAAAAGAGTGAAGCTCAATTGGTACAAACAAATTATTTCAATTTATGTATTTAGTCTTCTACTTCGACACACACACACACGTACACACACATACGTATAAATACAGTTGAAAGACCCTTTCTAATTTAGAAACTGATTTATACATTTTTTTTGTTATTACAAATAAGTAATCATAATGTCTACTTTGTACTTGTGTATACATTAATTGAACAGAAATAAAAAAAAAATGGAAGAAAAAGAAAAAAACAGAACAACAACATGAACAATGAGGGAAGGCCAATTGCGCAATTTATTTTAATCAGTAAAAAAAAATTGGTTTTATTTTATATTTAAATTTAATTTTTGTTTTTAAAAAATAATCAGAATAAGTGAAGTTAATTTAATTAATTATTTATTTATTAATAAAGTAAAGCTTAAAATAAATGAATAAAAATAACAATCAATAATAAATCTCTAAATAATCATTCTCCTCCCCTCTCTTCGTTTTATTTTTACAAAAAAAAATAAAATTTAAAAATATGTTTTACGATGTTTTGTTGATTTTGTTCATAATTTTTGTTGTTTTTTTTTCTGATAAAAACACAAAATAATTGGGAATTTTTACAAAACTCATCTCTCTCACTCTCTCTTTCTCTGTTACTCCAACTTTAATAATTCAATATTATTATTCATAATCATCACAACCATCACATCACTTTTAATATAAATCTTCTCGAAAAAATTATTAAATCAAAAATTAAAAATAAACAATGAGAATAAAAAAAAAGGAAAAAGAAAAAAAAAACGGAAAAATGTGAATGTAAAAATATTCGCAAAATTTGCGATAAAAAAAAATAATTAAATTAAATATAATTTATGAGGAATTCCTCGTTGCTGATTAAGAAATTTATTCTTTTTTTTTTTATTATTTAATTGTTTTATTTTTATTGAGTTGTGTTGTTTTTTTTATGGTAACACAAATTACAAAAAAATTCATAATAAAAAAGAAGTAAATGAAAAATTCCAAACACAAAAAAAAAAAAAGAAAATAATTTAAACTTTCGAGTCACCATTTTTTTTACACAACATTACTTACTTCTGGATCTGGCAGATGTGTGTGAGTGTGTATGTGTATGAGTATGGAGTATTCCAATGTCGAGAGAATATCGAGACCGAGAAGTATGTAGGACTAATCATGAGAAGGGTGTAACCGGAAATGAAGAAAAATCATGATGTTGAAGAATTAAAATGAAAAAAGAAAAATAAAGAATTAAAAGAAAAAGAAAAGAAAACAAAATTTTTCTTTTTCGCAAAAAAAAAAAAAAACAAACAAACAAAACAAAAATCAAAAGTTAAATCTTTGTGAATTTTTTTTTTATTTAGGAAAAATAAACCAAAAGAAAAAATGAAAATTCAGAAGCGAGAGAAGCAAAGAAAAGCAAATACGCCGCTTCGAAAAAATTTATATTCATCTCGCGTGCAAATAAATCTGTCTGCGTGCGACGAAAATGACAAAACGAAAGAAAACAAAATAACACACAAAAAATAAATGGGAACAACAACAAACCGAAAAGAAAATAAGAAAGAAAAACATTTCCTTTCACGCTTCTATTACTGAAACAGTAATAACAGAAAGAGGAAAGGAGGAAAAAAATGAAAAGAAAAAAAAACAACTATGGTAGGAAAATGGAACAACAAAAACGAAGATCTAAAGAGAAAAGAATTATTATTTTGTTTTGGAAAAAAAAGGAGCATACTTTGTTGCAAACATATTTTTTATTTTGCTACAACTGAGGCTATAGCTAAAATGGTTAATTAACCGAAAAAATCATCAAAACTTTAAACAAAAAAAAAAAAACTTAAGAAAAACAGAATAAAAAATATCTTTCTCAATTATTCAAGAGGATGTGAAGACTAGACGACTTTATTTCCATAATTATTTACTCTATTTAAGCAAATATAGAGTATGAAGGGAATGTAGATAAAGAAAAAAAAAGATCTCTGGATCACAAACACCCCCACACACTATGCCATCATATTCTTCATCTTTATGTTTCTTATTACTAATTTGAAAATTTTCAAGTTCAAGTGTCTCAAAAAAAAATATTTTAAAACAAAAAAAAAATAATCATGAAGTAAAAAAATAAATCACCGGAAATGTTTTTATTTTTCGTTTCGTTTTTTTTTTCTTTTCTTAATTTTTATTTTTAAATTTAAATTTGGGTAACCTTGGACTTATTATCTCCTTCCTTTCTTTTCCTTTCCATTCCACGTTTTTTTTTTTTTGTTCTGATTTCTGATTTTATTCAAAAATTTAAATGGAGATGCTGGAATGAGATAGAATAAAATGCTGATCCTTCCTTTCAAAAAAAAAATCGAAAAATGTCTGTGGTTGGCTGATGAAAAGGCATCCACATTTTTTTTTTTGATAATTTGAAGGAAAAAAAAAAAGAATTGAATAAAATGAAAGGAAACACATTTTTTTTGATTGATGATTCCTTTCATGAATATTCAAATTTTATAATGCCTTTTTTTCTTCTTTATTCTGTCTCTTCCACTCTGGCTCTTCTATCTCGCTTTTTATTTAGAAAAAATAAATAAATAAAATAAAAAAAAAAAACTTCAATGATTCTGTCAATCCTCCTCTGTGTGCTAATAATTTGTTATATTATTATTAAATTTCCTTCAACATCTTTCCCTTTCACATATTTATCATTCATCTTCTTCTATAAATAAACCGCATAAAAACCGCACTTAAAGTGCTTTTTAATCCAAACGCAAAAATAACAAAACGCAACAAATACCTAACAAAATATAAAAGAACAACAACAACAAAGAGAGACACCAACGCCCCGACCGAAAAAAAAAACACAAAACAAAAATCAAAATAACAATAAAAACAACAACAACAAAAAAACTGAAAATAAATTAAATAACACAAGACGAAAGGAATGAACGAAAGAAACGAGATAATAAAATGACTACAATAACTACATCATTCTATTAAAAAAAAAACCTTCAAAAAATTATTAGAAAAAAAAAAAAACAAACAAAATTTATAAAAAAAAGAATTCAAAATAAAAAATAAAATTATTGAAAGTGCACGCGCACTTGAAATCCTCACATCAAAATTATACAGTATACACACTAACAACGAACGCACACACACACACACACTACGTTGAAAACAAGATACGTTTGCTGCTGTAATACTCAAGCCAACGCACACACGCATACACACATGCACTGACAAGAGAAACAACTTTCTTACTTTTAAAATTCAAGAGAGAAAAAAATTACAACAATAAAATTTTAAAAGTTTTTTAAATAATTCTTTTTTTCTTAAGTTTTGTTTTTTTATTGAATAAAGTGAACGTTTTGTAATCAACGATATAGAAACACACACACACAAAATGGTAAAATAAAAAAACGCAAGAAAACAAAAATGCGTTAAAATGAATGAAAAATTGAAGCAAACAAAAAAAAAAAAATGAATTTCCGATTGAATCAAGTTTTTTTTCCATCCATAATAAAATTCTTTTTTTTTATCTTTGAATTTAAAATGAAGAAAACAAAAACCACAACAACAACAATAACAACACAACAAACAAAATGAAAGAAAACGATTTACATTTTTCTTTCTTAACAAATTTTGGAATTTAGTTTGGTTTTGTTTTTTCTATAAATTTAAATTATTGATCGAATTTTTTGTTGTTGTTCTTTTTTATAATAATTTTCCATTTACAAAAACAAACACGGTTTTCAAAAAAAATTTGGTTTTTTTTTTGGTTTCGAAAGGCATCATTTACCGTTAGAATTTTGTGACTGATATTAATTGTATAAATCGATTAAACTGAATCGAAATCGATTAATATTAGTGTATGGGAATGAAATTGATAAGATGGGTTTGTTTACATTTAATGGACAATGGAAAGAATAGAAATGCTAATAAGTAAGATGAAATTAATTTAATGTTACTTCATCAACTAAAAATAATTTCTTTAACAAACTTCTAAATTTGTTTTCTTCAATTTATCCGTAATATCGGCCTATTCGCAATATATTTAACTAGTTAAAGTGGAGACTTTGATTGAGCTAAAGAAAGTGTTTGTAGATATTTCATAAAATTTGTTGATAGCTTGATAAGTCTCAACTTAAACTAATCAGATATATTGCGGGTATTTCTCGAATTCCTTTAGTAAATTTGTGAATACTTGGATGTCAAGAATTGTTCAAAATTAAAAAAAAACCTTTTTGTATTTATTTTCTTATTGTTATCTCTTTAAGTAACTTAACGATTATAAGTGTGTAGAGACTTTTGTCAATTGAATTAAATAGAAATAGAATAAATACCACTTGAATATTAAAAACAAACGCAAATATAAAACAAAAATTGAATTGAATTGTTTTTTCTTTAAAAAAAATTAATAAATTTAATTACATTTTATTGCGTATGAAATTAATTAGAAGTGATGTGAAGTAAAGTGAAGTGAAGTGAAGTTTACCCTAAAAGTCAATTGGCACAATTAGAAAAAAAGACGAATAAAAATGAATGAAAATATTTCATATACTTATTTACTTATTTAGTCATCCATCGGACCTAAAACTCTCCCGTCTCTGCACAGAATTTATTTATCTTTTTTTTTATCTCAGTAGAATTTAATAGCAAAACAAAAACAACAAATTTCGGATTTAGAATTGTTAATTTTATAAAAACGAGGGTACTCCACCTCTCTCCAATTCACATTTTGTTATAAAGAGAGATTAGGAAAATAAAACAACAACAATAACAGTAAAAAAAAACCGAAAAAACAGAATGTCTTGAATTTCATTAATTAAATTGCCCTTGATAATACGGGCAAATTAAATCAATTCATTCAATAGATTTGAATTTTTTTTATTAAATCTTAACAAAGATTTTCTTGTTATTGTTTGAGTAAGGGCTAAGAGGGGTGTATGAAGAATAATAAAAGAAACTAGAACTACAATTCTTTTTTTATTATTAATTATGAAGTTAAATTATTTACTTAGTTATTTTTATTTATCCTTTCACTAAATTACAACTACTTACACATTACTGTACACATTTTTGGTACTCTATTCAATAAAAAATTTCAGATTCCGAAGAACTTGACAGATTTCTGATGATTTTACTCTCACGAGTAATATAATCCATTTTTTTAAACCATATTTTGATTTGATTATGGTTGATTTGAATTCTTTTAATTTTATGAATATTTTTCTTGTGACACGAAAATTAAAAATAATTTTCAAGTTTAAATTAAGATCAATTTTATTTGAAATAATATTATTCTCTTCACCACACACACCCCCTTCTCAACATCTTCAGCATCTTTTTCTAAATTATTTCTTTTCTGTTTTCATTTATTGCTTCTTTTTGATAAAATTGTTGGTAATTATTTTCAATTGATGCAAAAGACACACAATATATATATATAATTCAATTCGATTCAAGTCATGTTCAGTTGAATAAAAGCGAGCACAAATGATATAGAGAAAGAGAGAGACAGAGAGACGATTTTTGTGATGTTGACATTTTTATTTGTATTTTTATAGAAAAAAAAACAATAAGAACAAATAAATTTAAGTTAAATAAATGACTTAAATAATGTAGTACTTAACTGACTTATCAACTTTTATAAGTCCCATCTAACAATAAAAGGCTAATAAAATGTATTTATGTGTTAACAAAAGAATTTTGTAATATCACTTTTGTTTCGCTGTTTTTCTGTTCCCAAAAAGAAAAACAAAAACAATGTTTTTTTATTTTAAATTGTTAAATTTTTGTTCGTTGATTAACAATTTAATGAAACCAAGAAACAAGAAAGACTGTACAATTTTTTATTAATTAAAAATATTCTTTCTGATTCTTAACATAACGATGAAATAATCACAGAAAAATTTCATTCTTCTAAGAAAACTTTAAGAAGAAAGAAACAATGATTTTATCAAAATTGCCATTATTGATTTATTTAAAAATTCATTTTATATAAATTGAAGTGAAAAACTTTCAAAAATATTTCCTAATTTACTTAGTGTAAATTAGGAAATATTTTTCCTAGAAAAAATGCTTCCTTGTTTTAAACTTCACAAAAATGTTATTAATTTTTCCTAAGTAGATTGAACCTCTTTATGATTATAATTGATTTTAATGTATTGTGATTCCCAATATATATTTTGATCTTATTAATTGAAGCATCTGCAACAAATAATGAGATAATGAAAATAAAGTTCACACTCATTTTAAATGAAAATTAAAAATTCATAGGGTACCGAAAAACCAATTTAAAAATGTTATAATTGTATCGTTGTAATCCTTTTGGTCGAGGCGTTAACCAATATAATCCTGGGAGAACTAATGGAGAATCTTTGCGAGACTTTGTGAATCTTTATTAAACTTTTGTTCGCATTTAATAAAAGTTGGTGATAAATTTATCACAATAAAAAAAAAATTAAATACAAAAACAAAAAGTTTGACTTACCTAAAATCTAAACTAAGATTTCTTTGGTGTGTTGATAGTCTTTGTTTTTGTGGTCCCATATTACCATTACCACCATTACCACCATTAATAATATTATTGCGACCATGTACAGATGGTATTGTTTGATTACCAATACCACTTAAACTAAGACGTGGACGATTAAAACGATTACTTATAAAATTATTACTACTAATATTATTACTACTACTACTACAACTACTACTGCCACTCACACTGCCACTGCCACTACTATTATTATTATTTATTGAATAATTTTTAGTATCACTTAAATTGTTTGTTATTGCAGTTGTAGTTGTTGGTGTTGTTGTTGTAGTAGCTACTGTAGTTGTTAATGGAATTTTATTATTATCATCATTATTATCATCATCATCATTATTTTGATCATTTATATTATCATCATGATGATTATGATTATGATGATGATTATTTTTTGCACTATTATTGATGACACTAACACAATTATTATCACTAACACTAGATGTACTATTAGTTATACTACAACAATTTAGTAATTTATTACTATCATTAACAATAACAATTGGGCATAATTGTTCTGTTAATTTTGTTGTTGTCGTTGTTGTTGATGATGAAGAATTTAATGATGACACTGATGTTAATGGTGATAATGTTACAATAGAAGACGATTGTGGTAATTGTTGTTGTTGTAGTGGTTGTTGTATTGTTGTACCTGATGATTTATTTGAAACAGATGATGATGATGACGATGATGATAATGATAATATTTGTGATAAATCATCACTATTATCAATAATTTTATTATTATATTTTTCTTGTGTTGTTAGTAATAAACCATTTGATGGTGATGATATTATTTGATGATGATAATCAACAGTATCAATATTTTCATCATCATTATTATCATTACAAAACATTTTAATTGTTGTTTGATTTGTTTGTTGTTGTTGTTGCTGTATTGGACATTTTTTAATTAAATTAATTTTATTTAAATCATCATCATCATCATCATCAATAAATGCACTCATTTTTGAGCTAGACCCAATTTCTCTAATATGTCTTAAATTCTCATAACTATTTGTTGTATCTTTTATTTGTTTTTTACCAATAATTGTCTTTAATTTATTCTCATTTTTATTATTTGTTGTTGTATTTTTAAATGCCGAAAATACAGAATTCATTTTTTATTAATTTTCAATTTTTTTTTTGCTTTAGTTTTGTTTTTTAACTTTTCTTTTTTTTCTTTGTGTGTTTTTTTTGTACACAAAAAAACTTAAAATTGTAGAGATTTTTGGATTTAAAATAAAATATCAATAAAATTAATAAACATTTTTATCTCTTTGCTCTTTCTTACAACTATTTTTCTTTTATTAAACAAAAAAAATGAACGTACGAACAAAAAATATTAAAATTAAAAATTCTTTTCTTTGAGTTAATTTATATTTTGTTGTTGTTGTTGTTGTTGTTGTTGTTGCCGTGTTGATTGTTGTTTCTACAGCTGCTGTGTTGTTGTTTTTTTTTTTTGATTGGCTTTTATTTCTTGTTTTTGTTTCTGTTTTAGTTGATTTGTTTTTACTTTTTTTTTTTCAAACAAGAGAAATTGATGAAAGAAAATAATGTAAAGAAAACAAAAAAAAAAACAAAAATTTAATTAAATTAGATAATTAATTTATCAAAACTCAAAAGGAAAAAATCAATGAAGAAGAAGAAGAAGAATTTTGAAATGTAAAAATGAAAGAGAAAAATAAATTTCGTTTTATCATTTCACTTTTAATTAATTAAATTTTAATAATTTTTCTGTATTTTTGTCCTTTCTTTTTACTCTCAGATCGTCGGTCTTTTCGTCGTAGTCAAAAAATATACACAGAATAATATTTATACCGAAGTTGATCACATTTTTTTTTTAGAAAATTTTCAATAAAATTTAAGATTAATTATTATTATTAATATAAAGACTGTGTTTATAGATGTGTTGACATTTAAGTCCTGTAAATAAAGAAAAAGAAAAAATTATTATTAAGAAATTTTTATTTTTATTTTAGTGTTTTTTTTTTTATTTAGAAATTATAAAGAGTAAAAACAGAAGGGCACAATTATAAATATTCAATAAAATTCTTCTATTTAACCTCTTTTGATCGTTTATATTATTGTTTCCTAAACAGCGTCACACAAACACACAGACACATAATTTACATTTCACAATAATTCATATATATTACCATACACACACACACACAGAATGAAAAATATAAATTTTAAACTGATAAACAAAAAAAAAATCAATTCATAAAAAAAACCATTTTCATTTTATGTTTGAATAATATTTATTGGAGTATTTTTGGAATTTTAAATAAAAATAAATATAAATAACGTTAACTCGAGTTAAGCGCTTTTTTAAAATTAAATTATTAAAAGAGAGAGAATGCATTTTTAGAAATCGTATATAAACAAAACTAATATAATGTTTCATTGAACTGAACTAATAATTTCAGTGATTCTCAATTATAATTTTTTTTTACAAAAATACTCAAAAACATAACCGTAAACAAATTGAACCGAAAGTGATGTCGTCTAATGCTAGTTGAAAATTTTTAAATAAACCAATTGGGTACTAGACTAGTCTACAGTTTTTGAATAAACTATTTTAGTTTTGGGCAACGCTTTCAGAATGTGAAAATAAGAATTTGTAAACTTAACTAGATTTTCCGGTTACTAACTCTGGTTAATCGACGACAACTAACAAATATGTCTTACAAAAACACCAAAAGATTTTCTGATCTATTAACTAACCGCTTAAGTACAAACTTTATGTATAAAAAACTGACACTAAGTTACAACTAATTACGTTATTTGTATGAACAAAAAATATGACAATCGATTCCAAATCAACCATCGTTGAATTCTAGTTAGAAGAGTAGAGCATTCTCATATTTTTCTTTCAATAAATTTTCAAATTGTGTCTAAGATACGAAAATCAATTTAATGACTTGGTAGAATTTTTTTCTGTTCTTTTTCATCTTCTGATTTTTTTTTTCTTTGAAGAAATAAGAACCGTTTTAATAGAATAGAGACTTATAAAGTGACACCGACATTTAACACCTTTTTTTTCTTCATCACTATATGTCTTATGAGTTAAAGTGCCTCAACAGTCAACACAAGAAGTATACATACCAATTCTACTTCTTATTCTTTTGATTTTTTTGTTCATTAAATATCGCACCAACGTGTAAAGTGGGCGAAGAGTTGTTGCGTAGAAAATTTTCTTCTTCTTGTCATTTGATTTTTTTTTGTTGTATCGAAATGAACAAAAAAGAAACAAAATTGTAGAGATGGAATTTCTTATACTTAATTATTTTTAATCTGACGGAAATTTAATTCGGAAAATATTCCATTCATTAGATTCAATCATATGGTTGGTCTTTTATTCTAATCTATTTACAAAACGGACCCCTTGGACAGCAGTTCTCTTTTTTTGCTCTGTTGTTATTGTTGATATTTATTTTTATATTTTATTTATTCATAAAATTTCAATTGTGAAATTTATTCTGTGTATTGTATGCATAGAGAGAAAGAGAGAATGTATAAGAGGATGGGAAAAAAATAATGGGAAAATTGACAAATTAGGAATTATCCATTATTAAATCAACGGACTATAAATATTGAATGTAATCGCAATTAATTTCTATAATTTGTATTATTTGTGACAAAATATTAAAATTATGGGCAAAAACGTAAAAATGAAATAAAAAAACCAAAAAAATAAGGTTGGGCTTGGGCATAGAGAGATAGAATAAAAATGTGAAATGTGAAGAGAAAAGTAAACGTATGCAGAGAATTTTTATTTATATGGAAAGGAGGAAAGAGAGAAAATTTTCATAATTTTATATAATCAGTTCATTCAACTCTTGTGTGAAGGTTCAAAAGCAAAGCTATATTTTGCCAAATAAATGTACATAAAAGTATAGAAACAACAACAAAAAAGTGACAAATGAACGCGTTTTAAGGAAAAACGGAAAAACGGATGATAAACCTAACTCATTGCTCCCCCCACACCCTGTCACTTTCACTTTTTGTTTTCTTAAAAATTTCATAGAACTAACAATACAATATGGATTTTCAAGAATTTACAAATTTATAAGATAAAACCTCCAATCAAATTCCATCAGCACCACCCCTTCCTTAACCTCCACCACAAATTATATAATATAAACATACAAAAAGGAAATCAATTGATCAAACTAACTTGAGAATATAAAAAGAAGAAGAAAAAAAAATTATTGAAACAAAACAAATGGGATAAGCAGATAAGCAGATACATCCGTTTTTTTTTATAGTATAAGTATGGCAGAGTAAGTAACAAAATAACAACGATATGATTTTAAGTACCAACTCAATCATACACACACGTACACATGTACCCTCACTCACACACATTATAATATTTCTTATTTTTATTCTTGTTTTTTTCTCCGATCTTAAATTTCAAACGAATGAGAAAGTTTTTGTCTCTCTTCTTGCTTCAAATAATAAAACATAAAAATTGATCTACAAAAAGTTTAAAAATGAAAAATAATACAAGAAGAAATTCACATGGTTGTGACGTAAATATTATTTTTTGTGTTTGTATTTGTATGTTTGGTATGTGCACTTGTTTGTAGTAAAAAAAAATGAAGTACAAAAAATGAAAAATAAGAATAAAAAAAATAGGGGAGAGGAAGAGGATACACATAATATATTTTGTATTATTATTAAAAGTATAAAAGTAAAAAATTGGATGAATGAAATTTATCATTGTGAATAAATTGCGGTAAAATAGAGTGCGAATACATAGTAGAATTTACACTAAGGACCTATAACCTTTTATATCAATTAAATTTAGTTAAACCACATAAAGCAAGAATAAATTTGATTCAGTATTGACTACGATCGAAACCATAATTTCTTCAATTCTTTCTTACTTCTTTACGGAATTCAAAATGGCTGAAACTTAAAGAATTCAAAATGAAAAATCGTACACCTTTAACATACAATCACATATAAAAGAAAACGTTATTCATAATTTATTTTCATTTCATTTGTTATCGTCTTTTCCAAAAAAAAAAACAATTTTTTTGATACAAAATAACGATTAAATTTTATTTGATTTAAACAAGAGAAAATCTTGATTGGAAAGGCAAAAATATTAGATTACTGAAGAATGTGTCGTACTGCCTGTTGGCGTTTTAGCTGTTATCAAATGAAAGCATTTCTTTTTTTCTCTTGATATGAGAAAATCTGGTAGTGTAAAGTACACTTTTTTTTTTAAATAGTAAATAAAACAAAATAAAAAGTTGAATGAAGAGAAATGTGTGTGTGTGTGTGTGTGTGTGTATGTGTGTCTATATAGAGAGGGATGATGAGATTAATGTAATAAAATATCTTCAAAGTTCATTCAACTCAATATATTTTACAACAACACTAGGAAGAAAAAGAAAAAAAAAAGCCAAACGAAGAAGAAAATGAAAAAAGAAAGAAAAAGAACAACCAAAAACCACTCTCAAGTCAGCTCAAAACTCTCGCGGTTTAATTATATTGTTTTTTATTATTTTCTATAGTGAAATTTAATATAACTATTTTTTTTATGACTGTTGGTATGTCAGTTTGTATATACATTATGTATAAATATATATGTGTGTGTAAATATGTATTTTTCTACTCTTTTTTTTTATTTATTTATGGAAAGTTATTACTTATTAATTTTTTTTTTGTTTTTATTTAATAATAAAGCAATAAAAAACATAACTACTTTATCTGTACAGTCTAACATTCTACAATCTGTAGTGCAATGATATACAATTAAAGGCCGTGGGCCACATCCGGACTATCCAATTTAATTCAAATACACAGTAGTAGTGTAGTGGTGGATTTTTGGATGGAGTTTAATATAGAATAGTGAAGTAGAGTTTAATGTCATAGATTCGAATGTGGAATGTATGGTATAATTTACTGTAACTGGAAATGTAGTGTAATTGTAAATGTAAACGTAACAGAAGAAAGTATGTTTGTATATATAGAAGTAAAGTATGTAAAAGCTTTGAATACGTAATTTAAAAGAAATATTTATGTGCTAATCTTTTATAATATTTTTTTTTTTATTATTTGCTGTTTGTATTTTCTAAGTAATACTTATTGTGAATACATAATTTGTTGTAATAATTGTTGTTTCATTTTTATAATAAAAAATAATATAGAAAAAGTAGCATAATTAATTAATTAGAATTACAACATAATTTATTTTATTTTTGTATGTTTGTTTGGTCTATATGTTTTCTCTACAATATTCATTTCCTTCCTCTACAATTAATAATAATAATGATTATTAATTTTTTTCTTTAAAATAAATTATTTTTTATGTTTTTTTATTCAATTTAGATTAGATAATTAATAATAATAAGAAGAAGAAGTAAAATAAATGTATAAGAATGATGCTGATGATGATGACGATGACGTAAGAAACGTTCGTAATTGCTTAGAATTAAAATTCTTTTATATAGGAAAATATGAAAATACGAAGAAATAATATTTTACAATTTTCCCCATTCTTACCCCCATTCACTCGGTATTTATATACAAGTGTACGTTCTTCCAGTACGTTTGTGAATTAAATCATATTTTCTGCTTTTTTTAAGTTCTTCCTATTTTACCTTTTTTTTTTTTTTTGTTAACTTATTTTCTAATAGGAAAAATAATTACGATGATGAAAATGATGATCATGGTGATGTTGATGACTTTTTTTAAAAAAAAAAAAGTAAATGAGAAAAAAAATATTTTTTTTGTAAATATTCAGGAGGTTCAGGTTTGTTAAAAGGGATAAGGTAAAAAGGTAAAAGGTATCCAGCTGTTTATTACACGCAAATGAATTATTAAGGGTGTGCACTGAACTGTGTCCTAATTAAAAATTAAAGACATATTTTTTATTTTTACTCTTAAGTAAAAAATGTGAGGATTTTCTTTCCCTCATTTTTTTTTCTTTAGCATCGTAGCGTAGGCACATCAATTTTAATTTTCTATTTAAAAAAAACAGAAATAATTACGGGTAATTTGAACAGGAAAATTAGATGTTTCTTTTGATGAAAAAAAGTTGTTTCCCTTTTCATCCTCATCTTTCACCTCCTTCATTTCGAAAATGAATTAAATGAAAAATTCATAAAGTTACTTTTATAAAATATAGAAACACAAAATGCATTCCTTGAATTTGTTACAAAGTTCGGATTTTTTTTTTTTTTTTCTTCTGGAAAATATTTAAAGAATTAAATTCTATAATGAAAAATAAGTCGTGATCTGGATCTAGATGAAACGAAAAACTTTTTCAATTCTTCTTCAAATATGACAATGTCAATTTATGTACGGTTTTTCCCTCAGTATTTTCCATTTTTTGATATTCTTTATTTTATGTTAAGGGATATTGTTGGTGATGGATACATTAGAATGATGATAATAATGATGATAAAAATGATGATGGTTGTATTTTCTTTTTCTATTGAATAATTTACGTTCTGTTTAACTTTTAAGTTTGCGCTTAGAAATTTATGTAAAGTTGAAATTTCTGTTTGCGTTCTGAACTTTTTAAGAATGAACTGAATTTCATTCAAAGTTAATCTCTGAACTTTATGCAAATTATGATTTTCTAACGAGGGTGAAAGACGTTATGTTTTTTAAAGTTTAACTTTTTTTTCTGCACATTTGTATAAAGTCCAGTCTAGAATAAGTAGACGTAGATAACAAAGTAAACATACTTTTGAAAAATTCATTTATTCTCAAATCTTGAACTTTTTGGCATTCTTTCGTTGGAGCAAAAAGAATTGTACTTATTCTTCAAAAAAAATAATCAACAAATCAACTTAGAGAGGTTATCAAATTTTTTTCTTTTATTTAGATCATGTGTGAATTTTTTTTATAAACAATAAAATTTATAAATCATTTACTGATTTAATCTGAGTGAGTGAGTAAAGTGTCGTAATCTATAATTAATAGGTTATTAAATAATGAGTTCACTCTATCCTCTATCGCTTTCTCTCTTTAGTGACCAAATAATAATAATAACTAATAACTTCCGTCTAGGCAAACAACAAAAACAAAAAATATTAAATTAAAAAATATATAATTTATATTTTTGTTGTAAAAATATATAAATTTTTGATTTGACTCGCGGTTACCGCGTGTAATTTTTTATTTTGTTTTTTTTTTTTTGGTTTTTTCCGCAATTCACACACACAGATACACAAATACACAATGTAACACATGCAGTCATATATGTAGATGATAGTGGACATACAGAAAAAGTGTAGACACATAAATTAGAATGAAAATGAAGTAAAATTTGAAAATAATAAAAGCAGTTTGAAAGCAAAACAGAAAAAATGAGATTTGTTCTTTGATTTCTTCTTCCTCGTGTTTTGTTCTTGTTTCTCTTTTTTTTTTTAATTCGTTAATATTTTTTTTTCACAAATTAAATTTTCAAAATAAAAATTGTTTAATTATTTTCTTTCTCATTCGTTTCGTTTCATTTCGACTTCGACCTTGACTTGGAATTTTTTAATTTAGTTTTAGTTGTTGTTACTTTTTTTCTGTCTATTTGTTTTATTTTTTTTAAAAAAATTAAACAAAAAAAATAAAAAGTAACTCAAAAGTGAATTTTTTTTCTTTATTTTTATTTTGTTTTGTTTTTTTCCATTTTACATTTTTATTATTTTACTAATTTTTTTTGTTTTATAGAAAAAAAAAGAAGAAAAACAAAAACAACTACAATAATTACAAGAAACTCACGAACTGACTGACTGACTGACTGACTGAAAGAAACACACAACACCAACAAAAAAAACTTTAATTTAGAATAATGTTTAAAATTCGTGTATGATCTGATCCAATTGGGCCCATGTGTAAGTATGTATGTGTGTGTGTGTGTGTGTGTGTGAATCTGTATTACGACATAAGTGTATATATGTGTGTATAAAATTGATGTGCGTGAAACGAAAGTAAGCAAATGTCCCATAATGTGTTGATATGTTCCTGATTCTGTCTCCATAGAGAGAAATATAAATGACTTTACATTTGTGTGCGTGTGCGTGTGTGTGTGTGTGTGTGTGTGTTTTATATGGCATATGTGTGTGTGCGTGTGTTGTGTTATATATGGCATATGTGTGTGTGCGTGTGAATGTTTCTATTTTTTTTTTGTTTATTTTAAAAAATCACTCAAATGAGACAATTTATTTTATATTCTTTTCCTTCTTCTTCTTTTTCTTTTTTTTTTTTCTAGAGAAAAAAAAATAACAACAAAAAACCATCAGAAGATTAAAAAAAAAGAAGACACAACAACCAATACGATCACATAATACAGCAACAACAAAACGAAGAAGAAACCATCACATACTGACTGACTGACTTTTATATAAACAACAAAAAAAGCAACAATAACAAAGGTACAGAAGAAAAAAAAATGTAAACAAGAGTAAAGTAAGAAAAAAAGAAAGAAAGAAGGAAAAAAAATGTTAACTGTTTAGTAACAAACGTTTTGATGGATTGTGATAAAGACGTGACTATAGGTTCTTCTCTCCTTTGTTACTTCTCACACTCCGTGTTCGCTAAAGAAAAATGTAAAACGCGAAAATAAAAGCTGTAAACTCTAAAGAGTTAAAGGAGACGAGAATAATGAGTTTTTAAATTTGTACTTAAGATCTTTTATTTAAGAAAAAAAAAGGGATTTTCTCCTTTCTCATTTTTTTGCCATTGCGATTTTTTTCTTTTGAAAAAAAAACGTTTCTATTTATTTTCTCGTCTTTTTTATAAATTAACAGAAACAAAAAAAAAACAACAAAAACACATTTTTATGACTTAATCCAACTTAACTTTTAAGCTATTTAAGATTTTTTTTCATGTGATTGTTGTTGTTTTACGTATTATTGTTTGTTGTTGGTATTGTATTTTCACCTTCCTTTAAATTAAATTTAATTAAAATCTCCAATTATAGAGAAGATGTTTGTTGTGTTGTCTTGTTTGTTTTTGCTTTTATCCTTCAACATTTTTTCATGTTTTTCTCTTTTTATTTGCTTAGCAAAAATTAAAATTTGGTTGAAGTTAATTAGTTTTTTTTTTGTTTTACAAAATTTAAACTTTGATTTAATTGTTTAAAAATATTTTCCCTTTCTCATACCAATTTTCATTGATAGAGAAAATATCGTTTGATTTTAAAATATTATTTGTTTGCCAAGCAAGAAAGAAAGAAAACCACATAAATTAATTGAATTAATAATATTTTTCTTATTTTTAGAAAAAAAAATCACTTTCGCTGAAAATCAGTTGCCATTTTAATAAATCTTCAATCAAAAAATTTTCAATAACATAAATTGTAATCGAGGAAAAAAAATGATAATAGAAAAAACAACAACTAAAAAAAGAGTTAATTTACTGACTGAAGTGAAGATTGACTGACTTTGACTTCAAAGTCAGTGGAATTTTCATTTTAACTTTCCACATGATTTATTCAAAATCATAAACAAAATTTATGCGAATAAATTGTGTGTTTGTGTAATGTACCAAATATGCGTGCACCTTGTGTATGTGTACAACGTATGTATGTGTGTGTGAGTGTGTGAGTGTGTGAGTGTGTGTGTGGTCTGTGTGAGTAAAGCAAATCTAATATTGAGGAAAAAACAACAAAAATATGAAGAAGGGTTAAAAAACAACTACATAATTTGATTATTTGATTTAGGTTCAAGAATCAAGAATAAAATTTGTATTCTATTACTTTATTTTCATGAAATTTGATCAATAAATCGAAAAACAGAAATATCGAAAAACTTCGCTAAATATAAGTTCTCAGTTTACGTGAGAGAATAGTGGCTATTCATTTTCAGAGGTCCAAAACTATAGTTACGTAAATCAATTTCAAATGACTAACCTCTTTTTGGGAATCAAATTAATATAAAACAAATAAAACAAATACGTTCAATCATTTCATTTTCATTGCTAACTTTACACATACCTACAAATACGCAAATGTACTAACACAAAAATAGAGAAAATAGGCATAGATATAAAAACTATAATAAAATAATAGAATAATCGATTTTGACTAGAATCATGATGAATTATATTTTTAGTTCATGTATTTTCATTTCGAAGGACAAACAAAGTTCTTTTACTTAATTTCATTTTTCCTCAAACGAAAACAAAACAAACGCACATGTATTTGAAGTCGGTTAAATGTTATTAGTACGTATTATGTGTAACTAAAATGTAAATTCTACTTAATAAAAACTAGTAAATTTTATTATAGTATTTTCTAGAGATGACAAATTTATTGATAAAAAAATTAACTAATCACTGAGGGTGAACTAATGTACAAAATTTTATCAGAGTCACCACATAAATTAGGGAGCGAAATTCACTACACTGGTCATTTTAGGGATTCACACAATTTTGTGATATGTACTGATAATTAAGAATTATACATATTTACCCGTGTTATCCATTATTCCGAAGTCGTGATAAGTAATTGCATGAAACACAAAATATTATTATGTAAAATTGTACAGAAAAAATTTTAGGATTCGAGAATAGTCAGTTGTTCATTTGCATTCCAGAATCTAGATAATAAATTTACTAGTTGACAAGAATTAAGAAAATAAACAACAGATAGAATAAAACGTAAGCAAATTATACGGTTTGTTTAAACTGGAAACCAATAAATTTTATCCTTTTTTAATAAAGGAATCGGAAAGAGTTTTAACACAACATTTTTTTTAACACAACATTTTCGTTTTTCGTTTTTCCTGATGAGTTGGTAAGAGTTCAAAAATTATAAAATAAAATAGAATAAAATTTAATGTCCATTTTGTCGATTTGTCCAAATATTTGTAAAGGGAATAAATATCTCTAAAAGAGTGAGAACATCAAAAAGAAAAATAGAAAAAAAGGAAAAGAACAAAATAGAATAAAGGAAGAAGAGAGAAAAAAATAAATTCGGTAATTTATGATGTCGATTTAGTCACGAACCGGAAATTGTAACCTCTAGTAACCCTTAAAGGATATTATAGCTATCTTTTTTTTATGGTGTATGAAGGAATTTATTGAGGTTTTGGGTTGGTTAAAGTCGATATAGTAGGTAACTTTCTTTTTTATTTTTCCTTTTTTTCCTTTCTTCATTTCTTTTTTTTTTTCTGTTCATTCTATCTTTTTCCTGGATAATCAAATCATAAAGTTAATAAAGTTATATAACAACCACAAGAATAATAACAACAACAATTTAAAAAACCAAAATAACAAAAAGGAAACAAACAAAAAACTCTCTAGTCATCTCAAATGAAATAAGATAATTTTGTGTGAGGCGTTTAGCACAAACAAAAAATAAATATATACTTATGGAGAAATATGAAAAAAAGTTAAGAAAAAGAAAAGTAGAAGAAGAAGAAAAAAAATTAAATAAAGAAAAAGTCTTAAGAAAGAAAGAAAAAAACATAAAAACTTAACACAATCCAAATTCCGCTTCCCTTCAATTCATTTGATGTTTAATCAATTCAAAGAAAGAAAATACAAAAACAAATAAATAATTCTGGTTTCACTCTTTTTTTCTTTCTGCTGTTAAAAAAATAAAAAAAATATAGAAAACACGTTTATTGTATATAATTCAATTAACGGGCTCCGGATATTTTATTCATTATAAAAAAAAAAAAAATAAAAAGGTGATAGCCGCCCTCCTCAAATAACATGTTATAAAAAAAAATCTTCACTTAAATTAATTACCTTATTTTATAGGGCTATGGGAGAGGCAGAGACGAATAGAACAAAGATAGATAGAAAATATTTATACCCAAATATGGTCACGAATTTACGGACACACGTACTTATATTACCTTGCCCTAGTAAACAAACCCTTCTTTTTTTTTTTAATTTCTTTGACCTAAATATTTACTACCACCAAAAAAAAAAAAAGAACTAACATTTTTTCACCATTAAATTTTATATAAAAAAGAAAAAGTCAACTAACATTATTTATATTTATTTTTATTAATATGATGACGATATCAACACCCAACAACAAATAGAATGAAACAGCCAAAAAATCTAAAAAAAAAAAAAAACACGCAACAAAACTAACACAAAACGACATAAAACGCAATCATACAAATTTTTTTTTTTTTTCACATTTTCATTCTTCTGTTCACACATCAAAAATATATATATTCTCTCTGACGACATAATCAAAAAATATAAAGAATGAAGAAGAAGAAAATTGTCTTATTATAAAATATACAAATGGAAAAATGTTTTATATTTTTAGATATGAAAATAAAAATGTAAATTACAATGATAGGTTGAATCGATTGATGTACATAAATATAGTGTAGGTACTACAACAATATTTGCGACCTTTTTTTTTTTTCATTTTGCATACAACACAAATCAACTTAAAAAAAAAATTACCTATTCATGGATGGTGTACAAATATTTAATAAAAAAAAAATGTATAACAGAAAAAACAGTTATTTGTACATACAGAAACATACAAAGTTATCTAATTGCATCAGAGTAAGTTGAATTGATATAACTTTTTACCTGTATGTATGTATTCAGTATTGATACTGAATACGTTTTTTTTATCTACTTATTTATTTATTCTTTTTTTTTATTATTTACGTATCTGCTGTTATTGGTGTTGTTGATTTTTACATCACAGATCAAAAAAGAAGAAACAAGCAAAAAAAAATACGTATGGTATGATTTCCTTTCGTTATAGAAAAATTTGATTACTTAATAATTGTATTCAATTATTTAAATTTTAATTGAATTGAATAAGAAAAAATACATACAAATAAAAGAAAACACATCGGAAAAAAAAACGTTTTAATGAGGAATGTAAGTGAAAGAGTGAGTGGTGTGATAAACAATTATTCATAAAATATTAATCCAATATGGCTGTCATTGTGACATATTAACTCATAAAATGCATGTGAGTGTATAGTTTATTGCCTTTGTCTCCACACCCTTCCACCGCTAGTTTCTGCGCTTCGTTTTTCGTCTTTCGTTTGGACGTTAATGGCCACCATATTGAATAACATTTTTATTCTTTTTAATAAAAATAGTTTAATGTCTTTTTCTTTCTCAACTGTCTTTTATACTCTACTGTTATGATTTTTTTTTACTTTAAGATTTCTGTTTAATAAACGCAATAATTACGTATAAATACAGTTAAAGTAATTATGTCCATTTTTATTACAAGGGTGTAATTTAGCTCCGGAATTTCACCTCACCGTCGCCGTAACCTTTACTTCAATATAATTTCTCTTATAAAGTCTCAACAAATTTATTAATGTTACAGTCACAGTCTAAAGACTTTGAAGTTTTTTTAACCTCTCCCACTTCCATCATACAACAACCTAAATACATCTCAAAGTAAATCCCTTATAAGATTATTCCCATGAGATTCATCTTTCCTTTAAATGCGCATGAATATATTTTCTTTTTGTGACAAAACCAAAAAAAAAAGCGAAAATTCATCACTGGAAGGAATTTAACTTTTTTTTTTTCTCAAAACTTTTAAGCTGACATTTTGCATCTCTTTCTTTCTCTTGTCGAGTTTACTACCCCGCACGAAATAAGAAACCTAAAAATGATTACGCATTTTTCTTATGTGCGGTTTTTTTCTTCTTCTTATTTATTTTGTTCGTGGTAAATAAAAGTATGGAAAACAACAACTACAAGAATAACAAATAAAAAATGTTTCACAACCGTCTTTGACGTCATCATCATGTTACGTTATCGTATTTAAAACCATCATAAAGTACAAAAAAAAGTATAAGAAAAGGAAAAAAAAAGGCAAATAGAGAAGAAGAAAAAATTAGAAAGAAAAATAAACGAAGCCCCTTTTATTATGTAATATGATATCCTTATCCTACAAACTTTACTTCTAAAAACCAGGGCCGAGACGATGTATGAGGGTGGAGAAATAACTGTTGTACAAATAAATAATCTAAACGTAAACTTTAAATTAAATTGAAAAATCAGCAAAAAAAATCACTAATTAGTAATTTTCGAAAGTTCGTATTGTAAAAAAAACGTCCATAGTTTAGTTTTAGAATCTCTAAAATTAACAATAAAAGGGAATTTTCACTTCACGGCTCACGCCCCAACGCGAATACTCATTCTAAGTACAGGCATGCAGTCTATACTACTACCCTCATTTGTTTTAAGAAAACAGTTTATTTTAAGAATTTATTTTTAAAAACAAAAAAAAACCAAAAACAAAATAGAAAAACAAAAAAGTAAACAACAACAAAATTTAATTTACATGGAAAAAGAAGAACCACAAGGAAAACAAAAATAAAGTTAAAAATAGTTTTTTAATTTTAGAAAATTTTCAAAATTTGACCGCAAATAATATTTTCAATTGTCTAGAGAAAAAAAATTAATAATTTGTTTGTTTTCCATTTTTGTAATTATAGAAAAATATAAAAACAGAATAAAATGGAAAAACGTGTTTCATTCTTTTTTTTTTACAAATTGAGGAAAATTGATAAGTACAATGACCGGACGACGTATAAAAAAATAAAAAATAAAACGACTTCGTCGACTACATAGTACATTCTTATTTAACAAATTTATTAGCTAATTATATTCTTTTTTCTAATATTCTATTGTGTTTGTGATTTATACACACATAGGTTCTTAAACCCTCTCTCAACCTCATTTTCAGGTTCATCGTTTTATTGTTTAATGAAGAAAAAAAAAAAACGTTAAAAGGCGGAATAAAAGGAAAAAGTTTTAATTGTGGAGAATGGTTGAGTGACAGGACACACAAGGGACTATCACCAACAGCAGAAACAATTTATTAATACAATCGGAAATAAATTGAATGTGAAATTTTCTTTATCAATAAATTTATTTCAATTTTTTAATGCACGACTTATAACATTTTACGCTTCCGCGTGAAAAGAACGATTATATATCAATGGCGAATACTGGATACGCCTATTGAATGAAAAATTTCATTTAAACTTTTGTAAGTTTTAATTATTTAATTTTCATTTTTTCTATTAATATCTATAAAGCTAAACAGATGGTACGAGTAGATTTAATCAAATTTTAATTGAATGAATTAAAAGAAATTTTATTGATTAAGTGAAGGGTCAGTTATAAAAGATGCTGATCGTACTTATTACTTAACATATGGAATCAGAGAGGAGGGAATTATATTTTTAAAAAAAATTTAAACAATAGATTTATTTTGAATGAATTCAGTTTCGAAGTGAATGTAAATTGAGTGAAAGATGACAGTCAGTTAATGGATTATTACTGGTTCTGTATTTATTTTGAAACTTTAAAAATTTTTCAACATGAACTGAGATAAAGGAAATTGTGAAGGACACACCGAAATATAACGTACTTGACCTGTGTTCCACATAAAGAAGTTGTATTTTTATCGAAGCTTTTTTTCAAAAGCAGATAACAAAGATAAAATCCAATAATAAAAAAAAGAACAGAAATTATTCATTCCGATAAGATTAGTCATATCTTTCAAGATTAAACAATAAAATGATCCGTTTCCTAATCTATATTTTTCTTTCGTGGTCTAATCATTCCACATCCATCCAAAAAAGAAAAAAGAAACAAAAATAAAAACAAAAACAAAAAAGAACGGATATGAAACTGACTGCATGCAACCATATTCTGATTTCTGTGTCATAACTTTATTGTCTTATCAGAAATCATTTTTTTTCTCTAAAAGAAAAATATAAAAAATATTCCGTCATAAATTGTGAAAAAAAAAAAACACAAAAAAGAATAAATAACAACAGCAACAAAAATAATAATAAAAAAAAATCCCCATTCTCATCATATCCTCGCCTCATAAAAAAACTGATGATAAAATTAACAGTTTTTTCTTTCGTCGACAACTCTTCAAAAAATACGAATTTCTTTTCTGTTTTTTTTATTTCTTGTGAAGAATGAAGAAAACCTTTTTTTTTTCGTTTTTATTTTTTTTTACTCTCTGCACTTCTCTTCTTATGTACTTATAACATAAATACACACACACACACACATACACAAGTACTTTATTATTATCCACTCAAAAAAAAAAATAAGAAGACTTAACATGAAAACTCTCCAAAAAAAATCACATTGTAATGGGTACAATAAAAAAAAATTGTAAATAAGTAAAGATGGAAGAAAGAAAAAAAAAACAATAAAAATTGAAATGTCATAAAAAAAATTGAAATGAAAAAAAGAAAAGAAAGCAAAATGTAGAAAGGAATTTTCAAATAAAATAATATAATTCCTATAGTCTCTTTTCCTTTTTTAATTATAATGACCAAAGCTGAACATTCTTAGGTTGCAACCTATAAGACTTCAGTTCCTAAATTCATCAAAAGTATCA
The DNA here is from genome assembly GCA_963082725.1 of Pedicia rivosa. NCBI lineage: Eukaryota > Metazoa > Arthropoda > Insecta > Diptera > Pediciidae > Pedicia > Pedicia rivosa. The sequence goes on from OY720154.1 coordinate 34,248,313, forward strand.
ATACTGATAAATAAATTTTTGAACAAATTTAGTGTCGAAATAATTCACTATAAGACTAAGACGCGGTAAGCCAAATGTGTCAACAACACTACACAAAATTTGTGACATTATTTTAAGAATTCAAGGCCTATCCTGTAAGTTAAGTTGCTTTTTATTTGTAATTCAACGGTAGAAAAACTTCCAGAATAAATTATAGAGAAATTTAGGAATTGTTTCGGATCCTCTTCAAATATTTTTAAAGGAAAATAAATTGTATCAGGACTCTTTCGGATGTACCCTAAGATTTAGATTAAGAATAAAATATATTTTAATGAAAGAAGAATTTATTATTAAATAAGGCAAATTTTCTTTGGAGATTCTCTTTTTCTTTCGGCATTAGAAAAAAAAAACAATAAAGAAAAAGAAGAAGAAGACGAAGAAGGAGAAAAAAACAGAAATAAAACAATGAAAAATATTTTTTGGTATTATTTACGAGAAGAACAAGAAAAGAATCTTTTAACAAAATATAATTATTAATTTCTTTTGAGAAAAGAATAAGAAATAATAAATAATTTTATGAGAGGGAATTTTTTTTTATTACATTTTTTTTTTGTTCCCAGTCACAAACCGAGAAGAACAGACTAATAAAAAAAAAGATCACTAAAAGAGGGTGGGCGGCTGAGTGAGGGAAGAGAAGGGAATTTTATTATTATTATGATAATTACCTTCCGGACATACTTATTTCATATAAGATTAGAATTAGACAGTCGGGAGCAATAAACAAATTTATAAGAGAAAATATAATTAATAATTTATAAAACAAAAAGAAAAAAGGCGCAGCAAAAGCATTGATTAACCGGATTTCTGATGATTGATTATTCGTGCTAAGAAAGAAGAAACAAAAAAAAAATACAGAGACAATGGTCAATAATGAAAAGTGAAGTTACAAAGTTGTAATCACGCAAATAAAATATTGCAAATTTGCAGACAAAAAAGAAAAAAAAAACGAAAAGTAAAATTTATTTACTTTCTCTGTATACTTATAAAGAGGTAGCTGATGACGAAGTGACAGTGACAAAGAGAGATAAGTGAGATAAGAGGAATCCGATGAAATTGAAGAATTTCATAAATCAAGATCATGTGAGAAATATTTTTGAACTGAAATCGTTCTTCGAAAGAAATGGAGTCAAGACTCTACATATAAAAATTTTTCAATCAATTTTCCCAGATTATTTTTACTTTTCTCCGACCACAAAGTCTAAATTGTTCCCAATTATAATTACTTTGCACTTTTTGGTTTGTCAAATTTAGAGTTTAGTCATCCTCTTTCTTCTCATCAACAATCATCAACAAAACAAAACTTGTATACTTAATTATGTATTTATTTTTTGGTCTAAATTAGAGTTCAAAATTTATTTGTTCACATTTCTTGAAATAACAACAAAAAATTAATAGAGGAAGAAAAAGTAAAAAGAAAAAATATCGAAAGAGTGAAAATTCATAAAAGAAATAAAGAAAAAAAAATGGAAAATAAATTCAATGGAAAGTTTATTTATATTGAAAAGAGCTCAGCCATAGAGTGAGAGAAAGAGAGAGAGAGAAAGAGACAGAATTATGATAAATTAAATTAAAATTGTTGTTTGGAAGTAATTTATCAAATTGCGTTTTTCTGTTGGTGTTTTTTTGGTTGATTTGATAGCTAGGTGAATTACCTCTTTTTTTTACAATTCATTCGTTGTTTTCACTCTTTTTTTTTTATTTATTTATTTTTTTTTTTTCTTTTCCTTTTGTTGTTGTTATTTTCTTAAAGATTTGTTAGAAAATTATATAGAGAGTAAAATGAAACCTCTTATTGATTTGTTGTTTGAATATTTGTTCTTTTTTTACATTTTTTTACATTTTATTTATAAAACCAAATAAAGGAAAAACGAGAAACCGTCTCTCCCCAACGCAATACGATCAATTCTTCTGTGGTTAATGACCAGAAACTTAGAATCAGTTGATCAGTTGGAAAAACGAAATAAAATAAAAATATGGTCAACTTTTATAAGCATGTAAGAGTTTAGTTCAGTCATTACATATAGGGGTAGATTATGATGACGTTGATGATTATCATGATTATGATGATGATGTTAAAATAAAAATTAATAAAATTACATTTTATATTATATTATTATGATTTTTATTATTATTAAAAGTATGTGTCAGAAATGTACCCATACAAAAAATAAAAAAGAAATACTAAGAGAGAAAGAGCCATTGTATTATTTGTTTATTGCTCCCCCCCATTCTTTCAATCTATTAAGGACTTCCTGTTTAGTTTCTCTCGAGGTTATTATTTTCTGTTGTTACTATTGTTATTGTTGTTATTGTTCTTGTTGTTATTCTTGTATAATCTCCCTCATATATAAATTTTATAAATAAAAAAAAATAAGTTTCTTCTATTCAGTCTGCTGTGACTGTTCGTTTTTGACCCTGGTCAAGAACAGTGATGAATTAGGACTTAAAAGAGAAGAGACAAAGAAAGAACGAGACAGACCCTCTTTTATAATATATTATTTAATTTATGTTATTAAAAATAACAACAACAATAACAACGTTAATCTAATTTATTTCGTTCCCTTTTTATTCTTCTCTTTATTTCAAAAACATCTTTTCTTTTCAACCAATTAATCTTTTTAGTTATTTTTTTTTTCTTATAAGTACAACTGGTAAGTACAAAATGTACTTTAAATAATAATATAAGTACTTACTTACATATGTGGTTTTTTTTTTCAGTCCCAAATAATACACTCTTTTTTTTTATAAAAGTACACTTTAAATACTTGAGACGTGTAGGGATAAAATAAAACGTTTATACAATTTAAGAGCACAAGAAAATACATGAAAATGTGCACACTTTCAAAATTTTACAACTTAAATGGAAAATTGTATAAATGTTTACAGAGCTCAATGGAAAGTGCTATAAATATTAAGCAATTTAACATTTAAATTAAAAAATTTACAAGAACAACAATCTACAGTACTTGAATATTAAAAAGAAGTACTCCAATATTATAGTAATTATTTTATATCTAGTCTATTGTACTAAAGAAAAACTGTTGAATAAAAATGAAATATTTTCAAGTGTGTATCTGTGCATATGGATACGCACTTGTCTCTTTTAATAAGAAAAACAACAAAAACTCTAATAAAAGATGGCGGTAATATATTGTTGGTATAGGAACCTTGAGAAAAAAAACATCAACATAGTAATGGAACTGAGCAACAGTAACAACAACAATGATAATAAATGCATGCTGAATGAATGGAATTATTTTATTGTTTTTGTTTTATGGTAATTAGATAATCCAAAACAAATGCATTTTAAATGCGGATCTATGCGGATCGTGTGAAATTTAGTTCTTTTTTTATTTTAAATTTAATTTTTATTTTTTTTGCTATTGTTGTTGTGTTTTGTTATTTTGTGTTTGTTTAGTTTGTGGGTGCGACGACTTTAGATATTTTTTTAAAAAATTAAATATTTGTTGATTAGAATGTAAAAATTATTTTTTTCTTAAAGTTTAGGTTGAAAAGAAAAGCCTTGGCATAATCATAAAACGCCATAAAAGAAGAAGAAGAAAAAATAAAATATTTATGTATTTTTTTTTTTTAATTTTAGGAAGAAAAAAACATTTCTGTGTCACTTTTTTTTTGTAATTTTAGGTTTCCATTTCAAAATAACCTTTGACAAGTTGTTACTTAACTTACTTATGAGAAATATTACGAACGAAAATGAAAAAGAAAGAGAGTGAGACAAAAAGAGAATGAAAAAAATTTGAATTAAAAAAAAACTTTTTTTAAAAATTTACTTCGACTTTTTTTAATTAATCATTTGGGATGAAAAAAAAAGGTGGGACAGGGGAGAGTGTTTACATAAATTTAATTCAAAATACGGAAAAAAAATCAGTTTGGAATAATTTTAATTTCAACAGCGTCATTTTTTTTAACCCTAAGCTAAACAAATTTCTATGAATGAAATGACCTTTCACTTTCTATTCTATTTTCTATATTTGTCTATCCCTTCCTTCCCAACACTCCTTTCTTCAGAAGTTTTGACAAGAAGAACGAGACGAAGAATAATTTTATTAAATGGAAGTTTAAAAATATTTTGATATATAACAAAAAGAAAACCAAAATAAAACAAAAATGGAAATAAAAAAAGATTAATCCTACTTAATATTTTCTACTTCTACTTCTTCTCTTTTTCTACTTTTTTTTTTGTAAGGTTTCATAAAAGATTTTAAAGAATCTAAAAGTATAAAAAAAAAGATTACCTCTTGTACTTTGCCCTAAAGGACTAAAGGTAAAAAAATATGGTCAGAAAATATGATTTAAATTTAAAAACTAAGATGGAAAGAGATAGAGATACAGACAGAGATAGAGAGAGAGAGAGAGAATGGTGGATAGCTGGGGTAGATTTGAAGATAATTTTTTTTTCACTTTATGATTTATTTGCATTTCATATGCGTCTACGTAACGTTTATTATAATAATTCTATAATTTTAATAGTTATCTAGTTATAAAATACTAGACTAGATAGAAAATATATTTGATAAGATAAGAATGAGTAATTTATTACTTAGGAAGGTTCATACGCAATTCTATAAATATTTATGTGTGTATGTGTGATTGTGTGTGAATTTGGACATTTCAAAATCCAAAGTCTAGATGAGAGAAATAGAATGAAATATTTATTTATTTATCTGTTTTTTGTTTGTCGTCATGGGAAAGAAACAGTTCTAAACAGAAACTGAAAACAGACAAATAAAAGAAAAAAAAGAAAGAAAGAAATTACGAAAATGAACGAAAAAGTGAGTTTTATTTATGCGTTTAGGCGTAAAGGTTAAAATATGGCGGTGTAAAATTATCCAAATCTGTATCACTTTTTAGTGCTAAGATATTCGTGTATCTTTGGAATGTGTTATTTGATCCATTTTGAAAACTGCAAGATAAAATCATACCTAAAGGTTTTTTTCTTTTTTCCTTTAGAATAATTTAAGCACAATTTTTAAATTTCTTTTCGAGACAAAAATGAAATGGAATGTTTTAATAATTAAGTTTGAAATTGAATACGCAGAAATTGCTTAAAACTTACTGTAGAATGGTTATGGGAAACATTTCAGAAGTGATACTTAAATTTATTTGGAAATATGTTATTATAGAAAATACAGACAAATTTCCCAATCACCATAGTAAGATTAACTTTTAGCAAATAAGTATAAACTTTTTTTCTTAATTTATTATTTATTCTTGTTAAACTCAAAAAAAAATTCACACCCCATTGTTTACACATGTTTGTAAAAAAAAAACGCTTATAATGTACTCTCTCCTATCGTTATAAATCATGGTTTGTCAATCCACCACACGCACACACACACAAACAACAGAAAAAAATTTGTCAACAACAAATCAAAACAAGTAAATTACATAATAAATTTGTGATAAGGATGAATTCTTCGAGGAATTAACCACAATTTTGCGCTTTATTGATTATGCTTATGCATCTTATGCATATTGCAAAAGTTTTACGCAAAATTCGGAAAGATTGTTTAACCTCTCGGAATTTTCATTGGTTTTTTTTATTTAAATCAAATTTAGATATAATTTTCAGTTAATTTAACCTACTGTCTCTCACTATGATTGGCAATTTCCGAGTAGGAACCACTATGTGCAAACATGGGGAATCAAATGCGAATATTTATTCTGTGCAATTTTTGAAGATCTTTCAGTAATTTTTGTGAAACTTTGGGAAACCTTCTTGGATTTTTGTGCAATCAATTTTTTTAGTGGTTACCCCATCGACCCTTTCTTACATTTGGAAAATAAACAAAAAAATTAGTAGGAGGCAGATAAAGTAAATGATTTGTTTACCGAGAAGAAAAATCTCAAAGGTATAATTTAAAAAACAGTAGAGAGACAAATACACAAAAGGTAAATACTTAAAAAAAACATTATCATCATCATGATAAAAGGTGATTTACAACAATTACAACAGAAAGAGAAAGAGATAAAGAGAGAAACACAAATAAAAATGATAATTTATTCAATTTAAAAAATATTGTGTTAGAATCTACTTAGTTAAGCCATACAGCATGTGTATTTAGTTTTCGTTCTGTATTTCATTCTTTTACATTTCTTTTTTTGGGTCACAATATTTACAGTATTGTTCTCTTAACTTAATTTTTACACATTATTTCAATTTAAATAATAGTGAATTCCAATTGCAATATTAAAACGCAATTATATACTTTGTATTTAAGTAGATAAATCACATTTAATTGTGACACATTTTTTAATTCGTCATTAAATCTAGGTTCAAAGTGGATGTCGCTTTATATAATTTTAAATGCATTCACAATTGCGAGACTTGACTTTTGAGAAAGTTTTACCACCCCATTATTTGTACAATTTTCAAAACAATTACAACATAGATTTACCTACCGTTTACACGTAATCACCCCCTCTTATTATATCACAAAATGTATTAAGTAAGTAAGTATATAGATATAGAAGACCAAGTGCATAATTGATGAAAGGGACAAAGTCTTCGTTTTACTACATTTTTAATACAGATTCAATTATACTTACTGAAAAATTTATCATGACTCTGGCTAAATCAATTACAGAAAAATTTATCGTGATTCGTACAAATAATGAAAATTAATATTATGATAAATTTCCTTGTTGAAATATAAGTGTATACGTATCGTGTTTAATTTTAGAAAACTTAAATGTTCCATGAACATTACAATTCAACAAAACAAACTTCTTCTTTTTCTGAATTTTTTTTTTCTCTACTTATTAAAAGAAAATAAACACACAATTCGGTCATGATCCATTAAGAAATTACAAAATTTAATATTTTAGAAAAGAAGAAGAAAACACAAAAAAAATTTGAAACATAAAAAAAAATATCATGGTCGTCAAAAACTACAAAACACAAACAAAAAAAACAGAATTTATTAAAAATGAAAACTACAACCAAAAAAATTTGTAAAAAAAAAAACAAAGAAAAAAAAACGGAACTTTTAATTCCTATAAAATAAAACTTTCTTTCAACTTTAAAAGATTTCGATCAAAAAATTTGTATTAATTTGTTATCTTATTTGAATTCAGGCCTTAATTACAAGTTTGTGTTATGTATGTGTGAGTGTGAATATGTGTGCTCATAAATATGCTTTCGTTAAAGAAATCAAACGAAATATTGCCAGATGAATCAAATAAAAAAATAAACAAATGCCGATGTCATTCACATAATAAATGTTTTTTTTTTGTTAATTCTACAAACAATAAGTATAGAAGTTCACTTAAATGTGTAGTATCAAAGAGTCTACCAACGTGTGGTCGATCAATTATTTTAATACTTATGGAATGAATTTATAAAGTTCAATAAAAACAAACTTTGATTCTAGGTTCGTTCAATGGATTCGTCTATATCTGCAATGAGTATCTACCCCTCAAAATAATTTTTAGTCACATTGAACTCTTAAATTTATGTAAAGTATTTTTGTTTAATATTAATTAATAAGTAAAGTTCAATGTATTCTGCCAACCTAATTTTTATGGTACCGATTTGAATTCTGAAGTTCACTTCTCTTTTAGCGAAAAAACAAATGAGAATTTTTGAATTATTATGGATTCTGTAAATATGTATCTGCTGGTAAATATGATTATACGTTCCGTTTAATTACTTTTACTTTTACTTAGTTATAGAAAAAAAGTAAAACAAATTAATTCATATTTGTTTGCCTTCATTTTGCATAAAATGACACAAGAATAGAAAAAAAATTTAAAACCATTCAATAATAATATCTAACCACATTCAGGTCGTCGTAGTATTATTAGTTACAAATCAAATAAATGACTTCCGGTGTTAAATATCCTTTAATCCTGACTAAAAGGGGTAGTTATAATTATTTTTAATTAAATTACAACTAATTACGTTAAATTTGCGTAATTTATTTTCTCTTTCTGGTAAGTTATAATAAAAAGAAAAGAAAAACAAAAAAAAACTAATCAAGACCATCGACCGTATAAAAAAAAATCAATAAAACAAAAAAAAAATAATAAACAAAAAAATGTGTTTTTTTAAAATGAAAAGAAGGACTGAAAGAAGAAAAAAAAGTTTTTTGTTTAGTCGCGTGCTACCGGGAAGTTAATGCCTTGTATGGGTGAAAAGGTAACTCACTATAGAAACTTGTTACGAAAATTATATTAATATTTTTACAAGACAATTTAACTAAATATTCTCAGTTATATAATTTACTTAATTGAATATGAATGGTATGTGATATTGTTTATTAACGTGGCTTGGATAAACTATTAGCTAGTGGCTTAACTACTCGGTGAAATTGTGATTAATCATTTGTGAGTTTCCAAAGAAATCCCTATGCAATCTAATGAAATCCGCAATTTTTGGAGAATGATTTTACTGAGTGATTAACTACTCGTCTATATTAGGTATAAAGATAAAAATATTATGAGAGTTTAACGATTATATGCAACGGTTTATTTATTTTCTTTATTTGAAAACTTTTTAAACTTCCTTCTTCATGAATATATTACGGAGAATTTTACGTAATTTTGTATCAAATTGTTCCGAAGGAGTAACTACTAGTATCATATGTGCAATTTTTATGAAAAATGCAATAGTGGACAATACATTTTTATAAACTTTTCTATTTTTGAAAACTTAAATATTTGGATTTAAAAGTCTACAATTTTATATCACTTACACGTTAAGTAACGAAATTTACTCAGGAACACAATCCTCAGATATCAGAATTTACCATTCCATTTACCGAACGTATACTAAGTACCTAAAATTTATTGGTGAAAAAAATAGAAGAAGTTCTTAAACGTTGAATTGAAGGATTTTAATATTTGTATTAAGAAAAAAAAAGAAAATAATCTCAATGGGAAAATTTCGTTCTTCCTTGTTTTGTTATAATTCTTTTTTATATTGTTGTTAGTAAGTATGTCTTACATAATACATAATAATATAAAACGTAGGTATAGGAACAAGACGATACGTTTATTATAAATATATTCCTTCGTCTCTTAACAATACACAAATATACAAATAATAAGTAATATTTTGTGCTTGCCTTCCATTAAGTAAGAAGAATCAAAATAATAAGAAGAAAATATAACATTAGTTATATAATTTTTTCTTCTTAACAGAAAAGAAAATCTCATCCCGCGCGTACATAAATTTATACATTTTTTTTTATACATAAGATTAAGAAAACATTAAAGAAAAAAAAATGTCTTCATAAATATGAATGAGAAGGACTGATGAGCATCTTTCTTAATATGATAAATGATTATTATGTAGGAACGTACATTACGTAATTCATATGTGTGTGTGTAGTGTAGATCTTTAAATTAAAATGAAATTAAATTATATTTATCTTGCTTTTTTTATTTTGCTACAAGACGAAAGAAATAGTCTGAAATTGGACATTTTTCTATCTGTTCATTTTCTTCTTCCTCCTCTTTAATGTTCTTTTTGTCTTTCTTTCAATCTTCATAAATATATTTTTTATTAGTTAAGTACTTTATAAAGATTAAGAAATAGTGAATGTATTATGTGTATACCTACTTACAGAAAATTGTTGTTTTTTTATAAATATTTATTTATATTTGCACAAAATATTAAAACAGTTATCATTTATTAGAATTTCCTGTGTGCAAGAGGACTGTAGCAGAGAGTTGTTGTAGTTCTGTAACTTAATAAAAAAAATAGTGAGCACATATTTGGTACATTCAAATGACAACAACAGCAACAACTAAAACAATAACACATTTGAGGAAATATATTTTTAAACAGGTACCATACAAATTCTTTTCTCTTTTGTTCTTCTTTTAATGAAGAATTTTTCATAATAAAATTGATAAAAAAAATGAGAGAGAAAAAAGGATGAAAATATTAACATAAAACAAAAAAAAATCACAACAACAATTACAAAATGTAATTTAAAAAAAATTTAAAAAAAAAAAGTCGTCAAAATGTCTTTATAAACTATTTTTATACAATTCTCTTACGTATACTTAACTTACGTACTTCACTTACTTGCTTACTTAAGTAAATACAGATATTATTTATGTGTGTGTGTGTGTGTGTGTAGTGTATGTTTGTGTGTCCGTATTTAATAAAATAATATTTATTCAGGGCGTTTACGAATTTATTTCAATAACAAAAACATCTTTCGTATATAAAGTAAGTATACTTAGAATTATAACAGTTTGATGTATGAATGTGTGTTTGTATTTGTGTTATTATTTGACAATTTTCTAATAAATAGAAATTCAGAATAATATTCACTTAATTTAAATTTTAGTTTATTCAAGACACAATAATATACATCAAACATCAAATAACAATCAAAAGAAAAACAAAAACAACAAAATATTGAGATGTTAAATAAAAATAATTTTAAAAAATTCCCTATTCTAGGAGATTTGACGTTGTTGTTTTTTTAGCTCATCTACTTATGTGAATCAAAGCAGCACTGCTTAACTTTAAGACATTTTAGCGACTCAGTCAAAAGATATAAGTTGTTTATAAGAGGTTAGGTAGGTTAATGTGTTAATGTTTTAATGTGTAAACTTCTACAATATACTTATAATATAAATAAGTAAATCAATAAAAAGTAGAAGTAAATAAAAAAAAAATCACAGGAAAAATAACAAAAACCGTTATCATCAACATAAGTATTTTCCTATCAAACAACAACAAAAAAAATCAATTTTACCAAAAATAAGTATCTACTTTTGCTTTTTGTTTCATATTTCCCATCCAAAGTTCCGATCATAAATTGATTAAAAGCAAAATATTTTGAAAATCTGAAATAAACTTAAAATAGATTTTAGAAACAAACACACAAACATTTTTAAAGGAAGCTAAATAAGAGTTGCTGAGCAGATGACAATACAAAAATAAAACGATTGAATTTACAATTGGCGAAATTGTCCCTATAGTATGATTTGAGAATATTAAAATACAATTTTCTTTCTTTTTTCAAATTCTTATAGAAGGAAAGAATTCTATTTCATACTTTTCATCTTTAATACAGTCAACGTCACAAAGAAATTTTTGATGTCTTCCATATGGCAACAACAATTAAAAAAAAAAGTTTACTATTTTAATATGCTTAAATGTACTGACGCTGCATGAATATACTTAGATGTGGTTACCTACATATTTGTTTTTATAGAAGTAAAGAAAAAAGAAAAGGGATTGAAATAAGGAGAGAAAAATGCCAAAAATAAAACATTCCTTTATTTTTTCTTCTTACGCCACCACTTCGTATTCACCCCTTTTCTTCAGACAGACTATTTTGTATCGATTTTTATTGAAGACGACAGCATTTATATCAACAAACACGATGATGCTACGCGTATTTACAGATGTCATATTAAAAGACATACGTCTTTTATAAAGTGACATTATTTCTAACGTTTATCTAATAACAACATAACAGCCAGAGACAACAGTAAAATATATGTGATTGTAAATGATTAAAAGGGGTAAAGATGTGAAGGGGAACAGGAAAAAAAAATTATCATTTTCAAATGAATAAAATTATTAGAATCCTAATCTACATATATAATAACAGCACTTAGGTTATACCGTGCGTATATTTAACCAATATTCGATTAAGTAAATACACAAAATGAAATTCAAACTTAAGTTTGAATTTTGAGCAATTTTAAAATTGCTCAATTATTAGATTTAAACTCACGATCCTATATTATGCAGTTACGTGTTATTCACACAGGTACAGTATTTGTTACGATAAGACAATTATTTGGGAAATGATTAAGGTGGATTAAGAAATTATAAAAGATAAATATATACTTAATCGATTTTAACTAATTAGAAATTTTATAACAATTTACAAAATTCTTAATAAATTGACTAAAAAAAACTATCAATTATCAGGACTTACATAAAGGAGCTTAAATTATAAACTTAAATAAAAAACCTTACTTTGAATAAATTTAAAAATTAAATAAAACAAATAAAAAATTACTTACGTATAAATAATTAATCTAAGGTAAAATTCTAATGCAATTCCAATTATTTAATAAGTCGTACCTACTCATCGGAACTTAAAATCGAATTATATGTTTTAATTACTGGTTTACTATTTTCTTCGAGATTTACTTCTTTTTACTTACGTATATTTTTTCGTTCAAAATTTTATCAGCAAAGCAACTATAATTAACCGGATATTATTTATTTAACATTCAAATTATTTATTGTAGGTTATTTGCCTACATTATTTTATTTACTTAAAAATTAAAACGGAAGTTAGCCTTTAGGTACTGATGTATTATACAAAAACAGACAATACAAACAAAAGTTTCTCAAAGAATTAAAAAAAATAAAGAACTTTCATATTTAAAGGTGCGTAGAATTATGTGTTTATTTATGCATTACATTATGCATTATTTGTTCTATTATTTTTCAGTGATTCTAATTAGCATTATAGTTTTTTATAAGTATTAAAGAATACACACAATTATAAACATTTCCTCTACCTATACTCATTACATAAGCATAAGTGAGTATTTAAGCATAGTTTTTCTTAGTTGAAATAAAGAAAAAAGGAGAAATATTGGTAAACCATTATTTAAAACACTACCACTTCCAGTTATCTTTCTGCAATATCAGAACAAACAAGAACAATAAAAACAACAACAAAAAAAAACAATAAAAATAACAAACAACAAACAGAAAACAACATAGGCAGTTCTATCAATTTTTCTAACTTAAAAAAGTTATTATAGTATATTTATCCTGACACACAAATTTGAAAAACTATCAATAAATATACACACACACTTTTCATATACACAAATTTATATAAAAATGAAAAAATGTAGGTACACATACACATTCTTAAGTCTCAACATAGCAGCTACTTTATGCATGCTTATTGAAAACTAACAAAGAAATAGAAAATAGTGATAGGGAGTGAGAAAGAGGTAGAGAGGAAGAGAGAGAGAGAGAGAGAGATATCTAAATAAAAATAAATAACTTAGAAAAAAATATCTTGAATGGAATTCCAAGAATGTTTCTCTTTTTTCTCACTCTCTCTCTCTCTCTCTCTCTCTTTATCTTTGTGTTTGTTAATTTTTGAAATTTTAACATAAACAACAAAAAACAACAACATTATTTTTTATGTTTAGCACAGAAAATTTTGAAATTACACAAAAACAACAACAAATACACACAAACAAGCTGAAAAATAAATCAAAAAATTTTTATTGTTAAAATGTGCGAACAACATAACATAAAACAACACAAAGCTCGCAACAAAAACCTACAAATGCGTTCAAATGTATTTTTTGTTCATTATTCAATTTTTGGAATTCAAAAAATTAATGGAGATACAATATTTAAATGTTGAATAAAAAAAACCCTAAGATTATTTCTTCAATTAGCATTTTTTTTTCGTTTATTTATATTTTCAAAAAAATTAAAATTCCAAAAATAAAAATAAATAAAAAATTTTAATTTATTTTTATTAAATAAATGAGTGATTGTGACGACTTAATATATTTGCGCGCACATATTATTTAAGTGATTTAAGTTATGACAAGAAAAATTAATTAAAAAACGAAGGATAATTTAAGATTATAGATGTAAGTAGTTAGTAGTTTTTGTTGTTGTAATTTTAGTCTCTTTTTTTATTTCCGTTTTGGAATTCATTTTAGTTTTTTGTTACGTAGGTAAAGGTAAGTATGTTAAATTTGATATAGCCTTGAACAATAGACAAACTGTTGCATCTTAAAGTATTTTTTGTTTATTTTTTTTTATGTAAAAAGTGTAACATAAAGGGGGAGAAATGACAAGAAGGAGAAAAAAAAAACGAACCCTTTCATAATAATAAAACAGAAAAAAACAACAGGGTTTTAAGGGGATTGAAATTTGTGGTAAACTGTGACAAACTTTAATATGCGGTTATAGGATTGATTTACATAACTACCCACTAAGTACTTAAGTGAATTAATTATTGACTATGAATTTTAGTTTTTACTCTCTTATACTTATGAAGTTGATTTTTCTCGTTACCACCAGAACTTTTGCAGTAAAAAGTGATGTGTGTACCCAACAAAATGTGATAAAAGTTCTTCTTCTTTGAAGATAACTTTCTTAACTAATTATTCAGAGGCTATAAGCCTCTGTGGATCCTGCAATCTTAAGCCGTTAGCAGATATTTTGTAATTTTCGATACAAAAATGAATTCTGTATATGTACTTACTTTTACAGGAAATTATATAGAGATATTTATACAGACTTTTTCAGCATTTATTCATTGCAAAATATCTCCAAGTAATTGAATTAAAAAACTCGGAGTCTGTGAAATCTGTGCAATTTTTGTAAATATATTACAATTATTTAAACTTAAAGTGACCGGGAGGGATATTCTGAAACTGTATATGTTGCAATTGTTAATTATTTTTCTTATGGCAAAATGGTGACAAAAAGCGAACATAAATCATTAAGTAGTATAGAATGATTAATAACATTTTCTACTATATTTTTCATTTCATATATTGAAGAATATTTAAGTTCATAAAGTCATAAACATAACGATTTATTATGAATTGTTATTTATGAAATAAATATTTAGTCATTCAGTTAGTCATTTAGTCTCTCAGTGGACATTAAAATGGTTCCAAAAATCTCTTTATTTTTTCGCTTTCTTAATGTACAATACACTTAACCATCTAATCATCCCTTTTTTTGACAAAATCATTTTTTACTCAAGTTTATTGCGATTTATCGTCGTTTTAGAGAACGTGAATACGAAGAGTAAAAAGTCGATTAGTTAATAACTATGCGCAACCGTGGAATTGTTTATGTGCAATCGCTGTGGAAAATTGGTTAGAACAAAATTGCTGGAATATTTTTTTTTTCACTGTTTGATTGAATTTTTCAACTTGTCCATTTTACAATTTTACAATTTTAAAATTCTTTAAGTCTCAAACCGTATTCTATCGTACCAATCAGAATCTTATATGAGTAAAAATAAATAAAGAACGAGAGGAGAAAATATAATCAACATCCGATTTTTTTTTTTTTTTGTTTCAAATTATACCTTACTCAGTTTATTATCACTTAACCTTTTTGTTTCTTCAACAGAAAGATAACAAAATATAAAACATAAAATGAGTGAAAGAGACAAATTGAAAATTGTGCAGTAAAAGTCAAACGTAGAAATAGATTAAATGGGTTAATTTTATGACAAACAACATTTGGGTCTAAGGCAAAATATTTAGTGTGTTTTTTTTTATTCTATTTAAATCTTAAATTCAGTGAAGAATCTTTGGCGCCATCTTGATTTTTGTGATTATTTTCTTCTATTTGGAGCGACATTTCAACATTTTTATTTAAAAAAAAAAAAATAGAAAAATTTCCGCTTTATATTTCTTGTTAGTATTGTTAGTTTTGTAGTAAAGGAAGCATATAATAATCTTGAAGAAAGAAAGAAAAAAAAAACCTCCCATATTTCTCTATTTTATATCAGACTACAGTGTAGATAGTTTGTAAACGGAAACAGTTGATCGTTATTAAATCGTGTTGAAATCATCTTATATTATTAACCTAATTGTTACGGTTATCAATCAACTAACCTAAAATAAAAATAAAATAAGAAAAATGAAAAAGAATGAAGACAAAAAAAATTATAATAAAAAACTGATCTCTCTTATATAATCACGTCATTCTTTCAGTAAAGTTAGTCAGTCAGAGTTCTATCTTGTGATTTTGTCTTTTTTTCTGCACAAATAATGATGCAGATTGTTATAATATTTTTTTTCTTCTCCCTCCTCTTCAGGCCTTGTTACAAAAAAGTTTGAATTTTATGTGTGAAAGAGGTGGGAGAACGAAAAAAAAAATAGGTAGATGTGATTGCATCAATTACATCATTTTATTTCTACCTACACGCAGATTGATTTTTTTTTTGTTTTTTCTACATCCACTTTTAAGAATGTAATTTAAGTGAATAAACTTATTTGTAATTAGAAAGAGAAAGAGCTAGAGAGAGCAATTCCAAGTGTTCAACCTACTCTTACTCTATTTTTTCCAAACTCCATTCTACCAATCAATTAAGAGTTTAATAACAGGCAATATTAAATCGAATCTAATAAGAGTTTCGAGGAGGTAATACATTATTAAAATTTTCGTCAATGCATTAAAAATGACATTTGCATACTTAAATCATTTAAGTGGCAATTTAAGTTTATGCAATTAAAAACATCAATGGAAGTATCAATTCAGAGCATAAACCGTAAGTGTTTTAATTCGCGACCCACTGATTAACATTACAGATTGTACAGATTTCACAAAGAATACACAAAGATTACATACAGTGCAATCGACTTAACTTAAAATATATATTTAGCAGGTATCGTAATTCTTATTCAGAAATCGAAAAAATAGGAAAGAATTATCAAAATCAAAACAAAAAAAACAATGAAATTTGTGGAAAAATTATTACTTTTGATTAAAAGTAGTAAATTAAAATTTGTTTTATTTTTTCACTTTAATTTTCAATTTAAATAAGAAAACAAAAAGAGAAAAAATAGCAACAAACTGAACTTTGTTACTTTATTTTTAAAGAATTTTACTAGTTTTTTTATTTTACAGAAAATGCGATTTAAAAAATTGAAATTAAGAAAAAAAAAAGTTAAAGAACAACAATAGATAACAACAACAAAAACAAAAATAATAAACACAAATATGCATTTACATTACAGCAATAACAAATACTACAGCAACAAAAAAACACAGAGCGTGAGTTTTATTTTTATTTTTTTTTTCTGTCTAAAAAAAATTTTTTTCATTTTTTGCAAAACAAAAGAAAAAAAATAGAAAGAAAAGAAATACCAGAATAAAGAGACAACAATATTATGCATAAAATAATAATAAAAGAATAACAACAATAACAACAACAACAAAAAGTAGTAACTGGTTTGGTCTGCAAATATCGTGTCATGCCGCTTTAAATATTATACTCTCTCATTTTTTTGTCTTTGCATGTGTGTGTGTGTGTGTTTTTTTTTTGATGTAGATGAGAGAGAAGTTATTAAAATTTGCTCTCAATTTATTCTACTTTTTTTTGTTGTGCAGGTGAACGGAATATTATTAAGGTTTTATTTCTTCTTCTTCTTCTTTTTGTGTTATTTTTTTATGTTCCCGATTTTTAAATTTCCAGTTTGAATTAATATTCTTGTTAAAGAAAGAAATAGAGACAATAAATGAGAGAGACAGACAGTGAATTTTTTGGTTTTTTTCTAAATTTTTTTTTAAATTCTTTTATAAGAAAATTACGTCATTACAACAGAAAGAGAATAATGGTTGGCTTTATACTAAAAAACAATTCCACCCACTGCACCCAAAAACAAAACAATGTAATATTTACTTGTTTGTGTGTTTTTGCACGGATTTGATTTACACAGACACACACTTGCATAAATGTTACAGGTACAGTGCAAATATATAACTTGTTTCATTTATGTTTTAATTATTTATTCTTGGATTTTTCGTATGATGACAGACTGAGAATAAACTCTTTAATCAGAATAACAAAGAAATAATTATTTTTTTTGTAAATTGAAATTTTAAATTTTGTATAACTCAAAGAATGAAGTGGAACTAAACTCTTCCCAGAGTTAGCGTAAAAGTTCGACCGCTCGTAGAAAAAAAAAACATTCTTTCGGTTTTGTTCTTTTCGAGACAAATACCGACAACAATGTTCATTCTTTCCAAACATAGAAGTTTATTTTTATGGAAAAGAATTTATTCTAAGAAATCACACAACTCGTAAATCATACAATTGAATCAAATTTTCCTAAGTTGAAGAAAAATGAAAACAACTAAAAAGTATAAAGTTGATAAAAAAATTTATTTTAATCCAGTTCTGAAATTTATAATTAAAAAAAAAAGTTTATTTAAAAATCAGGGAGAGAAAAAATGAAAGAAATAAAAATGTGAATAGAAAAAAAAACGGTTTAGTTTTTGTTTTGGTCTGTCAAGGCTAAACCACAAGTAATAATTGCAGATTGCAGGTAGATAAAATGACCGTCAGATGCGTTTTTCTCTTTCAAAGAAACGTTAAATAAGTAAGACGATTTTTTCAAATTCAAAAATTTAATTTTTTTCTTCACAAAAAGAAAACAAAAATAAAAATCAAAAACAGAAGAAAAAGACGAAATAGAAACACACACAGAAGAGAATCAACACCAATAATGTAACCTTGATGTTTTTGATACATATTTGTTGTTTTTGTTATTGTTGTTGTCTGCTTAAAAAAAAAGTAAAAGAATTGTTTAGATTTTTTTTTTTGTATTTTGTGTTTCTATTTTTCAGACTTCTCAAATTTTTTTTTGAGTTAATCGCTGCACTTTCACATTAAATTGGCAAAAATTGGAAAAATTGAAAAATATAAATTTCATATTCTAGAAATCTATAGAATCGTCCACATCTAGAAATTTCAATTGGAGAAAGAAAGTACCTAATATACTTAATTGTGTTTTTTTTTTCTTTTATGGAAAAACAACAAAAAAAAAATATTAAGGTGAAACTCAACAAGTGCCCCCCCACCAAAGTGAGTGTTTTGTTTTGTTTGTTAGCTTGGATTCAATTATTGATTATTATTTTTGTTTTTGGTTTGTTTTCTATAAAAATTCATGGGAAAATGTAATTATAAATGACGTCAGTAAAAATTGTAACAATTGGAATTACCATAATACAAAGAAGAGAACGAAAGAGAAGAAGCTTTTAGAATTTTCTACTTATAAGTTTCCAGTTTTTCTTTCTGCATATTCAATTACAACTTAAGATCAAATCAAAAAAAACTAATTGATATCTAATGACAAGAATGAGAATGAAAAAGAGATAATAATGAAATAAGGAGAGCATAATATTTTAGTACAGAATATTTCTGATTAAAGATTCTACGAAGAACAAAAAAAAGCGAATCGACGAATAAAACGCAAAAGAAGATATTTGGTTGTCAATCAAAATGGCTTTTTTGTGCTATTTTTCTAAAAGACTAAAAAACAAAAATAAACAGAGAAAGACAAATAAGTATATGTACAGTAGAGAGGCAAACAAACTGATATGCATTCAGACAGACAATAGGCACTGATGTAGTGTAAAAAAATAAGGTTCAAAAAAAGGTTATCATTATTTTTCTTGTTTATTGTTTATTATTTGTTGTTTTTTTCTTTTTTGTTTTTGTTTTGTGGTTTTATTTAATTAATTTTTAAGGAGTTTCAACACAACAAAACAGCACAAGACATAAAAATATTTTCTAAAATCTAAATACTTAAAGAATTATCGAAAAAAAAAGTCTCTCTAATCGTACCCCCTCCCATTTAATAATAAGTTGTTTCTCTCTACTTAAATTCATTATAAAACTTGACTGTTTTTGGGGGTGGGTTAGAGCTGACACCCAAAATGAGATTCATCAAATAAATATTGATGAATTGAAGAAATTGAGAATGAAACACGGATGAGTGTCTTTATACAACAAAATTGCTTTATCACTTTTATTTTTCTTCTTCTTAGTTTTTATCGTTTTCCAAAATAGTATATTTTTTTTTTTTTTTCTTTTAGCACACACATACATTAATAAGTAAGCAGACAGAATATTATTGATCATCATCATTATCATCATCGTTCTTAAATAATCTTTTTCTTTTTTCTTTTCTTTGTGAAAAATTATTTTACATTTTTTTTTATTTCTTTTTTAATGGCCTAGTTTTTTGCTGTTCTTATTTTTTCTCTTTTTTCTTCTTCTTCTTCTTCTTCACATCATATTTTATTTGCAAATAAAACATATTCACACAAATAGAAACAATTCTGTACTAACTGAAATTGATTGATTAAAAATCCAGAAAAATAAATATGAAAGATAAAAGAAAATTGAATTCAACAAAGTACAGGAAAATTGAGTACTTACTAAGATACTAAGTACTTTCTTAAAACTGAAATTTAATTAATTTATGTCGCAAAATTATTTTTTTCACAACCCCCCCCCCCCCCCTCATTCATTATTTGTTGTAGTTATTGTTGTAAAATATTATAAAATAATTAAGAAACAAAAAATAGAAGAGTTCACTGCCTTTCCCCTTCACTGTTTTTCCACACTGATAAAAATAATAAGAAAACCGCACAGAAATACAACATAAAATTACAACAACAAAATTAAAAATAAAAATCCATTTTTATTGTTTTTCTTTTAAATTCATTCAATAAAATAGAGACTTACAAAAAAAAATCAATCAATTTCACTTGTTTATGCAAGAAAACAACGCAAAAAAAAAAACAGAAAAGAAATTAATGAAAAGAAAAAAAAAATTTCTAGATTTCTCATTCATTTAATTCCAAGGATTCTCAGAGAAAAAAACCTCCTAGATTTTTTTTCACTGATCATTATTACATAGGGTGTGGACACAGACTGTACATTGCAAAAAAAAAGAACGAAAAAGAAAATGACGACGGAGGATAAACCAAATAACAAAAAATGTTTTTTTTTTATTTTAAATTTCAAAAAGAAGAAGAAAAAATAAGAGAGTTCAAGTAAAAAAAAAAAAATTTATGAAAATATGAAAGAAGAAAAATATAAAACTTACCAAAAAAAAACAAAAAAAAAAACAAAAACCAAAAGAAAAATCTAATTTATCCTTTATGAAATTCTGTTTTTGTTGTAAATTATCCAATTTTATTCTTAACTACAAAACTTAAAACATTAGAATTGTTACCAAATTTAACTTTATATTTTTTTTATTTTTATTGTTTGATTTTTGTGTTTTCAAAAAACATTTTTTTTTTTATATTTCACAAACTACTCACTCAAAACACACACAAAACACACACAATAAAAAAAAAAGAGAACAAAAAAGAAAAAAAAATTGGCACTTTTTTTTTCTCTCTCCTCAATTTAATAATTTTTTTTTATCAGGAAAAATATAAAATAAATGTATTTTATTGAAAAGATGTAAATAGAACACAAATCATTTGTTTTTTTGTATAAGAAAAACTTTGGAATAGAAAAAAAAAATTTTACTAGCGCAATTTGTTTTTGTTTGTTTTTAAGTT
The DNA here is from genome assembly GCA_963082725.1 of Pedicia rivosa. Lineage (NCBI taxonomy): Eukaryota > Metazoa > Arthropoda > Insecta > Diptera > Pediciidae > Pedicia > Pedicia rivosa. Next base: position 34,269,458 of record OY720154.1, read on the forward strand.
TTTTTTTTTTTTTTTACTTTACGTTTTACAGTACGCGATAACGCAATATAAACGTAAACGTTTTTAATTTTATATATTATTGGAAAATCACCTATTTTTTTTTTACACAGATTAATCACAATACTATATTATTTTAAAATAAAATACAAGAAATTAATTAATCAAGAAAAAATTGACTAACTTTGTGTATCTTTCCATCACCGTAAAACAAAAACAACTAACTTCATTATTCGATTTCGATATTCGATCATGGTCGCAAAAAGTTGAATATTGAACTGAAAAAAAATGTTCATTGAACTGAAAAACAATAATAGATAATATTGCCATCTTCTTCAGTGAATCGTTCATACTATCCTATCACTATGTAATAACAAGCCAAAAGTATTATTAATAACGCGTTATGAATATATATTAATTTATTTTTTATTATTAATAACGCGTTATGAATATATGCTCATACTAAATTATTCATTATTTTTTCTAATACACCACTTTTTCTAGATATTATTAATAATTTATTCGTAATTTAATGATAGTAGTAATAACTAAATAACGATGTAACGACATTTTTCTAGTGAGATTATTTATATTACAGTTTAATGGGATTTCAAAAAAACCCTGCAAGCATTGTCATTGTTTATAAACTTTATAGTTAAAAAGGGAAAAAATTCTTAATCTCTCAAACAGACTAAAATAAAACCAAGAATTGCTACATTGATTAATTTTACAAAACAACGAATTTTGCTAATATATATAATAATGTTTTTAAAAGAAAGAAAACTTTAGTAGAAAAGAAATAAATATGAGCCATTTTAAAAATATCTTTATATAAAATTTCATCTTTGGTCAGAAACAAATCTATTGTTCTATATTCTCTGCCATTGGTATAAAAAAATTTCAAATGTAGAGAATTACTGTTTGTTTTTTTTTTCTTTATTCAGAAATTTAATAATTTTTTTTATATTACAATTTTAAAAATATTAACATTTTATTACTACATATTTTTACAATTATTTAAGTATAATTTGATTTGAATTACTTGATCAGTTTTCTCGTTGTTGATGGCAATTAATTAATGTTCAAAATTAATATTCAAAAAGATGTAAAGTTATTTTACGTTTATTATTGTAGATTAAATATTTAGTTTGATGTGTTGCATCTATTGATTATGCATATATATTTGTACAATTTATAACCTATTCAGAACTGGTATCAGCTTCTGATCCTTCATTTTCCAATTCTAATTGTATATTATTTTGCGGGTGTTCTTTCTCAATGTGATGCTTTAAATATTTTAATCGAATAAATTCGGCATCACACTGTTTACAGCTGTAAGGTTTTTCGCCTTTAAAATAATAATATTGTCAGGATAGTGTGTGTACACAAATAAAATAACTATAATAACATACCAGTATGAACTCTGATATGAGCGTCACGATTTCCTGTAGTCGTAAACGTTTTTTCACAATGAGGACATTCATACGGTTTTTCGCCTAAAAATAAGAATGTTTATGAAAAAATTAAAATTTTAAACCGATATTGTTAATCAATTATTGTTGTTAACCAGAATGAACTCTCGTATGGATTTTAAGATAACCGGAATTGCTGAAAGCCTTATGACAAATGGAACATTTGTACGGTTTAATTCCTGTATGTTGCCTTTCGTGCTGAATCGAATGTGACAATGTTTTGAATTTACCAGGACAATATTTACATTGAAATGGTTTTTCACCTAAATTATAAAAAAACATATTACTAAATTATTTATCTGAAATATTAGCTTAAATATATCCACCAGTATGTATTCTGGTATGGCAAACTAAAGCTTGTGAAACTCTAAAACTTTTTTTACAATATTTGCACTCATAAGGTTTTTCTCCTAAAAATTAAAATACGTAGTTAAACATAATTTTTCTAACCATAATTTATTTAGAAAAGAATTACACACCTGAATGAATTCTCATATGTTCTGTAAATTTTTGTAAACATGAAAGTTGCTTTTTGCACATTTGACATTGTAAATTGGCGCGATCTATACAAGTATAATAATTTATTAAAACTAATGTTGTATTTAAATATTTAAATTACCTATATTAGAGATATTCTTTGTGCCTCTTTTAATATTATGTTTTTTTTCTAAATGCCTGGTAAGTATAGGTCGTTGTGCAAATTTTTCATCACACACTTCACATGAGTATGGTTTTTCACCTAAATAAATGGATAATAAAAGTGATCTAGGTATATTGCAACTAAATAACAATAAAACAAACCAGTATGACGTCGAACATGAAATTGAAAATTATATGAGTTAAAATACTCTTTATCACAAATAACGCACTTATAAAGCTTAATTCCTAAATGAATGGATTTTTGATGCATTATTAATGCAGCTTTGCAAGAAAGAGTTTTATCACATTTATCACATGAATAAGTAATTCCTTGTTTCTTTTGTGCATGTCGTTTTGCATGATCTCGAACACCGTTTGGTGTATGGAACACTTTCTCACATTCATTACATTTATATTTAGGTTCACCATGAATTAATTTATGATGATTTAAACTTTGTATTGATTTATATTGGCGACTACAAATTTCACAAATATATTTTTTTTCTTGTTTGTGCCATCTTTGATGTGACATTAATTTAGCTTTTTGTTGGAATTTTTTGTTACATTTATCACATTCATAAGGTGTTTCATCGGTATGAAGTATTTTATGTTCTGCTAAAGTTTTATTTGTTTGAAAAACTTTTCCACATTCATTACAATTATTAAGAGAACAGTCGCAAGTTTTATATCCTACAATTACTGAAGGAGCAACTTCACCATTTTTTTTATCTGTACCTTGTTGATTTACTTCATCTGATATTGTCACTGGAGATTCTTCTTTAATATCATCTAAACTTTCTTCTTTCTCACTCACTTTTACATCTGGAAAAAATACAGAACAAAATTGATTGTTTTTATTCTCATTTAAAGAGTGTTCATCTTCATGCACGGCACATGAAATATCCGATTCACAATTATCAATCTGATCACAATTTTTCCGCATATTCGTAAGTATATTAATAGAATCAATTAATTGTTGTTTCAATTTGTAGCAATCATTTATTTTCACAACACACTCCAAACAGACGGAATTTGGAAAACCGCCATCGGATTTTATCTACAAAAAAAAGTTTTTATTTTGTTTTGTATATGTATGTGAAATTTGAAAGCCCAAACTGTAATATCGGCAAACATTTTTATTTGTTCAGCTAATGAAATATTTCGTTCTTCCTCCGTGTAAATTGATAAGACACCAACATTTTGTAAACACACTAAACAAGAATTGAATACAACCTTAATCTGCGATCCCTCATTTAAGTTCTCATTTATGTTATGAGTTATTTCAAGATCTTTGGGTGCATTTTGACTGAAATTTATATAAGTTTATTTAAATTAAGAAAATTAATAGAAATATTTCTACTAACTATTCATCTTTAATTAGTAGATTATCCACTATTCCGCCTTCTTTAGTTTTTGTATAAGATTTTGGAGAAAAGAAAATAACTGATGATGACGGATTATTGTTTAGTAAATTTAATGACGGAAAAACATTTCTTTTCAAACGTTCTTTACCATCAAAACAATCAGGAGTAAAATGTCGTTTGCACAAAACATGAATTCCTTTTTCTAAATTTAAATTTGTTTTTTTCAACCACAAATAAAATCTTTCAGTTCCATATTTTGGAAATAATACGAATTTCTCATCAGGATTAGTTTTTGATGATATAACGCAAGATGTTATTGCACAACGCCGATTTTTATTAGCCATTAGCTTTTTCTAATTATTTAATTACTGTTAATAAAACTCTTAATTAAAACTTTTCTCATTTCGACAAGATTTAAATAAAGAAAATATTTTTGTGTACAAGAAAATATTTTGACAGTTAAGAAACATAAAAAATATATATCCCTACGAACATGTTAAAAGGTTGAAATAAAATGAATTTGTTATTAATTATATAAAAATCCAGCCATTTTTCAGTAACTTTTTTCACTTGACGTAAAATCACCTTACTTTTTAGGTGACATTTACGAACAGACCCCTTGTTCTTCTTCTTTTTCACTTTTTGTGTTTGACAGCGTGGGGTTTTGTTGGTATTAATATAAGTTAAAAAAAAGTAAAATGATAGTGAAAGGTTAACTTAAAAGTAAGGAATTTATTTCAACTCATCAGATCAATTTTATATCTCATTACCTGAGGGATGAGATAAACAATATAGACGAAGAAGTAAAGCAGCAGATGTAATTGCTATTTATAATAGTAATAAATAGTAAATTAGTCCTTTATGAAGTGTATCAAAAAATGGCTAATGCTCAAAATTGTTTGAATAGTTCTGGTATTATTTTTTCTTATTTTACTAATGAAAATAGATACATTTTAATTTTACTTATAGAATCATCTTTAATGTCCAATCAATTAACAATTTACACAGGACTTCAAAATTCAGAAAATGAAGTAATTATAATAATATTTATTTTATGTTGATTTATTTTCAACAATTTTTGTTATTGCAGTTTATGTTAAATGACGAAGGTAGTTTAGTTGAAATTGAAATATTAAATGAAGAAAGAACTATTTTTAAATTTGAACCAATTTTAACATCTAACAAAAATTGTACACGTAAAATATTTAGTGAAAATGAAAATAAAAATAACCATTTTGCGGGACAGTTTGACGAAGTCGATTCACAAATAATGGATTTAACTGAGATATCATTAAAGTCTTGCATGATATGTTTAAAGAGAGAAGGTGCGATATCGATGTACACAAAAACAACGTCAGAAATTTCCTTTGCAGATAAAATTAAAAGTTTTGCTGGTGTTACAGTGCGTTTTATTAATTGCTTTTTAATATTTAGTAATAAGTCTGATTTTTTTTTAGATAACGAATGTTGATGGTTTGCCAAATTCCATATGCTCAAATTGTGCTTTCAGAATTGATGACAGTTACAAATTAAAAAATCAATGTGAAGTTGCAATTAGAATTTTAAAAAATATATCATGCTTAACTCCAGATAACAAAGATTATACTAATCAAACAATAATAGGTAAACATGATGAAGAAGAAATTGAAAATGTTGTAATTGTCGAAGGGGAAAAACATATTGATAATGAAGATGAAATTTGCGAGAGTATTGATAAACATAGCAAATGGATCTATGATGATACAAATGATAAGATAGAAAATGAAAATATTTCTACAGATGAAATAGAACAAAATGATGTAGATCACAAAATAATTTTTAGCAAAGAACCTCATAAATGTGATAAATGCAATAAAATATTTAGGAGAAAAATTGAAATGGTTGAACATCAACAAACACATACAACATTTGAATGCCAAATTTGCAATCGCCAATACAAATCAGCAAATAGTCTAAATTTGCATTCGTTGAGCCATAAGAAACAACCAAAAAAGTATAAATGCCAGGAATGTGGAATAATATTTCAACAAAATAAAGCTCTTCGTGAACATAAGTCGCTTCACCATTTCAGTACAAAAGTTTACGAATGTGAGAGCTGCGACAAAACATTCAATCAGAAATTTAAACTGACGAGACATTTAAATCGGCATAACAAAGAAACCAAATTTATTTGTGAAATTTGTAGTCGTGAGTTTAATACTGTTGAGTATTTACGGCAACATAAACTTATTCATGGAGCACCAAAATATAAATGTGCTGAATGTAGTAAACTATTTACCACTTCATCTGGATTGCGAAGTCATTTTTTAAGACATAAAGGGATTAGGCATTCATGTGATCAATGTGATTTAACATTTTCTAGTAAAAATGCTCTTTCAACACATAAAAAATCGATCCACGATAAAATCAAGCGATATAAATGTGTTGTATGCGATAAAGAATATTACAGTTCATATAATTACAAACAACATGTTCTTTTGCATACCGGTAGCTTTTTTTTATATTACATTTTAAATATTAGTAATCATTGTAAATTATTCTATTTATAACACAGGTGAAAAACCATACGAATGTGAAATTTGTGATAACAAATTTGTTAGACGACAAGAACTTTTAAGTCATTTAGATAAGTATCATAATATCAAAAGTATTGCTAGAACAATATCTAAAATAAATGAAAATTGTCATATTTGTAATAAAAAATTTTGTAATTCGGAAAATTTGAGAAAACATATTAAATGGCATTCAGGTAATTACATAATTTTTTAATGGATTTTCTTTTACTTTTTTTTATTTCTTATTACTAATTTTATGTCTTATAATTAAATTTAACATAAAATATATTTTTTAGTTTCAGGATTAAATAATTTACAATGCCAAGTATGTCATAAAACACTTTCTAATAATCTAACACTTAAAAATCACATGAGAATTCATAATGGTTAGTAAAATCATACAGGTTTTTATTCATTATTTTTATATAAAATTTTTATAATTAATACAACAAAACATATGACAAAAAATCAATTTTATATCATAAAAATTTACTTTATACTTTTTATAGGTGATAAAAGTTATCAGTGTCACATATGTAGTAAAGTTCTTGTTTCGGCATATACCCTTGAGGGGCATTTAAGGACACATAGTGGTTGGTTGTCTTAAATACTTTAATTTTTATATTCATAGACGAAGGAATTTCTATTGTTTCAGGTGAAAAACCATACAAATGTAGGTTCTGTACTGAAACTTTTTCATATGATTCTAGTCGTACTGTTCACGAAAGAAAACATACTAAATATACACCATACAAGTGTACCGTTTGTAATAAATCATTAAATAGTTCTGCTCATCTTAAAGTTCACATGAGAAAACACACAGGTATTTAAAAAATTCATTATTATTGAATTCTTACAATTTTTATATTCAATATTTATTATCTTTAATTTTAGGCGAAAAACCTTTTCAATGCACTTTCTGTGATAAAACATTCTCAACTAACGGTTACTTAACAGTTCATTTGAGGCTTCATAAAGGTAATATTAAAAATATTAGTGAATTAAGTATCTTATTTTCTATTATTGAATTACAGGAGAGCAACGTTATCCATGCCATTTATGTAAAGCAAAATATGATCGAGAGACACATTTACAATCTCATATCAAACAGAGGCATACACAGGAAGATTATGTTGATGAGGAAATTACTTGGTTAGAACAATCTGAATCAGAAATTTAATCATACTACACTATTATTAATTACAACTGTAATAATGAAAATAATATGTCAGGATGTACGGTTATTTTATTTAAATATGATTTAGAGCCTACCAAAAAAATAACACAACAATAAATTCAAATCTTCAGATTGTGTTATCTTTTGAAGTATCTTAAAAATATGCTTTATTCGTAGAATAAAAACATGTTTTCATTTCATAAATTTATTCCATAAATAATTTTTTCATACAAAAAGTTTGTGAAAATTAGCATATTGAAATTAACATTGTACATTTTCCATTATTTGTAAGTTCGACAAATTGCAAAAATTATTGCACATTTTTGTTCTATATTCAAGATTTTTATGTCTGAATGAATTAAATTTATTAATATTTTCCATTAAAATAAAAATTTTAATTGAATATTCAACTAAAACGTTAATTATTAATTATGGTAGAAGATTTATTTAAATTTTGATCAAACATTTTCGAAAATTATAAATCACATCGAAAATATAAGAAAAATAGATGGAGACGAATAATCACTTTAGTTCCACTTTCAGTACATTATCCAACATTTGGTGTTAAAATTGCAATAACTTAAAGTTCACACTGATCCAATTTGTATTTATAAAAAATTTGAATTTCTTTTTTTGCCATATAGGTGCAGTTTAATTTTCATTATATTAAACATTTTCTATTTAATACAAAACAGTATTTGAAATGCATACATCTGTGTACACTATTTGGACACACTGTATAATAGTTTCAATATACCATAATATAAGTATGAGGTGTATTTATATTAAACACATGAATTTAAACATTGTCCCCTAACTCACTTAAACAATCTCGATCTGTAATAGACTCATCAATAACTTCAACGTTACACTCTGAAGCATGCACTTTCATATGAGATGTCAAAACACTCCGATAGGCAAAATCCATATCACAGATAGTGCACTTGTATGGTCTTTCTTTTGTATGCACTCGACGGTGTGTTGAAAGATTCCAAGAAGTTGTGAAACTTTTGGTGCAAAATTCGCATTTGTAAGGTTTTTCGCCAGTATATGCTTTTTAAGTCCTTCTCTGGAATTTATAAATCCAATTTATATTCTGATAATTTATTTAAACAAAATTTTGACTCAAACCTTGACAGAAATGGTTTTTCACAAAAAGAGCAAATATGGCGCCGATCTTGAATGTGAGTTTTAATATGCTCAGCAAGAACGTAGGAATAACCAAATGCATTTCCACATATTTCACATCGATATTTTCGCTCACCAGTATGCGTAACCTAAAGTAAAAAAAAAAGATTTGAATTTAATTTTAAAACAGTTATATACACAATTATTACCATATGAGATTTCAATGAATTTGGGTCTCCAAAAGCTTTCTCACATAATTTGCATTTGTACGGTCTGTTGCCAGTGTGAATGTTAATATGATTACTTAAGTTCCCTCTTTGCGAGAATCCCTTATTACAATGTGGGCATTTATAATTTTTTTCTCCAGTAAGTGTTGTCATATGTTGTTTTATATCATAGCGCATTTTTCCACAAACTTGACACATTGTTCTGTAATTACTGCCTCCTCGACGTCTACTCAGGGATTGCTTGTTTTTTGTTATTATATTTGGAACAGATTCTTCGATTGCGTTTATTGGACTTGCTTCTCTTTTATCCTCTTCATTTTGAAGACATAAATCTTGGGAAATAACTTCTAATTTTATTTCAGTTTTTGTACAATTTGATTTTTTTTCTCTTGTCACAGACTTTTTTTTTCGTTTATCTCTTTTGATGATATGTAATGATTTCTTGTCCTCTTTTATTTCACATAATTCTTGTTCAATTTCTGTTAATTCTTCTTTAATTTCTTGAGAATGATCCTTTTCTAGTAAAATTGTTTGTTCGTAATTATTTACCAATATATTATTAGATTTAATACATTGTGTTCTAAATTCATCAGCTGATAGTAGTTTTAATTTGCAAAATTCACAAATAAAATTAGGGAACTGTTTTAAATTAAACATCTATAAATAAAGTAAGAAAGTTTATTATAAATAGTTAATAAATAAATTGTCATTAATATTTTGTAATTTTTATGAAAAAAAAGTTACATTTTCTAACCTGAACTGAAGTTATAAGAAAAATTTTTCCAGCAAAATTATTTTCTTCGTCGAAAATCGTTTCCATTTTACCAGTATTAGACAAACAAAGACGACAAGTTATATCTGCAAAGGATTCCATTTTCACAGAATATTTTTGTATTATAATATACTAAATAAATATTAATCTATCCTTTTTTGTTGATTTATTTTTATTGATTTCAATTTCAAATGACATTATACAAAAATTACATGACACTTCTCTAATGATGTGAAGTGCTCAACGTTTGTAATTATTAATAGAATAAAAAATAACATGGAAGAAACGTAAAACCAAATTAATATTTATATTACTTATTACATAAATAACTAGTGATAATATGATCAAGTAAATTAATTTGATTTATACGCTTGTTAGTAGCTTATATGAAGTTAATTTGTCCGCAAAAGAATTTATTTGTGAATTCTCAATTATAAAATTAATTCAGTTGCATCGAAGACACAATACAAGCAACAACAATTATAAACGTCAAATAATATATTCTTTCAAAACAAAAATATACGATTATAAATTAATATATATATAATATATAAAACAAATGGAATCAGTTTTTGAGTCTATTTGCAGACTTTGTCTGGCTAGTGAAAGTAATTTGGAAACTATATTTGACGAAAAAAATGATCTGTTAACAAAAATTTTGGTGGTAACTTCAATTGATGTATGTTTTGTTTACATATTTGATTTTAGATTTATATAAAACATTGTGTTTTTTTTGCAGACAACGTTGACAATGAAAGGTTTTCCGAATTCAGTTTGTAATACTTGTAAGTTAAAACTAAACGCCGCCTTTGAATTTAAAACACAATGCATTAAATCCAATGACATACTCGTACAAAAGTATGAAGAAATGTTGAACGATAATATAAAGAAACTTAAAATTGAAACCAGCGAGAAGGAGAAATCTTTATTTTATATTAGAAAACTTAAACGGAAAAGGGTGTCAGAGGTTGCCAGAGATAATCCTACTTCTTCTAACAACGAAATTAAAATAGAATTTGTACCTGAACTCATTGAAATTGATATTGAAAAACTTGAATTAAATCCATTAGCAGAAGATCCGGTTTCGGGGAAGAGTAAAATTAAAGTTATTAGACGCCGTGGAGACAGAACAATGTGTCAAGTTTGTGGAAAGATGCTCTATGATATAAAGCATCATACAAAAGAAACACACAAACAACACATTCAAATTCACGGGGACAGAAAATATATTTGTCCGACGTGTGGAAAAGAATTTACACGAAATGGTAATTTACTTGTTCATAGAAGAACATTGCACAACTATTTCAATGGCTAATAATCCATTCATAATGGATAATACATTACTTATAGTAATGGTTAATAATCCATTCATAATGGATAATACATTACTTATAGTAATGGCTAATAATCCATTCATAATGGATAATACATTACTTATAGTAATGGCTAATAATCCATTCATAATGGATAATACATTACTTATAGTAATGGTTAATAATCCATTCATAATGGATAATAAAATGGAATACTAAAAGACTTACCTCCACGTGGTGTATTCCGGGTAACGCTAAAAAGTCTATTATACAGGTAATAAAACAAATTTTATAGGTCGAATGTTTAAATGTTGTTTATAAATTATTAATTTTAACTTTAATAACAATATAACATACTGGCGAAAAACCGTATACATGCGAGTTTTGCAACAAAAGTTTCAGAACTTCTTGGAATCTTTCAACACACCGTAAAATTCATACAAAGGAAAGACCTCACAAGTGCCCCATCTGTGATATGACTTTTGCCTATCAGAGTGTTTTGACATCTCATATGAAAGTGCATGCTTCAGAGTGTAACGTTGAAGTTATTGATGAGTCTATTACAGATCGAGATTGTTTAAGTGAGTTAGGGGACAATGTTTAAATTCATGTGTTTAATATAAATACACCTCATACTTATATTATGGTATATTGAAACTATTATACAGTGTGTCCAAATAGTGTACACAGATGTATGAATTTCAAATACTGTTTTGTATTAAATAGAAAATGTTTAATATAATGGAAATTAAACTGCACCGATATGGCAAAAAAAGAAATTCAAATTTTTTATAAATACAAATTGGATCAGTGTGAACTTTAAGTTATTGCAATTTTAACACCAAATGTTGGATAATGTACTGAAAGTGGAACTAAAGTGATTATTCGTCTCCATCGATTTTTCTTATATTTTCGATGTGATTTATAATTTTCGAAAATGTTTGATCAAAATTTAAATAAATCTTCTACCATAATTAATAATTAACATAAATGTGCAATAATTTTTGTAATTTGTCGGACTTACAAATAATGGAAAATGTACAATGTTAATTTCAATATGCTAATTTTCACAAACTTTTTGTATGAAAAAATTATTTATGGAATAAATTTATGAAATGAAAACATGTTTTTATTCTACGAATAAAGCATATTTTTAAGATACTTCAAAAGATAACACAATCTGAAGATTTGAATTTATTGTTGTGTTATTTTTTTGGTAGGCTCTAAATCATATTTAAATAAAATAACCGTACATCCTGACATATTATTTTCATTATTACAGTTGTAATTAATAATAGTGTAGTATGATTAAATTTCTGATTCAGATTGTTCTAACCAAGTAATTTCCTCATCAACATAATCTTCCTGTGTATGCCTCTGTTTGATATGAGATTGTAAATGTGTCTCTCGATCATATTTTGCTTTACATAAATGGCATGGATAACGTTGCTCTCCTGTAATTCAATAATAGAAAATAAGATACTTAATTCACTAATATTTTTAATATTACCTTTATGAAGCCTCAAATGAACTGTTAAGTAACCGTTAGTTGAGAATGTTTTATCACAGAAAGTGCATTGAAAAGGTTTTTCGCCTAAAATTAAAGATAATAAATATTGAATATAAAAATTGTAAGAATTCAATAATAATGAATTTTTTAAATACCTGTGTGTTTTCTCATGTGAACTTTAAGATGAGCAGAACTATTTAATGATTTATTATAAACGGTACACTTGTATGGTGTATATTTAGTATGTTTTCTTTCGTGAACAGTACGACTAGAATCATATGAAAAAGTTTCAGTACAGAACCTACATTTGTATGGTTTTTCACCTGAAACAATAGAAATTCCTTCGTCTAAGAATATAAAAATTAAAGTATTTAAGACAACCAACCACTATTTAATATGCTTTTTAAGTCCTTCCCTGTAAATTAACAGTTAGTATTTCGTTAAAGTAGATTGAACTAAGTTAAAATACTTAGTCAAAAACGATTTATCACAAGAGGAACAAATATGGCGCCGATCTTGAATGTGAGTCTTAATATGTGCTGCAAGGACATTCGAATAACCAAATGCGATGCCACAAATTTTACACCGAAATTTTCGTTCGCCAGTATGTGTTACCTACAACCAAGGGAAATAAGTTAATCTCCAAATATATATAAATTAAACAGGTGGTACCATATGCGACTTCACTGAGTTCTGTTCTGCAAAAGCACGTCCGCATAATTTGCATTTATACGGTTTAATTCCAGTATGAGTGTTAATGTGTCGAGTAAGGTGGCCTAGCTGTGAAAACTCTTTCTTGCAATGCTGGCATTTGTAATCCTTGACACCAGTATGTATTCTAATATGCTGTTCTAATTTTAAACACATTTTACCACAAAACTGACATACTTTTCGTTTAATATTTGATTTTTTCCCAACGGCAGAATTTTTCATTTTTGTCTCATGTTCGTTTCGTTCTTGAGCATCTCCAGGTGTAATAGTTAATTGAGTTGTCTCTGATTTAATCAACAAATCTTTAGTTTCAAATGTTTCAGCATTTGATGTACTTAAACCTTTATCTTTTTTTACATGAATTTTAGGATTTAATGCATCCAATTCCCCATCTTTGTTTATATGAATTTCTTTCATTTCTATTTGATTTTCCGCATTTTTATTTTTTTTATATGCGTTCAGACACTCCTTCATCAATATTGAATTTGATTTAAGACATTCAATTTTAAATTCAATGGCCAATTTTAGTTTAGATTTACAAGGAATACAAACAAACTTTGGAAGATCATTCGTTTCAGAAATCTATAATATCAATCCCAAACACTATTATAACTGTAAAAATAACAAAAACACTTTCTTACTTCAATTCCAGTTATGTCAAAAATTTTATTAGCCAAATCATTCCCGTTGTCAAAAATGCAAATCAGATTTCTTTTTCTTGACAAGCAAAACCGGCAAACAGAATCAAAAACTAATGACATTATGATTAATGGATTGTAAAATCAGAAGCATTTAATTAAAGACAAGAAATTATAATTGCATTCACACAAACAAATAATCAAACTTCTATAGCTTTAAAGAATTTGACGTTTTTAATATGAAATGAAGTTATCCACGAAATAAATAAACCAAAGATAATTTCTTCAAACTTTTATTGAGCGAGCAATACAAATTCGATTAAATTTTAAATGTATATAAAATAATTTTAAACAAAATAAGTTAAAACTATTATATAAAAAATATTTGCATTTTTATTCAAAATTCTCATCAAAAACTAAATATAAGATAATTAAGTTATAATTTTTTATGCCAACGACAAAATATAAATGTTGGGACTTAATTGAAAGTGCAATGATTTTCACATAAATAAATCTTTGATGTTTTTTGTGGCTTGGCAAATAATAATAATAATAAATTTGTAACAATATTTAAATAATATTTAATGCATTTTCATATCAGAAGTAACAAAAAAATAACACAACAATAAATTCAAATCTTCAGATTGTGTCTTTTGAAGAATCTTAAAAATATGCGTTATTCGTAGAATAAAAACATGTTTTCATTTCATAAATTTATTCCATAAATAATTTTTTCATACAAAAAGTTTGTGAAAATTAGCATATTGAAATTAACATTGTACATTTTCCATTATTTGTAAGTCCGACAAATTACAAAAATTATTGCACATTTTTGTTCTATATTCAAGATGTGTTTTTATATCTGAATGAATTAAATTTATTAATATTTTCCATTAAAATAAAAATTTTAATTGAATATTCAACTAAAACGTTAATTATTAATTATGGTAGAAGATTTATTTAAATTTTGATCAAACATTTTCGAAAATTATAAATCACATCGAAAATATAAGAAAAATAGATGGAGACGAATAATCACTTTAGTTCCACTTTCAGTACATTATCCAACATTTGGTGTTAAAATTGCAATAACTTAAAGTTCACACTGATCCAATTTGTATTTATAAAAAATTTGAATTTCTTTTTTTGCCATATCGGTGCAGTTTAATTTCCATTATATTAAACATTTTCTATTTAATACAAAACAGTATTTGAAATTCATACATCTGTGTACACTATTTGGACACACTGTATAATAGTTTCAATATACCATAATATAAGTATGAGGTGTATTTATATTAAACACATGAATTTAAACATTGTCCCCTAACTCACTTAAACAATCTCGATCTGTAATAGACTCATCAATAACTTCAACGTTACACTCTGAAGCATGCACTTTCATATGAGATGTCAAAACACTCCGATAGGCAAAATCCATATCACAGATAGTGCACTTGTATGGTCTTTCTTTTGTATGCACTCGACGGTGTGTTGAAAGATTCCAAGAAGTTGTGAAACTTTTGGTGCAAAATTCGCATTTGTAAGGTTTTTCGCCAGTATGAATACGAATGTGTTTTTTAAGTCCTTCTCTGGAATTTATAAATCCAATTTATATTCTGATAATTTATTTAAACAAAATTATGACTCAAACCTTGACAGAAATGGTTTTTCACAAAAAGAGCAAATATGGCGCCGATCTTGAATGTGAGTTTTAATATGCTCAGCAAGAACGTAGGAATAACCAAATGCATTTCCACATATTTCACATCGATATTTTCGCTCACCAGTATGCGTAACCTAAAGTAAAAAAAAAAGATTTGAATTTAATTTTAAAACAGTTACACAATTATTACCATATGAGATTTCAATGAATTTGGGTCTCCAAAAGCTTTCTCACATAATTTGCATTTGTACGGTCTGTTGCCAGTGTGAATGTTAATATGATTACTTAAGTTCCCTCTTTGCGAGAATCCCTTATTACAATGTGGGCATTTATAATTTTTTTCTCCAGTATGTGTTGTCATATGTTGTTTTATATCATAGCGCATTTTTCCACAAACTTGACACATTGTTCTGTAATTACTGCCTCCTCGACGTCTACTCAGGGATTGCTTGTTTTTTGTTATTATATTTGGAACAGATTCTTCGATTGCGTTTATTGGACTTGCTTCTCTTTTATCCTCTTCATTTTGAAGACATAAATCTTGGGAAATAACTTCTAATTTTATTTCAGTTTTTGTACAATTTGATTTTTTTTCTCTTGTCACAGACTTTTTTTTTCGCTTATCTCTTTTGATGATATGTAATGATTTCTTGTCCTCTTTTATTTCACATAATTCTTGTTCAATATCTGTTAATTCTTCTTTAATTTCTTGAGAATGATCCTTTTCTAGTAAAATTGTTTGTTCGTAATTATTTACCAATATATTATTAGATTTAATACATTGTGTTCTAAATTCATCAGCTGATAGTAGTTTTAATTTGCAAAATTCACAAATAAAATTAGGGAACTGTTTTAAATTAAACATCTATAAATAAAGTAAGAAAGTTTATTATAAATAGTTAATAAATAAATTGTCATTAATATTTTGTAATTTTTATGAAAAAAAAGTTACATTTTCTAACCTGAACTGAAGTTATAAGAAAAATTTTTCCAGCAAAATTATTTTCTTCGTCGAAAATCGTTTCCATTTTACCAGTATTAGACAAACAAAGACGACAAGTTATATCTGCAAAGGATTCCATTTTCACAGAATATTTTTGTATTATAATATACTAAATAAATATTAATCTATCCTTTTTTGTTGATTTATTTTTATTGATTTCAATTTCAAATGACATTATACAAAAATTACATGACACTTCTCTAATGATGTGAAGTGCTCAACGTTTGTAATTATTAATAGAATAAAAAATAACATGGAAGAAACGTAAAACCAAATTAATATTTATATTACTTATTACATAAATAACTAGTGATAATATGATCAAGTAAATTAATTTGATTTATACGCTTGTTATAAGCTTATATGAAGTTAATTTGTCCGCAAAAGAATTTATTTGTGAATTCTCAATTATAAAATTAATTCAGTTGCATCGAAGACACAATAAAGCAACAACAATTATAAACGTCAAATAATATATTCTTTCAAAACAAAAATATACGATTATAAATTAATATATATATAATATATAAAACAAATGGAATCAGTTTTTGAGTCTATTTGCAGACTTTGTCTGGCTAGTGAAAGTAATTTGGAAACTATATTTGACGAAAAAAATGATCTGTTAACAAAAATTTTGGTGGTAACTTCAATTGATGTATGTTTTGTTTACATATTTGATTTTAGATTTATATAAAACATTGTGTTTTTTTTGCAGACAACGTTGACAATGAAAGGTTTTCCGAATTCAGTTTGTAATACTTGTAAGTTAAAACTAAACGCCGCCTTTGAATTTAAAACACAATGCATTAAATCCAATGACATACTCGTACAAAAGTATGAAGAAATGTTGAACGATAATATAAAGAAACTTAAAATTGAAACCAGCGAGAAGGAGAAATCTTTATTTTATATTAGAAAACTTAAACGGAAAAGGGTGTCAGAGGTTGCCAGAGATAATCCTACTTCTTCTAACAACGAAATTAAAATAGAATTTATACCTGAACTCATTGAAATTGATATTGAAAAACTTGAATTAAATCCATTATCAGAAGATCCGGTTTCGGGGAAGAGTAAAATTAAAGTTATTAGACGCCGTGGAGACAGAACAATGTGTCAAGTTTGTGGAAAGATGCTCTATGATATAAAGCAACATATGACAACACATACTGGCGAAAAGAATCACACATGCCCTCATTGCAATAAGGGATTCTCACAACGTGGAAAGTTGAAAAATCACATTAACATTCATACTGGAAATAAACCACATAAATGTAGTTTGTGTGATAAATCTTTTGCGGATCCAACATCACTAAGATCACACATGGTAATATTATTAAAAAATATATAAATACATATATTAATAAAAATGATCTGAAAATGTTGAAAATGATAACAAAGGCTTTATGATTAATATGGGAATTTCAGATTACACATACCGGTGAACGTAAATATCGATGTGAGTTATGCGACAAAACGTTTGGGTATTCTCACACTTTATCAACTCACAAAAAAACACATACTCAAGACAAACAGCATGAATGTAGTTTCTGTAACAGACCATTTCTTACTAGGTGAGCTTCTTTTTCAAATTAATTTAAGTATTTTTAATCATAATTCTCGAGGAATATTATAATAAATATAAATCATCTTCAGGCAAGGACTAAAAAAACACATTCGTATCCATACTGGCGAAAAACCATATACATGCGAGTTTTGCAACAAAAGTTTCAGAACTTCTTGGAATCTTTCAACACACCGTAAAATTCATACAAAGGAAAGACCTCACAAGTGCCCCATCTGTGATATGACTTTTGCCTATCAGAGTGTTTTGACATCTCATATGAAAGTGCATGCTTCAGAGTGTAACGTTGAAGTTATTGATGAGTCTATTACAGATCGAGATTGTTTAAGTGAGTTAGGGGACAATGTTTAAATTCATGTGTTTAATATAAATACACCTCATACTTATATTATGGTATATTGAAACTATAATACAGTGTGTCCAAATAGTATACACAGATGTATGCATTTCAATTACTGTTTTGTATTAAATAGAAAATGTTTAATATAATGGAAACCAATCAATTAAACTGCCCCGATATGGCAAAAAAAAGAAATTCAATTTTTTTATAAATACAAATTGGGTCAGTGTGAACTTTAAGTTATTGCAATTTTAACACCAAATGTTGGATAATGTACTGAAAGTGGAACTAAAGTGATTATTCGTCTCCATCTATTTTTCTTATATTTTCGATGTGATTTATAATTTTCGAAAATGTTTGATCAAAATTTAAATAAATCTTCTACCATAATTAATAATTAACGTTTTAGTTGAATATTCAATTAAAATTTTTATTTTAATGGAAAATATTAATAAATTTAATTCATTCAGATATAAAAACACATCTTGAATATAGAACAAAAATGTGCAATAATTTTTGTAATTTGTCGGACTTACAAATAATGGAAAATGTACAATGTTAATTTCAATATGCTAATTTTCACAAACTTTTTGTATGAAAAAATTATTTATGGAATAAATTTATGAAATGAAAACATGTTTTTATTCTACGAATAACGCATATTTTTAAGATTCTTCAAAAGACACAATCTGAAGATTTGAATTTATTGTTGTGTTATTTTTTTGTTACTTCTGATATGAAAATGCATTAAATATTATTTAAATATTGTTACAAATTTATTATTATTATTATTTGCCAAGCCACAAAAAACATCAAAGATTTATTTATGTGAAAATCATTGCACTTTCAATTAAGTCCCAACATTTATATTTTGTCGTTGGCATAAAAAATTATAACTTAATTATCTTATATTTAGTTTTTGATGAGAATTTTGAATAAAAATGCAAATATTTTTTATATAATAGTTTTAACTTATTTTGTTTAAAATTATTTTATATACATTTAAAATTTAATCGAATTTGTATTGCTCGCTCAATAAAAGTTTGAAGAAATTATCTTTGGTTTATTTATTTCGTGGATAACTTCATTTCATATTAAAAACGTCAAATTCTTTAAAGCTATAGAAGTTTGATTATTTGTTTGTGTGAATGCAATTATAATTTCTTGTCTTTAATTAAATGCTTCTGATTTTACAATCCATTAATCATAATGTCATTAGTTTTTGATTCTGTTTGCCGGCTTTGCTTGTCAAGAAAAAGAAATCTGATTTGCATTTTTGACAACGGGAATGATTTGGCTAATAAAATTTTTGACATAACTGGAATTGAAGTAAGAAAGTGTTTTTGTTATTTTTACAGTTATAATAGTGTTTGGGATTGATATTATAGATTTCTGAAACGAATGATCTTCCAAAGTTTGTTTGTATTCCTTGTAAATCTAAACTAAAATTGGCCATTGAATTTAAAATTGAATGTCTTAAATCAAATTCAATATTGATGAAGGAGTGTCTGAACGCATATAAAAAAAATAAAAATGCGGAAAATCAAATAGAAATGAAAGAAATTCATATAAACAAAGATGGGGAATTGGATGCATTAAATCCTAAAATTCATGTAAAAAAAGATAAAGGTTTAAGTACATCAAATGCTGAAACATTTGAAACTAAAGATTTGTTGATTAAATCAGAGACAACTCAATTAACTATTACACCTGGAGATGTTCAAGAACGAAACGAACATGAGACAAAAATGAAAAATTCTGCCGTTGGGAAAAAATCAAATATTAAACGAAAAGTATGTCAGTTTTGTGGTAAAATGTGTTTAAAATTAGAACAGCATATTAGAATACATACTGGTGTCAAGGATTACAAATGCCAGCATTGCAAGAAAGAGTTTTCACAGCTAGGCCACCTTACTCGACACATTAACACTCATACTGGAATTAAACCGTATAAATGCAAATTATGCGGACGTGCTTTTGCAGAACAGAACTCAGTGAAGTCGCATATGGTACCACCTGTTTAATTTATATATATTTGGAGATTAACTTATTTCCCTTGGTTGTAGGTAACACATACTGGCGAACGAAAATTTCGGTGTAAAATTTGTGGCATCGCATTTGGTTATTCGAATGTCCTTGCAGCACATATTAAGACTCACATTCAAGATCGGCGCCATATTTGTTCCTCTTGTGATAAATCGTTTTTGACTAAGTATTTTAATTTAGTTCAATCTACTTTAACGAAATACTAACTGTTAATTTACAGGGAAGGACTTAAAAAGCATATTCGTATCCATACTGGGGAAAAACCTTACAAATGCGAGTTTTGCACCAAAAGTTTCACAACTTCTTGGAACCTGTCAACACACCGCCGAGTGCATACAAAGGAAAGACCTTACAAGTGCAAAATATGTCATGTAGATTTTGCTTATCTAAATATTATGACTTCACATATGAAAACTCATGCGGAAGAGATGAAAATTAAAGATGAAGATAAAGAATGAATCATTGAAATAGAATTTTTTCTGATTTAAATTTTTGCGTTTAACGTCTGATAGATAGATATTGTACGACCAAATTACAAAATCAGTTATATTGATTTAAAACGTTTATTGAAAGTTTATATTGAACAATGAAATTGTCGCACTGAGAAAATGTATCTTAAAAATGGTGTTATGTTTTATTTACAAAGATCTACAGGAAAACCATTAAATTGATTTTTAATTTAATTTTATAACGAATTACCCATAATTTTATACAATATAATTAATTTTAATGTTAACTTAAAGATGAAATCAATTTTTTTATTTAAATAAATAAAGCGTATTATATGTAAAATCAAAATATTTTATTTTTTAAATTTTTCAGAAGAATACATAACAGTACTTTCTAGTAAAAACGTAAAATTAGCATTTTTCATGCAACAGTGAAAAAGATGTAATCATTCAGTTTTTGTAAAACTTTGCAAGAATATTAACTATTTATTTATTTAAAATTGTGTTAATTTTCATGGATAATACTTCAAATTTATAGAAAAATATTTAATTTCTAATTTTACAAAAAAATATTTTTAATTATTTTCTAAAAAAGAATGTCTTTTACATTTTTATTTTATTAATAATAAAAATACAAACCTCACATTAAAAACAAAAGCGCACTTATTTATAGCTACGATTTTTCTTTTTTATGAGTTTTTTTATGTGAACTAAGATTCCAAGGGTTTTTAAAAGATTCTAAACAAACCCCACATTTATATGGTTTTTCACCTGAAATAATAGAAATCGCTTCGTTTAAGAATATAAAAATAAATGTATCATCTAAGACAACTAACCAGTATGCGTCCTTATATGGTATTTCAAACCTTGCCTATAATTTATATACTAATTAATTTAAAATTCATTAAACATACTTTTATCTTTTTACATACTTTGTTAAAAACTCTTTTGAACAAACAGTACATGTTATTTGTCTGTTCTTTAAATGGATTCTACGATGAACATTTAATGCGTGGCTGTAAGCAAATCGACTTCCACAAAATGTACACAGATATTTTTTCTCTCCATTATGATGTGCGATCTGTAGTAAAAATAAATTATGTATTAAGTATTCGTTTATTTTTCTTCATTACATTACCTTATGGCATTTTAATGAATTTGGATCTCCAAAAGCTTTTTCACATAAATTACATTTGTACGGTCTGTTGCCAGTGTGAATGTTTTCATGCTTCCTTAAGCCTCCAAGTTGTGAGAATGCTTTATTACAGAAAGAACATTTGTGTGCCTTCTTGAAAAAATGAAATCTCATATGTCGCTCAATATCGATTCGCGTTTTACCACAGATTTCACAAACTTTTCCGAGTTCTTTTACATTTTCTATACTTTTTTTATTGTCAACTTCACTTTCTGTATCGCTATCAAAATCTATTTTTCCATTAAAATTGTAATTGTATTTTTTACGAGTACTTTCAACAGCATAATTCATTGAACTAAGAACTTCCAAAAATAATTCTTCCTCTGTTATTTCCTCAATTTTAAGTGTTTCAATTCTTCCTATATCTTGAGGTGTGCGTGTTCCTTCATCATCAACATTATGGTCGTCATCATTGTCATCAACATCATCAGTATTATGATCGTCATCATGTTCATTATCATCATAATCAGGATCAAGATGTATGACGTCCTCAAGAATAATTTCATCGTCATCATATTCAAGATTATCATCAGATAAAATTTCTTCAACTTGCGGTGAATTCTGATCGTGAATATAGTTTTTTTCTTCAGATATTTTCAAAACATTTGAATAAGTCTTGATCAGTTTTTCATTTGATTCAATACATTGATTCTTAAATTCAAAAGCCGTAAATACTTTTGGTTTGCAATCCTCACAAATATTGTTAGGAAAACCTTCTAATCTCAGCTCAGTCATCTACCAAAAATCAAAAAATTATTTCATAGGTTAGAAAACAAAATGTTTAAATTCTCTAACCTGAATTGAAGTAACAAATAGAATTTTGTCAACTAAATCATTTTCAATCGGTTCCAAACTATTTCCACTAAGTAAGCAAATTCGACAAATACTTTGAAGAGAAACCATTTAAACAAAAATAAATCGGTGGTTAATTTGTAGAAAATTTTTGAATTCTTTCGCGTTTGAATTTTGAAACAAAAGTGACAGAAGACAGAAGACAACATAACTTATTCTATTGTGTTTTCGTATATGATTCGGAGTTAACTCCGAACGCGAGTATAAAAAATGGTGCTCGTTTATAATATCCAGTGTTTTGTTACTAGCTGTTCGTTTCGTTTATCACGCAGTGTTTGTGTTATTCACACTTCACGCTAAATTGCTAATATTAATCGAATATTGTTGTTGATCTTACTAATTAATATATTTGACGAAAGCCAATAATAAATCAGAAAATTAACATTTTAAATTTGTATAATATTTAAACATTATTAAATATTATGTTATTTAATAAAATAGATACATATACAAATTGCACAAAAATTTGTAGCGTTTTAAATTAAATTATAAAATGAATTTCGTCAGTTCATTTTGACAATTACGAAAACACGACATGTCTTACTGTTGTTTATTGATTACAAAATAAGGCCGGTGTCGAATTAAACGTCAATATTAATAGTTCTAATTAGTAGCAGTTAACTTTTTATTAAATAAGTAGATAAAATATTAAATAAATCAAAAAAATGGCAGTACCTCCAATTATTTGTCGACTCTGCCTAGTTAATGAAAATAATATGGAATCAATTTTTTCAAAAGGCAATGATTTGGCTGGAAAAATATTTGTCGTAACTTCAATTCAGGTTAACAAATTTAATTAATTTTTTATGAAAATTAAAAATGATATGTTACTCTAAATTTAGATGACTGAAATAAGATGTGAAGGATTTCCTAATAGTATTTGTGAGTATTGTAAATCAAAACTGATTACGGCTTTTGAGTTTAAAAGTCAATGTCTTCGAACAAACGAGAAATTGATGAAAGCCTATTCAGATTTTTTGAAAAATTCTCAAGACAACAACTTTTGTAATGAGGACCAAATGAAGGAACTTATAATTTCTAAGCAAGACAAAATTTGGGAAATGAAACAAACGGCTAAGGAAGTGATAATTTCTGATGATAGTGGTGATGATAATAACAATGATGATGATAGTAATGATGAAGATAGCAATGATGAATCCCCAATTTCTAATGCAGAAAATATCGAGAAAGCGGATACACCAGAAGTAAAGGAAGTTACTGAAGAAGAATTATTTTTAGATGTTTTAAATTCAATGAATGCAATAGTTGAGATTGATTCTAATAATATTCGAAAACCAAAACGAAGAAGATCGCAACACCGTCATAAAGGAAAAGAAAAGAAAATTGAAAGTTTTAAAATGAACATAAATCCAAACAAGGAAGTAGAAAAAGAAGATGAGAACGAAGTTGGAACAATTTGTGAAATATGTGGTAAGACAAGGAAGTATATGCAAAGACATATGATGACTCATTCTCAAGAAAAATTTCATAAATGCCCATATTGTAATAAAGGCTTTACACAAACTGGTAACTTGAAAAATCATATAAATATTCATACTGGAAATAAGCCGTACAAATGTAATTTATGTGAGAAAGCTTTTGGAGACCCAAATTCATTGAAATGTCATAAGGCAATAATATTGTTTAAGTTTATTTAGATATAATACTAATTATAAATTACTTTTTCTTAGATTGCGCATCACAATGGTGAGAGGAAGTATGTGTGCACAATTTGTGGCAATAAATTTGCATACACGCAAGCTTTAAATGCTCATGTTAAAACTCATCTACAAAATCGCCAAGAAATATGTTCCTACTGTTCAAAGGCATTTTTGACAAAGTATGAAACTGTTTTTAATTTTCTTCTAGAACGAACATAAACTAAAATTGTTTCAAATTTTAGGCAAGGTTTGAAATACCATCTTAGAATTCATACCGGCGAAAAACCGTACAAATGTGAGTTTTGCCCAAAAGGATTTACCAATTCTTGGAATCTTTCCACACATCGCAGAGTACATACAAAAGAACAACCATATATATGTAATTATAAATTATGTAATATGAAATTTACATACAAAAACCTTTTAGTATCACATATAAAAAAACATGAAACTGAAAATTCCAATAAGCAACATTGCTTACATAGTTAGTACTAATACGTAAATAAAAATTTTTAATGATCATTATATAATAATAAAAAGTAAAAACGAATGTAAAAGTATTTTTTTAAACGGGCATTCAATACATATTCTTGTATAATTCTGGAAACCTTTGAAATTAATTTTTGTGTCATTTTTTCCCGAAATATTTTTATTATTTTATGGATTAATAATTTGGAATAATTTATTGCCAATAAAATTATTTATTTTTAAAATAATCGATATAAAATATAAAAGGTGTTATTTATTACAATAACTAAGATTCAGAGCCTGAATCTTCTTTAAATTCGCTCATCTCCTCAATAATATTTTCCTAAAAAGCAAAAAAAAAACATTATTTTTTTCCGTATATAATCTTTAATTAAAATTAAAATACTTCTTCTATTAATGCAGACTGAATTTTATGATGCTGTTCCATGTGAGAATTTAAATGAGTTAAACGGTCATATTTTGCATCACATTGTTTGCATGGAAAACGTTGCTCTCCTATTTGAAATATTTAGATTATAAATAAAAAAGAACACTTTTAATAAAGCTTAATCGTTTTACCCTTATGTATTCTAATATGAACTGTCAAGCTTCCGTTAGTTGAAAACGTTTTGTCACAAAAGCTGCATTGAAAAGGTTTCTCTCCTAGCATACAAATATTATTACAACAATTATATTATATAATACAAATATTGAAACAGTTGTTCTTCTTACCTGTATGTTTTCTCATATGAACTTGAAGATGAGCCGGACTATTTAAAACTTTTTGACATACATCACATTCGTAGCGTTTATCGCCTAGAAAAAAAGGAAGAAAATTATAATAATTTCTCGATCATATTTGAAAAAAATAAAATAAAGTATACCTGTATGTTTTCTCTCATGAATTATTAACCCGGACGCATATTTGAAAGCTGCTGTGCAATATTTACACTTAAACGGGGTTTCACCTGTAAAAATCTATTATACAAATAGGAACAATATTTTTATTATTTTTTAATAACCTGAGTGTATTCTAAGATGACCCGCAAGTGCGAAAGATGTTGATAATATTTTTTTACAAACATGACACTCATAAAGTTTATCACCTAAATTAAAAATTCATATGAAAATAAGTAATTTAAATAGTTAAATAACAAATAGCATTTGTAAAATACCTGTATGTAATCTTAAATGATTTTCTAAGTTAAAGGAATGCGCCAAAACTTTATGACAAAATTTACATTCATATATTTTCAAATTATCTGGAATTTTTTTACCTTCATGTTTTTGAAAATGTTTAGCTAACTCAGTACGTGATAGAAAATATTCATTGCAAACATAGCATTGAAAGGGTTTTTCGCCAGTATGAATTTTCATGTGTTTTTTATAATTACTAGTATTAAAAAATCCTTTATTACAGATAATACATTGATGTCTTTTAACTCCTAAGTGGATTGACTATTGATGTAATTTCAGTCCATCTTTATTAACAAATGTTTTATCACATTTATCACAAGGAACAAGAACTTTTTTACCTTCATGTCTTTTTTTATGTTTATTTAAGTACAAGTTATTCGTAAATAATTTTCCACATTCATCGCATTTGAATTTAGGCGGTTCATGTTTTAATTTATGAATTTTTAATTGTGGTGCAAATTTATATTGTGCACTGCAGATTTCACACGTATATATTTTTTCTTTAAAATGTCTTCGTTTATGTGCAAAAAGCAAACTTCTTTGTTGAAATTTATGCGAACAAATATTACACTCATAAGGAGTCTCATTACTATGAATTAACTTATGTTCAACTAAAGCCAAATTCCCAGAAAAAATTTTTCCACATTCATCGCATTGATTATCTGTTTGATTTGATTGCTTATTTCTTTGTAATCTTTTTTTCCTAGTTACAGAACGTTTTGCTCCTTTAATTTTTTCAGCAATTGGCTCAATAAATTTCTCCGAATCGCTAGGTTCTAAGATTTGATCCACAGTTAAATCTGGTAAAAATATGGAGCAGAATTCTTTTTCGTTTCCTGTTATTTCTTCTTTCATGCAAATTATTGATTCTTCTAGAGTTTTTGCATGAAGTGGTTGTTGATCCAAAATTTGTTTAAACAAAAATTCACTTGAAGCTTCACATTGCAATTTTAATTTACAACTATTATTAACTTTTTCAACACAACTTAGGCAGATGTTAGTTGGTAAACCATCATCTGGAATAATCTGTAAATAATTTGTTATTTAATTAACAATTTTTAAATCATTATTTATAATATATGTATGTATTGTGTAACACAAACTGTGACATTAGCAATCTTCATAATTTGTTCAGCTAACGATTCATCAACTGTTTCTCGGCCATAGAGTGAAACAGTTCCATTTTTTTGTAAACAAATTCTACATGTTTTATCGGTTATTACGTCGCAACTCATTTTATTGATAAATTTGCCATTTGTCTTTATAAAATTAATTTCAAACAGAATGTTTTTGTTTACGTACGAATTTTTTTTGACATTTATTATATTTTGGTTTGATTAATCGATAACTCTATATAGAGTTATATTGTATTTAGAATAATCGATTAATTCATACATTGAACTGAAAAATATTACATTTGTACAAATTACGAGAAAAATTTTATTTATAAGAAATTAAATGCCTTTAATAGGTTCAACACTAAAAATCAAATAAATGAGATTAAAACACTGAAAGAGAGTTTTGCTTAAAAAACCATTACAATAATAATATTTTCTCCGAACAAAAGAATGAGTAATAATTTGTAAATAATTTATTTTTGTTATTATTTTCAACTTCAAGTAATAAAAATTACTAATTCTGTACAATATTAACGAATTTATTCATAATTAAAATCTTAATAGATATAAATAAATGTTTCTGCAAAACTAATTTAAAAAACTTGAAGAATCGGGAATTATTTTTTGTATATTTCTTAATATATTTTCATTACTATGCACAACATTTTCCTTCTTTTCATGTTGTTCAATATGAGATTTTAAATGAGATAAACGATCATATTTAGCATCACATTGATTGCATGGAAACCGTTGTTCTCCTGTTAATACATTATTGCAAAAATTATTAACAATATTTAAATAATTTAGAATTTAAATAAAACAGCTGTACCTTTATGAATTCTAAGATGAACTGTTAAATAACCGTTAGTTGAAAATCTCTTCTCACATAAATGACATTTATAAGGTTTCTCACCTAAGAAATTCATAAACATATTAAAATAAAAAATTTATAAAATAGATTTGTCTTACCTGTGTGTTTTCTCATATGAACTCTCAAATGAGCAGGGCTGTTTAATACTTTTTGACAAACACCACATACCTGATGTTTTACTCCCGTATGTTTTCTTTCATGAATTATTCGAGCAGAAATGAATACAAAAGTTTCCGGACAAAATCCACACTTATACGGTTTTTCACCTAATTAATTAAATTGAAAAAAAAAAGATTAATATATTAATTTAATTGTATTTTAAGTAAATAATCACCTGTGTGTATTCTTGAATGTCCTATGAGGCTATGTGAAGAAACAAGAATTTTTTTACAAATATGACATTCATATCGTGTATCACCTGTAAAAATTAAATTCTAATTTAATTTATAATAATTTTTATTTTCAATCAGTAATTACCTGTGTGCATTCATTCTCATATGATTTTTCAAAGTTGATGAATTTGAAAGAGTTTTATTACAGACTTCGCATTGCAAACGACCTTTACCTGAAAAACACTTCAATATTAAATTCATGTTTTATTCTTATTTTTAAAAATTCATTAAAATTAAAATTAATACCTGTATGAATTTTCATATGATTCGATAGGGTTAATGAATTTCGAAGAGTTTTATTACAAACTGGACACTGGAAACTTTTTTGTCCTAAAAACAGAAAAAAAAACATTTGAATATGAACTTTTTAAATTAGAAATAATAAAAACCTGATAAATCTTACCATTTTGTTTAGGTTTCCTTTGTTCACATCTTTGAATAATATTTTTTCTTACAGTACTTTTAATGCTATGCTTTTTTTCTAAATGCAATTTTAGTAGATTTGAATTTACAAATTTAAATTCACAGAGATTACATTCAAACGGTCGTTCACCTGGCAAAAATATTGAAAAACTTTGAAATGAAATGTAATTAATTGCATGTAAAAATTCTCAAAAAAAAAACTAATTATCACCTGTATGACGACGAATATGTAGATGATAATTATAGGAATTAAAGAACTCTTTATTACAAATAACACATTTATATCTTTTAATTCCAAGATGAACTGCTTTTTTATGCATTATTAATGCGTTATTAGTTGAAAGTGTTTTACCACATTCATCACAATGATGTCTTATAATACCTTCATGCCTTTTTTCATGAATGCGCAATCCAACTGATGTATGAAATAGTTTTTCACATTCATTACATTTATATTTTGGCGGTTCATGAAATAATTTATGATGATTTAAACTTTGAATAGATATAAATTGGCTACTGCATATTTCACACATAAATTTACTTGTTTTGTGCCATCGTTTGTGTGAAATCAATTTAACTTTTTGTTGAAATTTTTTAGGGCATTTATCACATTCGTAAGGTGTTTCATTTGTGTGTAAAATTTCATGTTCTAATAAAGAGGAATTACGAGAAAAAACTTTCTCACATTTATCACACTTATATTTGATATGTTCATGATTTTGTATATGTAATTCTAAACTCTGACTAGTTTTGTATTGTCGATTACAAATTTTACACTTGAATTTATTTTCTTGTTTATCCACTGACGTTTTTCTTTCCTTTGTTTTATTATTATTTGATTCATAAAATTTTTCGACTTCATTAGCCGCATATACTTTCTGTTTTAATAAATCTTCATCTAATTCAATCTTCTTTGTACATTCATTTCTTGTACTATTCCGTGCAGGATTATCGTTTATCAATAAAACATCATCCATATTAATTACATCAATAATTTCTCTTTTAATTTCTTCTTGAGGGATAATTAAATCCAAGTCATTTGGTTCTTCTTTGATATCTAAGCACGTATTAAAAATTTCTTGTTCAAAAAAATTATCTTCAGAAAGAAATACAGAACAAAATTGATCATTTACTATTTGTTCTGAAGGTTTAAAATGTAGAATCTCTGGTTCAATTTGACTTTTATTTAAAACAGAAATAGGTTCATTCATTTCAATATTTTCAGTAGCTGATTTTTTTTTTACAGTATGCATATTTTTAAATATTTTGAATGAATTTTCACATTGTTTTTTAAATTTATAGCAATCATGTATTTTTACAACACAGTCTGCACAGAGAAAACCATCATTCTTTTCACTGATCTACAAAGTAGAAAATATTATTATTGAAATCTTTCTACATAATTAAGAGAAACAAACAGTGACATCAGCAAAACTTTTTATTTTATCCGCTAGCGAAACTTCAGATGCAAACGTAGTATAAATTAATGTAATTGCATCAGTTTTTAGGCATATTAAACAAGAATTAGATTTATGATCCTGAGGAATTACATTTGCGTCGTCGCCTAAAGCCACAGCACCTTCCTATAAAAATACAAAAAGCAAAGTAATAAAAATAAAATAAAATAAATACTTAGGGTAATTTGACTTATTAAAAAATAAATAAATTATTTCTCAACCTTTACAATTAAAGTTGATGTTGGTTTTTGATGTAGTTTGCTAGTTGATTTTATTTTGCCCTTCTTATTTGTATTACCTTGTTTCACTGAATCCTTAAAATAATATAGCAATTATTATTATTAAAAATTCACTAAGTGAACTTACAACGAACTTCAAAAATTGTTGGTACTGCCCATTTTTCTAAAATTGTATTTTTAGCACACTTCCGTTTAAATTTGTCTTCAAAATGTAATGAACATATCCGAGAATGACGCTTTATTTTTGTGTTTGATATATTTAATTTTTTTATCCATACACTTTTTAGATCTGTGTTAGATTGTGGACACCTGAACAAAATTAAAATAACATTTGTTGTTTTTATAAATAATTATATTTAATTTGATATTTTGTAAAATTTTATAAAATTTTAAAATGACTTACATGAAATACGATATTCCTTTTAGTTTATATCTTGAATCATTTTTGCATTTATTAACAATGCATAAAACCATTATTTAATAGATAATTTTACAATTTAATAAAATAGAATTTCTACAATAAAGTTTTGTTGTTTTTATTTTGACGTTTTGCGCAAGAAATTATAATTACATATATTATTTTTATAGAATTTTCTATTTTACAATTGTAAATATTCTTACTGTATTAAAACAACTTAAAAACATTATTAAAATTATAAATTTTTTTACTTTACTATTTAAAATTGTTTGTATTCAATTTAAAATATATGTTCATTCAATTATGGGTCCGTATAATTTTTTTCTTTCTTTTTATTACTACATTGACATTGAACCGAAAAAAATTGCACACTGAACTAACCGAACAATTACATATATATATATATTTTACAAAAATAATTAATATTTATTATGTTCTATATTAAATTTAACCCTTTTAAAAACCTCAACAATTTAATAAATTTCACTATAATAACAAAATTATAGTAACCCTTCACATATTTTAAATGTGAACCACATAATAATAATGTATAATTCATAGGTATATAAATTTTAAAATGCTAGAAATTATATGAAATATTTATTGGATTGTCTTCTTTACAATTTACTTCAGTATTAATTACTATGAAGAGAAAAATAAAGAAATTCAAATTCAAAATTTTATCAATTAAGATTCCGTTTTTTTTAATTTCTGCAAATTCTCTGATAATATTTCCTAAAAACATAAAAAATAAGAAAACTAATTACATTGTTTGACTTAATTTAATTTATTTATTATTATTAACTTCTTCGATTATTTCAGACTCTTTTTCATGATGTTGTTTAATGTGTGCCCTTAAATGAGATGCACGATCATATTTCGCTTCACATTGCTTGCATGGAAAACGTTGTTGCCCTATAAAAAATTAATTTAAATCGTATTATATATTTTATTTTTATCATATAATAAAATTGTACCTTTATGAATTCTAATATGAATTGTTAAACTGCCGTTAACTGTAAATTTTTTATCACAATATGGACATTGAAAAGGTTTTTCGCCTAAAATTCATTATTTTGAGTTATATTTAAATGAGTATTATTGTGCAAATAATATTATTTACCTGTATGTTTTCTCATATGAACTTTAAGATGTGCAATACTATGTAAAACTTTTTCACAAATTTTACAGACTTGAGGTTTAATTCCTGTATGTTTCCTTTCATGAACAATAAGATTAGATACATACTTAAATGCATCTGGACAGAATTTACACTTAAATGGTTTTTCACCTTAAATTTTTTTTAAAATTTAACAATACATTTTTTTTTAATTTAACAATACATGAAAGAATGGCTAAATGGAAAAATTTACTAACCACTATGTATTCTCAAATGTCCATCAAGTGTATGTGATGATACTAGGACTTTTTTACAGATGTGGCATTCGTAACGATTATCTCCTAAATAACATAATAAATATTATTTTTAAGTAAAATAAACTATAGCTTAATATATTATCACCGTTATGCAATCTCATATGATTTTGTAGAGTAAAAGAATTTGAAAGTATTTTATTGCAATATTTGCACTCATAAATTTTTATAGTATTCTTAATTTTATCTGGTATTTTTTCTCCTGTATGTTTTTTAAAATGAATAGACAGCTGTGTATTTGTATAAAAGTCTTCATTACAGATTCCACATTTATATGATTTCTCACCTAAACAAAAAGAGAGAAAGTAAAATATCAAATTTTAAACAATTTCTGAAATGATTATATTATAGCTATTTACTATTTACCTGTGTGAATTTTCATATGACTTTTAAAACTGTTTGTATTAAAAAACTCCTTTTCGCATATAATACATTTATGATTTTTAATTCCCATGTGAAATGATTGTTCATGTAATTTAATTCCATCTTTATTAGCAAAAGTTTTATCACATTTATCACAAGAAACTCTTTTGCCTTCATGTCTCTTTTTGTGCTTACTTAAAAATAAATGATTTGTGAACATTTTTCCACATTCATCGCATTTAAACTTAGGCGGTTCATGTTTTAATTTATGAATTTTTAATTGTGGTGCAAATTTATATTGCGCACTACAGATTTCACAAGTATATATTTTTTCTTTAATATGCCTTCGTTTATGTGCATGCAATGATGATTTTAATTTATACTTTTTCGGGCATATATCACATTCGTATGGCATTTCGTCACCGTGAATTTTAAGATGTTCTAATAATATTGTATGTTTTTTAAAAAATTTTTCACACACCTCACATTTATATTGTTCTGATAAAATTTGAGAAGATTTTTTTGGCTGCTTTTTATTAATTTTTTTATTTTTCTGTACATTTATTGTACTTTTCAAGGTATCATCATCCTCCTTTAATATATTTATTTGATTTAATTGGTCTTCATTATTTTCGATTATTGCTACTTCAGGTAGAAATATAGAACAAAATTTATTTTCCTCATTTTCCATTTCTTCGTTTTCTGTTTTAAATATTTCCGTTTCATCTTCATAACCTTCTAACTTCAAATTTAGATCACTTCTAGATGAATTCTCGAATAAATTTTTCAATAGTTTATTTGATTTTTCACATACTATTTTTAATTTGTAAGATTCATGAACTTTTTCTTCACAATTTAAACATATTAAATTAGGTAAGATATCATCTTGTGTTATCTAAAATAATAACCGATTAATTATGATTATTATTGATTATTAATTTTTATTATAGTTTAAACCAACAATTATATTTGTAAAACTTTGTATTTTTTCAGCGATTGAAATAGATTCGGTGGCTTTAGAATAAATGGAAATCGCTCCTTTATTTATTATACATATCCTACAGGATTTTAAAGTTATCGAATTAAAAATCTTTAGTTCCGGATTTTCTTTATCATTTGTTTCTTTTAATTGGTCTTGCACATCATCTTTTTTTACTATTATATTGTTAGTTATTGAAAGAGTCTCTGGTTTGCAATGCTGTATAGGTAAGTATAATATTTAAAAAAAAACTAGAAATTAACGTAAAGTGAAAAAAATTAAAACCTTTTTCAAATTATTTGGACCAAAAATTGTAGGAATTGCACTTTCACTCAAAATACAGTCTGAAAAATATTCTTTTTCAAAATGTTTAGAACAAATAACTGTTGATAAATTTGGTTTCCAATTCTCTTCTAGATGTAATGCATTAATCCACGCATTTCTTAGCTCTACATTTTCTAAAGGAAATCTGGAAGATGAATTTAAATTAATATAATTATTCTATTAACTATTACATAAATAATATTATAAATATATATTATAAAGTTCATTCGTATTTATTAAATAAATGAGGGTTATTCCAAATTGATAATACAATTTTTTCACTAACGTACGGATGAAAAGAGATTATTCCTTTTTGTTTCTTTCTGCTTTTACAATTATAAACTGCACAAGTACTCATTATAAATTGTTCAATTTTAATTTCTTTTCTGAGAAAAATATTAGTATAATCTATTAAAATATGAAAATTCTATAGATAAAATTTAGACAAATTCTGACATTTAACATCATAAGCCCTACAATCATTCAGAAATAACAACCATCAGAAATTTACATGTTTGTAGGGTGAATCAAAAAAAACCTAAATAAATTATTAATTATATTTAAAATGGAGTTAAAATATACAAATTCATTAGGTATAGTACAAATTAAATTTTTTTATTAAAATCTAGCACAATCTATAGATTTATCCTTTAATTCAATATCAATCTTATGATTTTTTTCAATATGAAGTTTCAAATATTTCAAGCGATGAAATCTCGAATCACAATGCTGGCAAATATATCGTTTTTCACCTGTTTAAATATAATTATAGTTAATATTTGTTACAAGTTTTAACAATATCTCAATTACCAGTGTGAACAACTCTTATATGAGATAATAAATTTCCAGGAATAGAGAAATGTTTATCGCAATATAAACATTTGTGAGGTTTCTCTCCTTAAAAATCAAAGTAAATAAATATTATTGTTACAAGATAATATATAATATAATGTATTTCATTAAAACCTGTATGTTTTCTCATATGAAATTTTAGCATACTGGCATTAGTTAATGCTTTATTGCATACACTGCATTTATATGGGTTTTCGCCTACAACAAATTTAAATAAAAAATACAATTTAATAAAATAATTCCTTGCTATTAACATAACAATTGTAATAAATACAACCTGTATGTTTTCGGGTATGAATAATAAGTGCAGAATATGATTTAAAAGCTGTTGGGCAAAATTTACATTTGTAAGGTGTTTCTCCTGTAATTGTTAATTTATAAAATTTATATAATAATTAATTAATTATTTTTAGAATATAAACCAGTATGTATCCTAATGTGACCTTTTAAAGCATAAGAACTTGATAGTAATTTATTGCAAATTTGACATTCATAATTTATATCTCCCGTATTTCCTGAAAAAACATTAAAATTAATTTTAGCTCAATTTACATATAAAAATGAGAAATATTATACCCTTGTGTAAACGCGAATGATTTTCAAGTGATTTTGAGGATGATAAGACTTTATTGCATATTTGACATTCATAAAATTTAAGTTTGTTCGGAAGTTGTTCCTCATCTTCATGCAATTTAAAATGAACAACTAATTGAAAACGTTTATCAAATATTTCATCACAAAATACACATTTAAATTGATTTTTCGCTACAAAAAATGAACATGATTTATTATGATATTTCAAATATATATAAAATAATATAATTACGTAAATGTGTTCTTTTATGATTTCTTAAAGTTGTTGTGCATGCAAATGATTTATCACATTCATTACATGAGTAAGGTTTCTCGCCTAAATATATATATATATTAACTGTCACATATTAATTAATAACATTATGTTTAATTATGTTACCAGTATGAACCAGGAGGTGATGTTTAAAATTCCCAGAATTTGAAAATTTTTTTTTACATACAATACACTCAAATTTCTTAATACCTAGATGAATTGTGTCTTGATGTGTTTTTAGGCTCGATTTACTAGAAAAATGTTGATTACATTGATCGCAGGGTAATTTAATACCATCGTGACGTTTTTTATGTCTACTTAAAAAAACATTATTACTAAACATTTTATTACATTGATTACATTTGTATGTAGGTGAAGAATGCGTTAATTTATGTAAATAAAGTTCTCTGTGAACTTTGTATGAAATACTGCATATCTCACAAGTGAATTTTCTTTCAGCATGTACTTTTTTATGGGCTTGAAGTGATGTTTTTAAATGAAATTTTTTATTACAAATATTACATTCATGTTTCTTTTCTTCTGTATGAACTATTTTATGTTCCAATAATGCTCTTACACGTTTAAAAACTTTTTCACATATTTTACATTTATATTCAGATTTCTCTTTAGAATATTTCTTTGTTTTAATAACGTATTTACGTTTGATAGGATTATTTTTTTTTATTTCTTTTTCGTGGTCATTATCATCCTTTTCTTCAGTCTGATTAAAAGCTTCTTCACTGGAAACGATCGTTGATTCCGGTAAAAATATGGAACAAAAGGGTTTTTCTAAACTTTCTGAAGTACTTTCCACATTTGCATTTTGTAATTTCTCATTAAGAATATTTAAATCACTTTTATCTTGAGTTATTGCCATAATTTCTAGATTATTACCAAAAATAGTACTTTGATTTTCAGTAATTGTGGGTTTACATAAAAGATAAACCATTCCCTTATTTTGAAATACATTTTTTAAAATTTCATTCGAGTCCTCACATTGCTTTTTAAATTTATAACATTCCAATACTTTTTCTTCGCAATAATTACAAATATTATAGGGCAAATCATCTTCTTGTAAAATCTAAAATAATAAATAGAAATAAATTAAAAATGTTACTATTTTAAAAATATTATAAGCACAAACTGTAAGATTTGTAAAATTCATAATTTGATTTGCGAGAGAAATATTATCAATATTAGAGGAGTAAATTGAAAAAGTGCCTTCCTTTTCTAAGCAAATACGACATGAGTTTGAAGTTATAACTTTAAGAACATTTAACTTAAGAGAACTATTCACATTAGAATCTACAGGAATATTTGTTAATTTAATTGATTCTGACATTATATTATTATTTTTTCTTTCGAAATCAAAACAAACAAATACTTTTATCACTAGATTTGACACTAATAACGCTACAAATATTTTTAAGTAAAAATGTCAAAGTTATGGAAAAATGCCAAATTTTTTTTACTTTTTATTTAGTTCAAAACACTTATCTTAAATTAAACAATCTGTTTTTAATTGTATTAAAAAATTATTCCATTATAATAATAATAAGAATTTATGCAAATTTTTTGAACTTTTCACTAGTTGCTGCTGAGGTTAAATATAATTATATAACATGAAGTTTTAAATGGTTTTTTAATGTGTAGGGCTTTGAAAGTATTTTGTTACAAATGTGGCACTTATAATTTTTAACAGTTTTAATATTTGAATGTTTTTCTAGATGCAGTTGACGTTGTTGACGAGTTCTAAAAAAATCATTACATACATGACATTCAAACGGTTTTTCACCTAAAATTACAAAAAAATTAGTCTTTTAATATCAAGTTTTTTAATATAATTATTATAATTATGCCTGTATGTATGTATGAATGGGTTTTCAATGTTGCTTTGTTTGAAACAAATTTGTTACATATGTCACATTTATATGGTCTTTCACCTTTATGAAATTTAAAGTAATGAAACATTTTATTAACTAATTTCATAACTAATATACTATTAAAGTTAATAACCTGTATGTGTATTGGTATGAATTTTTAAAAACTCAAAATCAGCAAATGATTTTTCACATGATTCACATTTGTATGGTTTCTCACCTTTACAAAAAGATAAAAAGTAAAATCTTAAATTTTATAAATGCTAAATGTATGCTAAACTATTCTTCCTATTCACCTGTATGGCTTCGGATATGCCTCTTATAATTACTAGAACTAAAGAATTCTTTTCCACAGACAACACATTGATGTTTTTTTACACCTAAGTGAATTGATTGTTGATGTGATTCAAGAGTATTCTTACTAGAAAACGTTTTATCACATTTCGAACAGTTTAATCTTATTCCTTGATGCCTTTTCTTGTGCCTACTTAGAAGTACATTATTGCTAAACAATTTGCCACATTCATCACATTCGCATTTCGGAGGTTCATGCTTTAATTTATGTATTTTAAGCTGTTTATTTTTCTTATATTGTGCAGAGCAAATTTCGCATGTAAATACTTTATCTATTGATTGAATTCGTTTAAGTTTTGCATCTTTTATATGGCTCCTTTTATGTTTCAGTAAGCTCGCATTATCAGTAAATAAGGAATTACATTCATTACATTCATAGTTCACTATTTCTAGGGATTCTTTATTTGTTATTTTACTTTTTTTAATGTTAATTTTATCTGAAAACTTGTTTTCAATAAACTCTTCTTGTGTCCTACTTTGAGTTTCTGTTAAATAAATAGAGCAAAATTGATCTTTTTTATTGTGCTCTTTTTTATTTAGTTTGATGCTTTCCTTAATTACAAGAGCTGGTTCATTTTTCAACATTTTCTTAAAAAATTCACTAGAAGCTTCACATTGCATTTTAATTTTATAGCCATTGTGTACTCTTTCAGCACAATTTATGCAGATAGTAGCCGGTAAACCATCATCTAAAGTAATCTTAAAATAATCCAATTAATTAAAATGATTATCACAATCACTAAAATAATTATTACAAAAACATTTGAAATATTCATAATTTGATCGGCCATCGATAATTCATCTGATTCTTGCCAATAAATAGAAACAACGCCTTCATTTTTAACACAAATTCGACACGATTTTGTGTTAAAATTTTCATGATCAAAATTAGAAATCGAGCACATCATGATTAATAATTCAAATTATAGTGATTTTTGTTGACTTTTTTTTGACATTTGCCAATTTGTTTTGCTCCAAGGGTCTGTTCGTAAATGTCACCTAAGAAGTAAGGTGATTTTACGTCAAGGAAAAAAAGTTAACGAAAAATGGA
Organism: Pedicia rivosa; assembly: GCA_963082725.1. Taxonomy (NCBI): domain Eukaryota; kingdom Metazoa; phylum Arthropoda; class Insecta; order Diptera; family Pediciidae; genus Pedicia; species Pedicia rivosa. Next base: position 34,308,422 of record OY720154.1, read on the forward strand.
TGCCCATGCCCACGGTGTTTTTTGGTTAACTAGAAAACGAACGCTTTTAGTAACAATTTTGGAGATCAAACGTCAAACTCACACAAAAAATTAAATAAGATCAAAAATTAACAGAAAAATATAATTTTGAAGATCAATTTAGCAGCACAGAAAAGCTTTATTTCAGAAAATTTTTAATAAAAATATATTTTATTCTTTCAATTATCAAAATAAATATTATTTTTGTAACTTAACTTTAAATGTATTTATTCTTATTAGATTAGATTTAATAAAACTATAATTAGCCATCAATATTTATGTTAGTGCCGAGTAATTTTACAATATCAAAATTTATGTCGGTAGAATTGTTTTTCATTTTGACAGACAAATAAAAATAAAATAAGTTTTTGAAAGTTTAATTCAATTTATGAAACCATTATTTTATTTACCACACAGTAGCGCTGCAGGAGAACGCATATTTTTTATTAAAAACAAATAGACTACATGTGTAACAGTCAGCAATATCATTTCGACGAAAGAATTAATTAGAAATTCATCAGCAGCGAAATATGATATTCCGGATGATACTATTAAGACTGTGTTTAAGGGATAATTATTATACCTATATAATTTACAATGAAGTGTCACATTTCTTATTTACTTATTTCCATTGATTATTTTATTGATTCAATTAATACAACGTACATATTTATTTGTTTTTAAAATCGTTATATTTTTTGTTTGTGATATGTTTAACTTTATTATTTTTTGTTAATTTTCATTTTTTAGTCATTTTTTCTGGTTTATTTAATTATATTAATTATATAATTTATTTTTTATATAGATAAATATAACTGAAATTTAAAAATTTGAATATTTATTCGTATATACAACACAGTATATACAACTTTTTCATGTAAAGAAAACCATATTTTGTCTCTTTTTTTCTACTACTATCTGCTACTTTTGTTTGTTGGGATCTACTCCAATTGAATTTTCGAAAACGACAACACTGTTTCTTATGATGTTTTATATTTTAATTTATTATTTTGAGTTTTGAGTAATTGAAGATAGTTGAGTGTTTCGCACATGTGTGTAATTTAATTATAATTAATAATAATCGAAATGGTAAGAAAGTTAAAAAATTAATTCGTGTTCTTTCTTTAGCAAATTACGTTTTACTATTATTATATTATTGTAGAATAATAATGTTGTTTATGTTTTTATTTAACCCAACTTTTTGTTTTAGGATGATGTACCAGGGTTCTCAATTCCAAATCAAACTAGGAAACTAGTAGATTCTGGACAATCAAATAAAAGACCGCCTAAATTGAATAAAAAAGGTGGAGGATTTCAAGTAATGGGACTTAGTTATCCAATGTTAAAAGCAGTTATGAAAAGAGGATATAATATACCAACACCTATTCAAAGAAAGGTAAATTTATTTATATTTGAATGGGGATGAGTGTAATTATTTTTTAATTTTGATTTTCTATGAAGACAATTCCTTTAATAATGGAAGGTCGAGATGTTGTTGCTATGGCTAAAACTGGATCTGGTAAAACAGCTTGTTTTTTAATTCCTATGTTTGAGAAGTTAAAAGAACGTATAGGGAAAAAAGGTGCACGTGCATTAATTTTATCACCAACACGAGAACTAGCAATACAGGTGATATAACAAATTATTTTTTGGCAATATAATCTTTACATTTAAAATATAATTATAAATTGTAGACATTTAGATTTATAAAAGAACTTGGAAGGTTCTCTGATTTAAAATCAGTTTTAATACTTGGGGGTGATTCAATGGATACCCAATTTACTGCAATTCATGATAGCCCTGATATTATTGTTGCTACACCAGGACGTTTCTTACATTTATGTATAGAAATGGATTTAAAACTTTTTTCTATAGGTAAAAGATAATATTTAATTTATACAATAAAAATGGAATAAGTATGGTTCGTTTTCAGAATATATTGTGTTCGATGAAGCTGATCGATTATTTGAAATGGGTTTTGGTGAGCAATTGAATGAAACTCTCAATCGTTTACCCACATCTAGACAAATGGTTATGTTTAGTGCAACGCTGCCAAAATTGTTAGTTGAATTTGCAAAAGCAGGTTTAAGTGATCCAGTTTTAATACGTTTAGATGTTGAATCAAAATTACCAGAAGCGCTTACATTAAAATTTATTTATTGCCGTCCAGAGGAACGTTATTCAGCATTACTTGTATTACTTAAAACAGTAATACCAAATGATGCACAAACTGTTGTGTTTGCTGGTACACAGCATCATGTTGAACTAATTTCACTTGTGAGTATACTTACTTTTTCTTCAGAATAATTAAAATTTACGGAGATTTTATCTTTATTTTAGCTCTTAAATAAAGCAAAAATATCAAATACTTATGTATATTCAAATTTGGATCCATCGGCACGTAAAATAAATACAGCTAAATTTGCTCAACATAAAGTATCAGTGTTAATAGTAACCGATATTGCGGCACGTGGTATTGATATACCAAATTTGGATTATGTCGTTAATTTACATTTTCCTGGTAAACCAAAGTTATTTGTCCATCGTGTAGGTCGTTGCGCGCGTGCACAACGTTCTGGTACAGCATTTTCAATATTTTCAACAGATGATCAAGCCCATTTATTAGATTTACATTTATTTTTAAATCGTACATTTAACATGGCTGACACTACCGCTATAGGTACAATACCAATTGATTTTATGGAAGATGAACATAATGCTGTATTATCGTGGACTCAAGAACATGATATTGTAAGTTATTTAAATTACCTTTTTTCCTTTCATCTCATAATTAAACTTTACTTTTAATTAAGGCAAGTGTATATAAAACGTGCAGAAACGCATATAAAAATTACATACAAACAAGACCAAATGCATCAGCTGAATCAAATAAACGTATTAAAACTATGAAATTTGGAAAGTTACAACCACTTGAAGAGTTTAGTCTTGAACGTCCAACAGAACAAAAAATCAGACCAAAAGAGTTAGATAAAAAAGAAAATTTTTCTGGTCTTATTAAAAATGATCTTTTATCTCGTATGCAAAATTACCGTCCAACTGGGGTAAAAAAAATAAGAAAATTTATAAAAAAAAAGTATTTGTAAAAAAAAATTATGTTTATCTAATTTTCTAGACAGTGTTTGAATTAAATCCGCAACGACAAGCTCTGCTGTTTGATATAATGAAAGCAAAACGTGATGTACATCAAGAAATCATAAATAATTTCAAAAAGAAGGCGTTAGAAATGGAGAATGAAGTTTTAGTTAAAACTAAAGAAAGTGATGATGACGATAATGATGAACAAATGATTGGTCCAACGGAGGATGATATCAATCTAGCTTTCAATAAAGTAATTGGTGGTAAAAAACGTGGAAATTTTGATGATATATATAAAATAAAAAAGAAAAAAACAAAGCATTCTAAGACCGATTTTATGGATGAAGAATATTATGTTCCTTACCATTCAGCTGATAAACATACAGAAGATGGGTTAGTTTTTTACTGAATTTTTCTCTTGTAATTTAATCAAAAATGTGTTTACTCTTTATCTTTAGTCTTGCTATAAATAACTTTGAACGTGCAGCAAGAAATGCTGAATTTAGTGTAACAGCTGATAATAAAGATGGAACTGAAGTTGCTAAAAAATTACAGAAATGGGATCGTATTAAAAAGAAAATGGTTTCACTTCAAGTAAGCTATTTTAGTAAATAAATTGCTTCGTCGTAATCGAATGGAAAATTTTCAAATTCAACTTTTTTTATTTTTAAAAGACACAATTAAAAAAAAATTTCCAAAAATTTTTTTTCTCACATAGAATGACCCTAGGGCAACTTATTTACTAACAAAAGGTCAAATTGGTGGTTATTGCAACTTTTATCCCCAAAAAAGGGGTAAAAAAATCCTGTCAGTCCGGACTCCGTATGTTAACACGATAACTCAAAAACGCGTGAAGTGATTTCAATAAAATTTTGGAATTAGTATTTTTTTGGTCCCCAATAGAACCCTATTGATTTGGGGTGTGATCGGGGCACGGGGTGGATCACCCCCCATACAAATGTTTTGGAAAATACAGTTTTTAAGAAACCCCTCATAGAATTTTTTTGGACAATATAATTTTTTAAGAACATGTGAACGGATTGCAATGAAATTTTGGGATTAGTGTTTTATTATATTAAATGTTTTTTCCATGGAGGGGTTTTCAGAACTTGGGTATATTGTTATCCGTTCGTGTTAAATGCTGACAATACTATTGCATAACATTCGACGAAGCATACATCCATACCTGCCTGTCGTTTTTTAATATCAAATGAAATTAAATATTATTATTTTAATTTTTAGGATCCAAAACATGGAAAAATACGTACAGAATCTGGTTTATGGATTCCAGCATCATATAAAACTAACCGGTATGCTGATTGGAAACAAAAAACAAAAATTGATGAACAAGCTGAAAAAGATAATGATGATGATGATGAAATTATTGATAAACCAAAAGGTATGAAACAAACAATTTTAAATAATATAAAGAATTTAATATATTTACACATATGTTCTATTATTATTTTAGGTTTAAAGAACCATAACACTCCAGCGCACTGGGCCCGTCACAACGAAAAAGTCGAGTTGAAAAAACGGTTCGGTGTTGATAAGGAATTAAAGAAACCAGCACAAATTGTTAAGAAACGTATGCGACTTGAACATATTAAACAGAAACAAGCAGATAATCACGTAAAAAGAAATAAAAACAGAAAACGGACACAACTAAATGAAAAACGTAAAAAAAAATAAAATGTTTAAATAAATTAGTTTAAAGATAATAAAATTTATTATTTTTGTTTTCACAATAAAAAATTATAATAATAAAATATAAATTCTTTTTTTAATTTCTTAAGAAATTTTGATGTTGTACAGTTTTCATGCGTTTTGTTTGAGCTTATGGTTACTGAAAAATGAATGTTTAAGGTTGATTATGAAAATCTATACTTTTCTTCCGTTATTTTGATGAAACATGGTAATGTTCAGACTAATTTTTTGTCAACAAATATTATATTAACCGATAAATTTAATAGTTAGAATCAAAGGTAAATGATAAATTTTTAAAATGTTCTATGAAATTTTTTTTAAAATTATTTTACATCTTATGATTTTTTGAAAATTGTCTATTTTGTTTATTTATCAAGCCTTCCAAATGCTATAAATCCTCATAAAATTAATTGTTTTTTTAATTAATAACTATTTAAGAATTATTGTATTTTATGTTTTTTTAATTGAAAATAAATTGAAAATGCGTGTTTTGAGTATTTTTCTAATAAAATAGAATTAATTTCTGATTTTTCTGTGTTTTTAAATATTTTTAAAAAATCTATCAACTTTGGCAAATTTCAAAATCGGGACTCACCCTAATTAATATTCGTAGTTTCTCCGCTGGCAATACAAAAAAAAAATTGTTTTTCATTTCTTTTCATTGCATTGATGGAATGTTGGTATTTTCGTTATTGTTTTTGCAACATTTTATATCTGTTGAATAGATTTTATAAATTTTCTCTTTAATAAGTTAATTTTAATTTTAATTAGTTTAATTAGTTTAGTTAAATTTAAAAAAAAAATAATTTAAAATGAGTAAGAAATTTATTTTTGGAAAATAAAAAAACGTTTATTGTAACAATGTTTTTAGGTTCTGTGAAATGTGAGCCAGGTATTGAAATAACGACAATAATTTCTTTAAAGTCTTGTCGATTTTGTTTGGCAAATAATGGTTTTTTTCCAATTCATGATTTATATATTGCTGATGAAACAATAAAGTTTTTTTTTGATTTGGAGGTTTTTAGTTTGCAAAGATAAAATATTTAATAAAAATTATTTATGAAAATAACTATTTATCTTTTAAAGACTGAAGAAACTGGCTTTCCGAATTCTATATGTTTTTCATGTTTTGAAAGAATTCAAACAATGTTTAATTTCAAGACACAAATTCAAAGTTCAACAGAATTGTTAAAAAATATCTTTCAAACGCCAAAAGAAGAAACTGTGGATATTGAAGAAGCGACAATGCCAAAAGAAGAAACTGTGGATATTGAAGAAGCGATAATGCCAAAAGAAGAAATTGTGGATATTGAAGAAGCGGCAGTAACTTCTGTGAAAAAAGATGATGATGCAGTAGTAATTATTGAAGATTTATCAGAGTTAGATGAAGTAAAAGTAGAATCAAAGAAAGAATCTAAAGGTAATGTAAATAATGGATTGAAATTGTTCCAATTTTTTTTTTATTAATTCTTCTACGGAAATTATAAAATAAAACCAGAAAATCTTTTTGTGGTTGTATATTATCTAAACCTCAAAATATTTGTTTATTATTTTGAAATGTTTTCATTTTAACAACATATTTCTATTGTTTTGTCTGGAGTATTTGTTTGTTTATTTTCTCATATTATATGAAAAACTTACAGATAATCGAATATATGTATATATATATATATATATATACTTATATGTGTATATTTATATATATATTTGGACGACATTAAATTTTAAACTAAATATAATATTACAAGTATTCCTTATTTATATCAAAAAGTCAAGTGCTTATGGTTTTCCCATTTTTATTACTATTAACGGAAAAATTAAAATAAGTAAAAATTAAGAAATTAAATAAAAAATAAAAAGAAAGACAAGAGGAACAAAAGAGGGTTTACAACATTCTTAATTATAAAGGAGCTGACCGGATAATTTAATTTAACAATTAAAAATTAGAAAATTTAAAAATAATACACAGGTATGAAATAATTTAACAATAAAATTTTTTTTGCTGAGTTGTTATTTTTGGCATGTTGAATGTGTTCTTTGAAGCGTACATTCACAGGCCTTCTACTTTGTCCAATGTAGATACCGTTGCATTCTGTACAAGAAATTTAATAGATTCCAGTTTTTAAGTTATTGTCAATTTCGTAGAACCTAGGGATTGACTAAGTTTATTGTTACTGTAGTTTACTAATTCAATGTTGTGGGATTTAAATATTTTCGAAATTTGGTCTGTTATGGTTGGGAAAAAAATCATTTTATGTCTTTTTATGGGTTCAGTTTCTAATATTGGTAAGAGGGTTGTACACATTTTTAGTTTTTTCCTAGCTAATTGTTTGTTTTTTATTGTATATATAATTTGTTCTTTAAAACCATTTAATTTTGCAATCTCCTTAATATAATTTATTTCTATATTGAAATGTTCGATTCTCATGGGTACATGCGCGGTAAACCATGGAATTGAACGCTGCTCTTTTATGTTTATTATTCCAAAAAGAATTATTTGGGATGAAATATACACATATATATATATATATTCGATTATTAAATCAGTTTCACAGTGTTTCTCAAAAATTAATTAATTATTAAATTAATCAATTAACTATTATTAAACTTACAGATATTTATAGTGAGTCAGAAATAAAATGTTATTCTTATTAGTAACTTTAGCAAAATGTGTTTCATTATTCGTTATTATTGTTACGTACTTAATTTTTCCATATTTTATGATATTTTTTTATTTTGTTCATTAAAAATTTATTTTTTTCATATTTATATTAAAATAAAAGACTCATATCGAAGCCTGCCTACTGAATAATTTAATGAAATTTGAATGGATTTTATCTTGAAATAACGATTCATCATACATAATTTTACCAGTGCTTATAACAAACAGTGCTTTTAACAGTTACAGCTTTTTGTAAAATTAAAATTTGTTTGTTTAATTTTTTTTTTTTAAATTTTATGTTGTGTTTCTATAATTTTTTAAGTTGAATGTTTATTTTTATAGTTAATGGAAAATTTACTTGTGAAAAATGTATTAAAACATTTACAACAGTACAATCAAGAGAAATACATTTTAAAAATATTCACTTAAATGTGAAACCATTTCACTGCAATTTATGTATTAAAAAATATTGTTTACGAGTTCAGTTACGATATCATATGAAGAAAACACATGGTAAAGAAGTTATGTAACATTAAAATGCAGGTATAAATTGATTTTATTTTATATTTCCAGGGATATTATCGTCTGCACATAAATGCATAAAATGCCAAACATTATTTGCAACCTCTTCGATATTAAAAAAACATTTATTAAGTCATTCTGGTTTGTGTCATATTATTGATTTATTATATTACTTTTTAATCAAATTTTATTAACAGATATATCTTCATCGGAAGAAGAAAGCACAAGATCAGATAACAAACCTTCTGCCATTTAAACTATTTGTAAATAATAAACTATTTGTAAATAATAAACTATTTGTAAATAAAAATGAATAATAATTTGTTCAATAAATGAAAAATTAAAAATTGAACAATGAATTTCTTCTTTAATAGGTCATTTCTTCTATAATTTAAAAACGTTTTAATTTTTTTTTCCAAAACAATTTCATTTTTCTTTCAACAAAAATACAATAATTATTAGTTTTCTTTTATAATAATACATCTTAATTTAAATTTACATTTGTTTTATTCAGATAATTAATAAAATTGTAACAAAACTTATATTCTAATTTGTTATTTTAATTTTTTTTTTATTACTTTTTCTTGGCTGTATTTTTTTTAAGTATAAAATTGATACAAAATATTTAAAACCTCTATAAGTTTTCCTCTCAAATATTAAATAAAATATAAACTATATTTTTGTGCTATTTTTTTAAGATCATATTTCATATTAATATGGTTAACATATAGAGGTTTCTAATGTATTTGTATTAAGCTTCAATCACAAGACATATATATAAAAATGTAAACGACTTTCTTGGATTTTTCTTTTATGAAAATTTGATCTAACTTTTTTGTTAAACATTTTGGATAAATCAGAATCATTGTGACATTATTCTTTTAAAGAATGTACACTCTTGTAAATGATGCATCTTATTTCATATTTCTTTTATATGAAAAATATTAGAACTCAAAAATCCAATTCGTGTGTATGATTTTCCAAGTTCTATATATTGTCTGAAATTGATCAACAGATGAAATAATTAAAAATTAAATATAAATAATCGTTGTCTATAGTAACTTTTGCGATTAAAAATAACCAAATAAATCAATACTTAAAACCCGCTCTTTGTATGAGAATGATACATTTTTGAGAGAAAAATGTTGACAACAAATTTAATACATACGTTTTTTTCCTGTTATGTTACTTAAAAAAATAAAAACCAATCTTTCTCCTCACAATACTTAAATCAAGGAAAGCATTAATTAACAAGACAATTAAACCAGACAATAAAACAATGATCTAAATAATTCAAGTGTCGAGTTTCAAGAATCTTTAAGTAAATTGTTTATGAATAAAGTTGTTTTTTCCCTTCCTATTGCTTCCAGACAGGTACAAATTTCGTGACACTCGACAGAATGATAGAATATATATTTGTTTAATTGTTTTAGATGTAAAAATACATTTTTACAGAATATTAAATGTTGGATTAAGATGAAAAAACTAAAAAAAAATTTGTTTCTTAAAATATAATATTTTAACAGAAAATCTAAACAATATAGTGATACTTTTCTTTACGAATTTGAATTCTTTTCTAATTCTCTTTCTCTTTCCAATTTAACTAATCTTATTCTAAAATCTTCATTTATTTTTTGTGATATTTCAAATTGTCGTTTTATTTCTTCATTTGCTTTTTTCAATTCTAATATTTGTCGTTCCATATCAAGCCATGTTAATGAAGGTGGCTGCTGTTCTTGCTCTTGTTGTTCTTGTTCTTGTACCTCTTCGTCTGTCTGTTGTTTTATTTTATTATTAAAATTAATAATAATTCCATTTAATAAATTATTTTTTGTTATTCCATTTGTGTTTGCTATTGTTGGCATATCTGTATAATTTTTATTTCTTATCTCTTTTCCTGTTTGTGGTAGTGAAATTGTTGTTCCTGTTGTAATAAATTCATTATTTATATTATTTGGTTGTGTTACTATTTGCTGTTGTAATGTTAATGGCACTGTTGATGATGTTGTTGCTGGTTTTACTTCTTTTAAATTAGTGGCCTATAAATATAACGATTTTTTTATTCTGAAATTAAATAATTTCAGATATATTGAGAATTTACCTTTGCTAATGAATTTATGTTTAAACGATTCTTTTGCATAACAGGTCTTTTAAATTTTTGCGGCGTTAATTGTAGAATATTTTGACTCTTTGTTGTTGCGGTTGACGTTCTATAAAACGAACATATTTTGAATTAATTATTTAACTAATTATACATTAATTTAATTATTTTACTTAATTCCGGGTGAATTATTTTCATATGTAAATTTTTTAAGTGTATTACCACCACACATTTGTTTAAATTGTTCAGCAGATAAAATTTTTATAACTTTATTAGATTTTATTGGAAAATTTTTAGCTGGCAAAATAAGCGGTTGTTTCTTTTGTGCTAAATTTAACGACGTTTGTAATTGGTTTTGTTGATTGTGACTATCATGTTGCTGTGTTAATTTTCTAAACTTCGGATCTGTTAAAATAATTTTTCCAGCTTCTGTAAAAAATTTATTCATAAGATTTTATTCGACACTTATAAGGTTTTCACATTTACCTGATAAAACTAATTTTCTTCCGCTTTGAAGTGCAGACGTTATTAAGCTATTATCAGTATCATCTGTAGGTAACATTGATATTCCATGATCTTTTAACATTTGTAATGTTGATGCGTCTATTGTTTTTGGCTCTTCAATATTTTGTAATTGAATAATTGCATCACTTAAACTGGTACCATCATCTAGAAATTAAAAACAATTAATATTTATAATTTTTACAAATCATAAATTCAATCCAAACCTGAATCAATTAAATTACTATCATCTAAATTATTAATATGATTTGTTTGTATTTGCCCGGCCATATTAAATTGCAATGTTGATGAATCTTCACTATCTAAATCTATTGGTGTTGATATATTATTATCAACACTATCATTATTATTATTAACAGATGATTGTTGCATTTCAAATACTAAACGTTCTGTTGCTTCTTGTGTTTGATCTTTTGTATTTAATCTTAATCTAATAACTAATTCCAGTGTTTTAAGAACATCTTCTTGTTCTGTCTCATGTGCAATTAGTAACGGTGTTTTACCAAATTTCGATATAGCATTTGGATCAGCATTATTATTCAATAACATTTCAACAATTTCTTTATGCTTTTTCTGAACAGCCCAGTGTAATGGTGTCATTTTTAACATATCTCTTGCATCAACATCACAATTATTTGCCAACAAAAGTTCAACCATTTTTTCATGTCCTTCAAAAACAGCGAAATGTAAAGGTGTACGATCAACTTTTGTTCTTGCATCTTTACTAATCCCAGCTCTTAATAATACTTCGCATGTATCTAAATGATTATTCATTGCTGCTAAATGTATTGGTGATGTTCCCAACTGAAAATGATAAAAGAATTGCTGTACACCTTTTCACAATCTATAGAAATAAATATTTACCCAATCAGTTGAAAAAGGTGCGCCGCGACACATTAATTCATGCACTTTTGATGTTTCACCTTCCTTACAATATTGTAATAACAATTTACCTAGGTTCATGACTGTCATGGGAGATTTTGTTGGTGGTCTATCAAAGTCAACCTAATAAGTAAATATCACTTGTTGAATTAAATTTGTGATAATCTGAAAAGGGAATTAACTTACGGGTATGATTGCATTCTCTTCAATTTCATCCATACTATCACAAATAATTTCTGTTTTAAGTCCAGTAATTCGATCTGTCAACATTTTAATTGTTGTTTCTTCTGTTGTTATCTAAATTTGATTGATGATTTCATTTACCCCGGTTCAATATTAAATATCTTGAAAGGAAAAAAAAACACTATTAAATAAATATTATAGGAAATAATAAACAAAAATAAAATATTTTTAGAATTATTAAAAACCCACATAAATGAACTTCATTTTAATAATTTTCGTGCGAACTTTTCTCCTCGACAAATTTTTTGACATTTTGCTTTGTTTCTGTTAAATTCAACGTAAAAATTACTTATAATAAAATAAAAATTATAATTTATTATAAACTAATTTTTACAAGCATGCGTCACAAAAAGATTTTATTTTAAATTAACAACAGGAAGAAGAAAGAAAACGAAGAAAGAATTTCATTTTAAGAAAAATAAAAAATGAAATTTTTGACAGCTTTCCTTTTCCGCTTGTCAAAAATGAAAAAAAAAACGGAAGTGAGAACAAAAAATCAATTTTAACCATTTTGGGATACTATTAATTAAAAGAAAATTACTTAAATTATGTTAATTAACTTTAATTAATTACCTTCTATTTTTATTTATCAGTAAAAACAGTTTAAAATAAATGTATACAAATGAAGAACGCGTATAAAAGAAAATGGTTGCTGTAAACGCTACAAAAATAAATACATATAAAAATACATATGTTATTTTTTTCTTTTTTAAGGTTACTTCATTGCAATTCATTATTATTTCAAAATTTTATTTAGGAATTCTTTTTGTGGCAGTTTTAGTTTAATTGAAATAAATTTTTCTTTTAAATATTTCTAATTTATAAAGAAAAATTATTTTATAGAGTATTAATATGTACGTTTTTTTTAAATTAATGGATAGTTAAAAGTAATCGATTTTCAACGAATCGATTGTTGATAGATTTAAATAGTTATGACGAATTATTTTTCGTTTGATTTATAATATTCTACTTTTTGTTAAATGAAACACATATATAGTTATTAGTTAGTTAATTTTTAATTTATTTTTTAATTCATGATGGCTCCATTTAATTTATTCCATAAATTCTTCAACGTTAATATAACTTTATTTAAATATCCATTTTTGCTGTAATCTCTGGCTTTTTAGTTTCATTTGTATTTTAGTTTTTATTTGGAAGTTCCACATATCATAAAAACTATATTCATTTTATGGATTATCGCTTTTTAAAAATATTTACTTATTGATCATACATTTTACAGTATTGAAAATTCATTTTAAATACAGCATCATTATAAATTTAAAAATATTTTGAAAATTTACAAAAAAAAAACGGCTGGAATTTTTCAACGGCTAAAAAAAAATATATTTCCCCGTAGAAAAAAAAATGCCAAATATTAAAAATTATTTTTCATTTTGAAAAATCCGCGTGTTTCAATAACCTCAAAAAACCCTACAAACAATATTTACACGAAGAATAAAAGTAGATTACAGAAAATGTTCAGGGACAGATTTGAAAGGAAATGGTTTGTTTCTTTACTAGTTACTTAATTTATTTTTCAAAGAAAAACACAATAAAATTATTATTTAATTAAATATTTTATTAATGAAAATCATAAAAATAATTTCGAAATATAAAACATTGTAACTAAATATTAGACATTGTTAAATAGTTATATACTTTAATAATAATTATATTAATAAGTTTCTATAAACTAAAAATATTTATCAATGTAAGAATAAAATCGTAAAAAAGAAAAAAAAAAATAAAATAATTAATTGAAATTCCATTATTTAATTAATACAGAAACTCAGAAGATATGTCTATCATTCATATTAATTAATATTTTTAATTATATTTAATATTAATAAAAATAAATAATAATAATAATTTTTATATTTAATTATTTTTTTTACATGCAACTGTTTTCTTTTAATTTTTTATTTTTTAATATTTTAAATTAACAGAATTCCTTATTTTTAACTTCTTCATTTTATAATATCTCTTATTTCTTTTTTTAATTCTTTTATTTTACCATTTATTCTTGTGCGATTTTTAAAAGGTAAATTTTTTTTATATATTTAATTAATATTCTCTTTATTATTTATGTTTTTTTAATGCTAATAATTTAAACATGAATAAAACGTTTTTTTTCCTCTAACTTTTTTCTTTCTTTTTTGGTTTATACTTTTTTTTTTTCTTGTTATTGTTTTAATGTTTTATATAGTTAATAAACTTATCATCAAATATTCTTATTTACCTATAAATAATTAAAAGTAATTAAATATTTTATAATTAAATAAAATATTAAATATATATTTTTAGAACAATTTTTCTTTTTTTTTTTATTGTTTATTTAATTTTAGTTTATTTTATTTATTATTCTTAGGCAGTTACAAGATTTCGTGTTTTATAGAAAAATATTTATATTATTAAATATTTATTTATTCAATTTTAATTTTTTAATTTTTTTTATATTTTATATTTTCAATCCAAATTTTTATTTTTTTTTTATTTTTAACATTTTTAACATTTTTACTGTTTTTCTTTTTATTATTTTAACTTTAAATTTTTATTAATTATATTTTATGTGTAATTTAGATATATTTTATTTAATATTTATCAAAGTTAAAATTAATTGTTAATTGTGTTTTCTCGTAATTTTATTAAAAAATAAAAAATAATAAACGTAAAAACAATTTTTTTTATATATTTGTGTTCTGTTTTACAATTTTCTTTTTTTCTTTTATTTTAAAAATTAACGATTATTTTTCATATTTGTGATGGTTTGAAGCTAAACTAAATAAATAACAACAACAATAAATGAAAGCCAATAAAAATACCTTTAAAGTCAACAAATAAAGTCATTAATTGTTGACTTTTCTTGACTTTTTGACTTTAACTTTTTGACTTTTTGACTAAAGTTTTATCAAAGTCAAAAAGTCAAGAAAAGTCAACAATTAATGGATAAAGAATATTTTCTCAATAAAACATCCGTTATAGTTTGTTTTTTTTTTTTGTTTTTTTGCTTAAATACAATTTATTATTTATAATTAAATTTCGTTAAACATTTTTTTTTTCGTGGTTTTTAACTCTTTTATTTTTCTCTTCTAAAATCATATTTAAATATTTTACAACAATTCAAATAGTAATTTTTATGTTTTTATTTTTGTCTCTTTTTATGTTTACGTGTATATTAATTTTGTTTTCACTTTGATTTATCACAGTTTTTCAAATTCAGCAAAGTGTTTTCAATTTTTGTTTTTATTTTAATTTTTGTTTTTTTTTTTTCAAATTTTTTTCTTGTTTTTGTTTCTATTCATTTTATATATTTTTCTTTTGGCCTCTTTCATTTTATTTATTTTTTATTTCTTGCAAAAATTTTCGTTAATACTTTCCATATTTTTCACCAGAAGAAATTTTATTGCATTTTGTTTCTTCGTGAAAAAGTTATTTTTGTTCTTTTTTTTCTCCTAAAAAAACTAAATTAAATTTTTCCATTTTCTTCACTAATTTCTAAAATATAATTCTTTAATTTAAGGTTTTTTTTTTTTTTGATTTTACATATAAAGAAAGAAAGAGACAGTGAGACAGAGAGAGATAGAGAGTGAGAAATAGTGAGAGAGAGAGAGAGAGTGGTAGATTGGTTTAAGAGGAGCAATTAATTAGTGAAAGTTTTAATACATATTTTATTTATTTATATTCTTACAATTGTATTGCTCAGTTTCACTAAAAATTTAACAGTCTACTAAGGAAAGTTTTGTGTCTTTCATTCAATTATTCTTATACAGCCTTCTCTTTTTCGCACTGAGTAGAGACTGCTAAATAAATGTTCGTGAAACTCGTCAAATGTAAGACAATCAAAATTTGTTTAATTAATTTAATTAATTTGAATGAATAATCAAAGACATAAATATATTTAAACAAATTTCAAAATTATAATTTATATTTTAGTTTGTGCTTCTAAAAAGCATTTCACCTTTTTTTTTATATTTACGGTTTTTCTTTTTTATTTTCCTTTTTTAAATGTAAATTCTTAACATTTTTCTCTTTTTCTTTTTTATTTTCTTTTCTTGTATGTGTAATTTTTTGTTTCATTTCATTTCATTCAATAATGTTGAAAAATGTTTAAAAAGGAAAAGGAAAAAAAGAAAACAACAACTTAATTATTATAAGTTTTATTCAACGTGTTTTATTAATTCTTAAATTAACAATAATTAATTGTAATTTAGATGTTTTTTTTCCCTTATTAATTCAATTTAATTTTTTTTTTGTTTCGCTAATTTAAAATACCCTGACGATATTTTCACATTTTTATTTTTTATGTTTTTTTTTTTTTTTTAAATTTAATTTTTAAAGTTTAAAGTTTTAAAACGATGAAATTCATTTAATTTTTATTTTCTTTTATTTAAATATTCTTGGTTAATTCTTTTAAGAAGATTTAATACCTTTTTTTTTTTAATTTTACTTTTATTTAATTAAATTGGTCAATATAAAAGTTTTTTTTATTTTGTTTATTTAAGTTTTTAATTCCGATTTTTTTTCTTTATTTATTTTCTTTCATTTTACTTTTAATTAATTAAGTTATTTTTTTTTGTTCTCTTTTGTGCGCGTCAATTAGAATTTTCATATTTTTATTTTTATTTTTATTCTTTTCTTTTTTTTTGTTTTTATTCAATTAAGTTTTTTTTTTTTAAGTTTTTTATTTAATTAAAGTATTTTTTTGTCATTTTTTTTTGTAATGAATAAGTAAAAAGTTTATAGATTTCTTTTACACACTAAAATTAATTATCAGTAGAGTCTAGTGACTAGCTTGTTTACTAGATTACTAGTGACAAGTGTTTTAGTAATTCTCTTAAATGTTCTTACAGTTTTAGTTTTAGTTTTTAGTTAGTTAATAATTTTTTTTTTTCATTTTAGACAAAATGAATTCTTAAAAAAGATCTAGTTAAATGTCATTTAGTCAAATTTAATATTTTTTAAAGTCTTTAATCATTTTTTTTTTCCATGATATTTTTGTGCAAACCAAAAAAAGAAAAAATCAAATCTTTATGTTTTTTTTAATTACAAGAAAAATTAAACAAAATGATTTGTGATGGGCAAGTCCTGTTATTTATAAAATTTGTAAATTCAATACATTTTCTGTTAGTTAACGAATTACGTTTAGGAACTCACTTCAAACGGTGTAATGTTATAATTTACAATTTTCCAAAAATAATAAAATGTACACAAAAAAATGACGCCTCCATAATATCTGTATACAGTTTAATTTAAATAAGTTCTAAATGTAAGTTTTCTTATATCACTTTACATTACATTAATTAATTATATAAATTAAGAATAATTGTAGAAAAAAGCGTATAAAAGTATTTTGAATACAAACGATATACGTGAGAATTTTTATTAAAAGAATTTAAATTGTTTTTTTTTCTTTCAATTAATTAGAATGTAAGAAAAGGGCTTGCGTTTATATTTTGTTTTGTAAATAAAAATTATATTGTTAATCAATGTTAATTTGTGTAGATAATTAACATTATCAAAATTCTATTTTAAATTTTAAAAATTTGAGATAATGGAAAATACAGGACGCTATTAAATTGTCATCTAACCACTAAATTTTTAACTAGAAACAATTAAAAACCAAAATGTAATAGAAATTTGTGTCCTTTACGTATCCTTTCCTGTATTACATGGTTCATTGATAGGTTAAAAAGGAAAGAGGAATAATAAAATATAGAAATAATAATAAAAAAGTAAATATAAATTCATATAAAATTATTTTTTATTAATAAAAATTAAAAATATACAAAGAACAGAAGAAAATGAAGCAAAATAAAAAATATCAAAATAACAAATATTAATTAATTAATTTTTAAACAATAAATTAAACAAATTAAAAATAAGTTAAAAAAAGGAAACAATACAAAAATGTAAAAAACTAAAAAAAAATAAAAATTGATTAACTTAAAAGAAGAAAAAAAAAAATTCATGTCTAAAAAATATGAAAACAAAAAAAAAAAAAAGAATTGGGTTAAATTGTCTCGTTCATTTTCTTTCTAATTTTTTTTTTTTGTTTTATTTTTTTTTTGTTTTATTTTTTTTTTTAATTTTTTTTTCTCTTTTTTGTTATTTTAAATGTAATTAATCAATTTGTATTTAATCAATTTGTATTTAATCAATTTATAATTATAAAAAGGTACTCTCGTACCCTCACGTATTATTAACAATACAATCCTTTATTTTTATTTTATTATTATTAATTACACGATAATTTGTTGGACTACTACTTTGTGATGAACTCTCTGAATTTACTATAAGTGAATTTATATTTTGTTGTTGTATTTGCTGTTGTTGTTGATGTGTTGGACTTTGTGATGGTGTATTATTAGTACTTTTTGCTTTTCTAAACCAATTACCAATTTTTCTACGTCCTAATGAACTTGTATTAAATTCATAATTCATCATACCAGAAGATGATTGTTGTTCTTTTTTTGTTTTATTTGTTTTTTTTGGTAATGTTTCACTATTATATTTTTGTTGTTGCTGTTGTTTCTGTTGTATTTTTATATTACCACCATTTTTTGTTTCAATTAAATTAATTTTATCATTTAATAATTTCTTTTTCTTTTGATTAGTTTTATTTATATTTGTATAATTAATAATTGTATCAATACCACGTTCATTTATTAAACAATCATCATTGTTATAACACATATCATCTAAATTATCATCATTATCAATTATTATTAATTTATCATCATCATCATCATTATCAATATCATCATTATCATCATTATTATCATCATTATTAATTAAATTATTACCAGATAATTCAGATATAAATAAATTTTCACCACAATATTGTCTTTCAGTTTTTAATATATTCATAAATCTTAATTTACTATTTATACTACGAAAACAAAAATCTAACCATTTATTTCTATTGTCACAATAAATACGTAATGCATTTTTCAATGTTACACCAAATATTTTACCATCTGGCAAATTTAAAATACGACAATTATTTAAATATATTCTACCTTTATATAGATAATTTGTACGTTTTAATATATCTTTTTTACAATAAATTAATTGATGATCAAATAAAAATAATGTATAAGTATTATTCCATAAATTTGGTGACATTCTAATTGCATCTGTTTGTAAAAATAAACGTGTACTATGGATATTTATTGGTGGCCCTTGAAAATTATCAAAACGTGATTGTATTCTTGATAAATATTCACTATGACGTTTGCCTTTAAAAAGAAAAAAAAAACAAATTTATAATCAATTTTTAGTTACAAATAAAAAAAAATTACAATTTATATTGAGGATGGATATTAGGGTGGAAGACGATTTTGGATTCATAACGCATTCTCATGATTGTGAGAGTAAAGTATAATTGATTTGATATTTGAAAATAATATTTAATAGTCATAAGATTCAGTTAGAAAAATTAGATTGAGTCCGTAATAATATTAAACTTGTTAAATTCGAATAATTAACTGAACAACAAATAACTACTAAATATGAATGATTCTTAATTTCAATTGAATGAAATTAAGAAATTGATGTAAAATTGTTTATTGAAAAAAAAACTCAAAACTTAAAAAATAACGGTTAAATATTAAAAAGTAAATGAGTAAGAGAAGAAGGAATGATTGAAAATTGAAATATTATTCAAAATTGTATTATTCCGAGAAATTTTGGGTAAACCTTATAAATCCGCATAAATATACATTCATAAGGGTATAAATGTTGACATTTATAAGCTTTTTTTTTTGAAATTTGAAAAATTATCTTTGTTTTTATTTTTATTTTTTATTAAAAAAAACTGTTATCGTCATAACGACGAAAAAAGCGATTATTTGAATAATATTCCATAAAAATATTAATTTTTTCTTTATTAGTCTTAAAAAAATATTTACAATTTTTTAATAATTTTTTTTCGTTATCTTTGGTTTTATTCTGTTTTGTTTTGTTCGAATTCATCTTCTCTGAATAATCAGAAAGTTAAGGATTCTGGATCTGGGTGGTTGTGCTAATTTTTCTTTAATTTCTTGTTTTTATTATTCATACCTTCATTCACCATTTCTGTAACATGTTTCATTGCACTAAGTGCTGTCTCAAAAATTTCTTTACAATCAATTGTTGTTGTCCCTAATGTTATAGCAGTAGTTGTTGTTGGTATTTCAACAATATCAATTTTTTTATTTAATTCATTTGTTGTTGTTGTTGGAGATGTTGCTAACTTTGTATTTTGTTCAATAATATTAATTTGTTTTATTGTTTCTTGACGTGACAATGAATGCTTAACTAATTCAATTAAATGTAATGGATAACGACAAATACGTTGTATTGGTGCTAATAAATGTGCTGATAATGGTAATTCTGGTAGATTCTGTTTTATTCGACATCTAAAATCGAGACAAAAAATAAAGTTATAAATAAAAATAATTAAAACGAAAGATCTCTTGAGTTAAATGCAATGAATCTAATTATGTTCGAAATATATCAAGTTTTTTCTAAATAACAGAAAAATTCCTAAAAGTTCAAAATTAACGCATGCCTTTTATTATTGTTATTTCTTATCAAATAATGATAAAATGACTCTTATAATTTCAAAACAATTTAAATAAAACAATTGAAATTGAAATTTAAATTTTTTAATTTTCTTTTTAAACTTTTTATATGCGGAATTCCCAATGAAAAAAAAAAATACTGTTGTAATTGCGGTTCAAATAAAAGTTCTAACGTCAACATAGATAGCTCTTTTTTTTTGATTCTGCATATTTAACTCAAACATTCTTCAAATAAATTCTTACTCTTCTAAAATATTTGTTGCCTCCTTATTTGTTGCCAATTGTTCCAATTCTAATAAAGCTCTTGGATAACAATTACAGTAAGTAGAATAAATCATAAATGCTGATTGCTAAATTAAAGATTATAAAAATACAATTAATTTATTGGAACTAGAATAAAATTTAATTTTCTTACATATTCCAAAAAACATTCAGCAATTCTTTGATTATCAATTGCTTTTCGTAATGCCTCTAAAAATGACTGTTGAAATCGCCATATTTTTTCAATATTTGAAAATATAATATTAACACTTTCAGTTGAGAAAATATCAGATCGTTGTTTTAATTCTTTTAAAAATCTAAAATAAAAAATAAAAATAAAATGAAATATAAATACAGAAGAGTTACTTAGATAATTTTTGTTGTGACTTTTATTGTTTTAAAATAGTTTTCAGAAAATTATTTGTGTGAGGCTCAAGAGAAATTCATTCAAATTTAAATAAATTAAGTTCTTCAGTTATGAATTTCTTTGGAATGAAATTCCATAATCAAAGTAATACTTTAATATTTTTATTTAACGAACAGAAACAAAGAATAAAAAAAAATAGAAGAAACTTACCCAATACAAAGTGCTGACAATAGTTTAACATAATTTATTTCAGTTTCTAATAATTCTTTAATAACATTTTCCTTAATTAATTTACTATTTTGTTGACTAGTTGATGCTGTTGTAGTTGTAGTTGGTAATTTTGTTGTTGCTGATGATGTTGATGATGATGATGATGGTAAATTATTTATGTTTTGAGCAATTTTAATATCACAGTTTTTTGCTTCATTAACATTATTTTCATCATTCTGTTGGTGAAGATGATGATGATAATGATGATCATGATTACCATCAACATCTTCATTATTATGAATTATTGTATTTTTTGGTTGTGGAAATGGCGGTATAATACGAATAAATTCTTTTGGAAACCATCCTTCAATTTTATCAAATTCAGCAATATTTGATAAAACTGCATCATGTTTTAATTGTCCAAACCACCATGGACCTGGTTCACGTCTTATCACTTGTATTAATGCACCTTTTTCTAAACGTAATTCTTGTTGACCCGCTGGTTCAAATGTATAAAGTACTTCAGCATAAATAGGTATCATTTCTGTGTGAACATAAAAAAAAAATGAAAAACATAATTAGTTCAGTAGTTTAGAACATTAAAATGAACAAAAAATGGATTTCCAATTAAACTAATTAAAGCAAAAATGTTTAAAGTTTAAATTAATTAATTTAGTTCAAATAAATTAAAATCGAGAGAGCAGTGCGAATCAGCTAACATTAAAATTTCTAAGTAAAATAAAAATCTAGTTGCAGATTTTACTAAAGATTCTACATTATTACCGTTATTTAAATCCTGTTGCGATGATACACTTTCTGTATCACTATCATCTGCTGCTCTTACTTAAAAAGAAAGGGACAATAAATAACTAAAATTTTAATAAACAAAATTATTTTACTTTTAACAATTCTTTCTAGGCCAGATGGTTGACTTAATGATCTTCCAGTATTTTTTAACATAATAATATTCTCTTCGTTTTTTAATGATGTTGTTGGCGATGATGAAGATCCTGATTTATTTAATCCTATTTCTGTATTTATATTTTTTGTTGTTGTTATTATTCCTCCTCCCTCCGCTATAATTTTTGCCGAATTTGTTCGTCTTACACGTGAATTATTTTGTTGTTGTGGTTGTTGTTGCTGTTGTTGTGAATTTGTAGTTTCAATTAAACAATCCGAATTATCACCATTTATTTGTTCATCATTTTCTAATTGTATACCAGAATCACCACTGTTACATTTATCACGTCTTTGATGTTTTGTTTTTCTACGATCTTTACTTGAACGCCAAACTAATGGACCAAATCTACAATAAGATAAATGACAAAAGATTGATAAATAAATGATAGTTTTTTTATTTGAAATCATCAAAAGAAAAATCCCCTTCCCTTTAAATAAATGAACTCAACAATAACAAGATGACTCAATTTAATCTCAATTAAAAAACAGTTTTTGTCTTAAATTTAAGGAAATGAGTCTGATTTTTGTTAGTGTCGACTTTATTGTTTTCTTTATTGTCTTTGTCTAAAGACTAAAGTCTTTTGATTCGGTTTAAGAAACTTTAAATATCCGGAGTTTTTGTAGTCAATTGTTGTTTTTTTTTTGTTTTGAATAAATTATACAAACAAATTGTTACACAATTGATTAAGTCTTTTCTCTTTCATTTCAATCAAATTTTAATCTTAAAATATATTTGAGAAAAAAATAAAAATATTATGCGTAATTTTATGAGTTTGTCATTAATGTGACGTCACACCGAAATTAAATTTTTATTATATTGTCTTTCAATATTTCTACATAAAAATGGTCACACATAAAGTTGGTACAATTTTTCTTTAAAAAAAACCTTTTTAATACGAACTTACGTCAAAGTTTCACTAAAATTGTAAATTCTTAGAATCTTCGAATTAAACGATATGAAATTCAATTTCTTTCAAATATTTTCAAAATGATTTCGATTGAATTTGTTAAATAGATTCTTTTATTGATTAACCAAAAATTATCCAATTCTATTCATTTACATTTACAGGGAATTTACAGAATTTGATGAAAAAAATGTTTTAATTAATTAAAACACAAAAAAAAAATTTGTTAAGAAATTTTTCAAATTTTGATAACACAAAAAAAAAACGTCTCTTACATTTTCCCTTCATTTCACTCACACTTTACACATTCATACACTTACATCAATAAAAATATTAAATTCGCACGTACCTATGTTTAGTTGTATCATTTGATAAATCTGTTGTAATTTGTGTATTTGATGTTGGTTTACCTCCTTTAAATTGTGATAATGTTTTTTTAAATTTACCATAAACACTGACTAAAAAAAAATAAAAATAAATCAAATAAAAATAAAATAAATATTTTTTTAATGAAAAACAAAAAAAAAAAAAACACAAAAACAAAATTGAAAACGAAAAACAAAAACAATTAATTAATTAATTGTTTAATAATATTTTCAAATACTTTTTTTTTTTTTTGCTATTACACGTTGTTTGAACAAATTGAGAAATAAAATTATAACAATAAAGAATTCCATTTTGTTTTGTTCAAAGAGAAATAGAATATGAGCAGAGAAAATTTATGAATCAAACTTTAATTTGTAATTTCTGTTTTTGTATGAAATTGGAGAAAAAAAAAACAAAACTTAATTTGGTCAGAATGTAAAAATAGTTATTGATTAAATTTTGAACTCAAATCTAAAATTTCATTAATTCATCAGCATTTTCATATTTCAAAGAACTTTTTTCTGATTTAAATTTTTCTAAAAATATTGTCCTAATTTAATTTCAGGAAGAGGAAAAAAAAAACTGACAACACAATTGAACTTTTGTCTTATTGTGTAATTCAAGAGAGTTGTAGCAAAGTACAAATAATTGGAGCATTAATTACAATTATATTAAGGAAAAAATCTCCAATTGAATCAATTGAATATTAAAGAATAATAAACAACGTCTAATATCATCATTTAAAACCAAACAATTAACAATTTCATTTAAATGTTTTTTTAATAAAATTTCCTTCTTTTTCTTACAATTAAAAAAAAATTAATGAAAAAAAAAAAGAAAAAGGAAATTAGAACAAAAAAAAAAAACCAAACAAAAAACAAAACAAAAAAGAAAAGAAAGAGAGAATAGAGAGAATAATTACCATTATTATTATTATTAATATTATTGTAATTGTGGTTGTTATCTTCATTTGACGAGACATCAATACATTCATTTTCAATTATAATTGATTCATTGTTTTTAGCTGTTGTTATTTTTGTTGTATTATTCCTTGTTATTTCTAATGGATTTTCTGATAAAGATGGACTCGATACAGCTCTCATTTGTAGTGGCTAAATAAGAAAAAAAAAAAAAAAACACAATTAAATAAGGAAATGAATAAAAGGAAAGAAAATGAGTTATTGTTAGTTAATAGATGAACTTTTTTTCTATGATTGTTACATTGGAATCGGGTAATTTTATATAAATAGATCAAAGATTATCATTGAAAACCATTTATTTTTATTCATAATTGTTCTAAAGTCTAAAACAGAAAAATTTCTATTGATTTATTTTTAATCAACAATATTCTACGGTTTCTTTAAATAAATTTTGTATTGTGACATTTTTCTATAATGTTTTATGTGTGTGTGTAGGTTTTACTTATAAATATATTCCATGTCCATCCCTATTCCACTTAGCACTACCCCCACCCAATTTATTTCATTGTTTTTACACGCGATAACAAAATATTAAATAAATAATTGTTAATAGTTTTTTGTTTTTGTTTTATTTATAAAAAAAAAAACAATAATTATCAATTCCGTGTCGTTATTTATAATTAGATTTTCTAGACGTAATCTTTATAAATAAATAAATAAATAAATAGTGAAAATTAAAAAAAAAAAAAATTCCAATCGCCGGTTGTCATTTATATTTTTTCAGTAAAATACAAAAAAAATACAACAACAACAAAAGATGAAAAAAAACGTCATTTATTATAATTTGTTTAGAAAAATTACAAAAAACCATAAATGATGAAAAATATAGAAATAAGGGAAAAAATGTAAAACACAATTTTTGTTTTTATTGCACGTTAATTTGAAAAAAAAAAAATATTGCGCAATAATTTCTCTTCACCATTTTTTTTTCTTCTCTCTACTATCCCATAATATCTCACCTTCATCGATATTACATCAATTTTCTAATCAAATACATTTAATCGGTTTTGTGTTTGTAGGTAAAAAATTATCTATTTATTCCCGCGCATTTATAATTTAATTCACAAATCAAAATAAACAAATTGTTTTATCTTAAAAACACACTTCCATATTTTATACGCACATGCACATATTAAGCAAATTTTTATCGTACTGATATTAACGCATTAACTAACTAAACTAAACTGAATTAATGAATAAGTATAATATACATAAATCATCTTTTATAATATATTCCTAAACCTCCTCCTCATTCTCGTATGTTTTTCTTTATATTTTAAACAAAAATCTATACTTAGAAATAATCTGTGGGTCATTTAATATTTAGTCATAATTATACTATACGGAAGGGTCGGTCTTTCCGTCGCAATGACACATTTTCAATAAATTTTCATTCCAACTACTATTCTCTTTCCACTTTCTTTAATAAAGAGTAAAGCAAATGTAATGCATAAAACAATAAGAAGAACGGATACCGAATGACATTGAAAGAAATTTAAGTGAGAATGGAATCTCAAGGTATAATTTAATAAAATTATTGATTTTTTATTTGAAGTTTGAAGTAAAATATTAATCTTTAATTCATTTTAAATCATTTTATTGGACGTGCAATATTCAATTGATATTACATTATCATGTTTTTTATCATAAGATTACAATACCACTTCTATGTCCAGTACACAATTTAAAGGGATAACAACCGATCAAGGTTTACACCAAAAAATAATTATAAATAATTAGATAATTTTTTACATTTAGGGTTCAAATTTTTATTACGTCACAAAACAATTATTATGAACATTAATTGATTACACTGGTATTCCAATAAATTAAAATTGTTTGTTCATTCAAAAGATCCTCAATTTTACACAAACACATCACATTTATAATTTAATAAATAACAAAAATAATTACCAAAATATTATTAAATAAAATAATTGATGGAACCATCATAAATTTCATTTAACAAAAGAATGAAAAAGGCAACAAAAAAAAAACAACTGTATTATGATTTTTCTACAAAGATTGTTGCGTAGTTTCACATTTCACAAACAAAATTGTACTGACTTTGATTCTATTTTTTATTTTTGTTTTGTTTTCATTTTTGTGTAAATTTTTTTGGTTTTAACGTAATTTCTCATTGCTGATATTTTTATCTCAAAAAAAAAATTAAATAAAAGAACTTGAACGATTCAACGATTCAATTTTTATCATAAATTCATAAATTTTTATCAATATTTATTTCGTACAACAAAAAAATAAAAATAATAATCAGTTTTTTTTTTTCGTCATTTCTGTTTTTGTTGTTGTTATTATGAATTTCAATTTATTTTATTAGATTTGCGATTATTTTTGTTTCCTTTGAATATGAAATATTTTGACGGAACGACATTCAATTATATTAAATTATTTTAAAATAACTTTCTTTTTGTTTATGTGTACAAACGGGGGAGAATCTTTATTAAATTCCTCCCCAATAATTAATAATTATTAATTGAGGGAAATTTTAATGGAACATATTTAAAAATTAAATTTTAATTGAATTATATTTTTGTTAGAAATTCTTTTGACAATAATTATCAAATATATTGTATTCCTTTCTCATTCCAAGAATATGTCAAATATTTAAGAGAAAAATCATTCGCTTAACAAAAAATGTCAATTTTAAAATCTCAATTGACAGCTGTCACATTTGCATATTTTGAGATATTCCTTTATACACTTTATACGAGAAACAAATATTAGAAGAATAACTCCTTAGATTTATAAGATGTATTTCTTTATTCACACAAATTGAATTAACTAAAAAATGAATAAAATTACAAAAAAAAAAAAAAAATTGAATTTAAGAATAAAACTTATTAAATTGTATTGGAATTTTTTCATTTTAATATCAATTCTTCATTAAGTATTTTTTCTTATCTTAAAATATTTATTGTGTTTCTTTTTTTTTTTTTACTTTTTCTTTATATTTTGTTTCCATATAAATTTCTGAATTGATTTGACATTGTAAATGATGTTAACTTGATGACTAAATAAAAACGGGTGATAATCAATTATATTTATTAAACTTAAAAAGAAGTTTACATAATTCTCTGTTTCTAAATCAGTGAGAAATCATCCGTTATTGAATTATTTTGTAATTACAAATTAATTAGAATAACAATTAATAGAAAATAATAAATTAAAGTCTGGTACTGGTTTTTTATTTTTATGATTAATTGTGCACCTAATTTAATTTGATTAATTATTATTATCCATTGTTGTTGTTCTTTACTTTATTTGTGGGTTTAAAAATATAAATGACGGTAAATAAGAAAAAGAAATAATATTAGAAAATATCAACAAGTTATGACGTCAAAATGGAACAACAACAACAAAAACAACAAAAAGAACAAAAACTCAAAGACTCGTTTCTACCTTTTTTTTCTTACTTTTAATTAACATAATTTAAAGGAGACTTTTAACAGATTCTATATTTAAATCGATTACTCCTTAAAAAATTATATTCAATTTATTTTCAATCAAGAATTTCTATTGTCTTACTCAAATATTTTAAGTTCAAACGCAAAACAAAATTTTTTAATTTTAATCTTACAAAAAAAAAAAAAGAGTTGACAAATTTGGATTTTATTTGGTGATAATTGAATATAATTTGACGTAATGATAAAATCACCCGCGCCAAGATACAACACATACAGATCAATTTGGTCGTCATTCATAAAAAGAAAAAATTGATACTAGAATTTTTTTTTTATCAGAAAGGCGGGAATTTTCTATTCCAAAGTTAAACAATTATAATGTTGATTATTTATTGTTGTCGTATTTGATCTTTTAATATGAATCAGTATTTTTTTTTTGTATTTTAATTATCCCAAAAATTTCGTCATAATTACAAACTATAATCACGTGATTTCTTTTTAATTAAAATTTCTTCATTCACATATTTTTATGTTTACCCCATTTAATTTCATTCTCGCCCACTAAATAATAATAATCTCGGTCAAATGTTGCGTTTATATATTTTATTTTGCATAATCTTCATTCAAATATGGATTTTTTTCTGGTATTTATTGTTGTTGCTATTTTTTTTTTCCTCAATTTTACGTAAAATCTAAATTGGTCGTTTTTATTTAGTAATTTAATCAAGACTTGATTTCTATTTTAAGAAGTTCAAGTTCATCTAAAATAAAATGAAATCATTCATTCATTTGAATAAAAATTTGAATAAAAAAAAATTCCTATCAAAAAATTAATAAATTTAATAATTTGCTGTGTAAGAAAAAATTGCAATTGTATGCACGTTAAATAATTTGATTTTATGAAAATTTTACAATAACAAAAATATAGAAATTTAAATCCTACACTATTCTGAAAATTTAACCTAAGTCTGAGTATGCGATTTAATATTTACTTCATAATAATATTATATTTCTTCGACTCTTAAAAACTTAAACGACTAATTGACTTATTTTTCACTATAGTCAACAGAAAATATTCTATAATGCACAAACTGTCTTACAGAAAAAAAAGAAAAAAAGAAAGAAAGAAAGAAAGAAAGAAAAAAGAAGATAACAACAGCTGAAAGAAAAACGTATACGAAAGAAAAACCTGTGAATATATGACACCTAATAAGTGCATTTCTAACGGGGATCAAAAACAAATAGTTGAATATAGAAGAAAAATGAATAATAAAATACCGGAAATGTAAACGTGTTGAAGTTAAATAAAGAAAAAAAAAAGTAAATAAGTAAAAGAGAAAAATCAACAAAAATCAATTCTGTCTCTTGTCAACATTTTTAATTTCATTATTTCTGAATTTTAATTAATTCTAATCAAAAAACAAAAAAAGCAACAACAACAAAAAATATGTTGACATTTCCAAATGTTATAATTACTCGTATTTCTTTCCTCTTTTAATAAAACAAACTAACTAATTATTAATTTCCAATTCAATAGTCGAAAATATTGAAATGGTAAACATTATAAATTTGTACCAATGAAATAAGAAAGTAAATGGAAATGAAATAAATGGTAGAAAAATGTTAGAATTCGTTTAGTTGTCATTATGACATTAGCATCAAGATTTAAGAAAACCGTTATTTTTATTAATTTAATACAATAATTTTGGGAAACATTTTAATTCAGAACATTTTCTTCACCTGAATAAACATAACCGCAAATATCCAAGCAAATACATCAAACAACTCCATTGAACTTCCACCGAAGAAGCCATTTATAAATTATTTGTTTAACTTTTTTTTTTTTGTGAAATTTAATTTTGAAAAACAAAACAAACTAACACTTCCGTTATTTTTTGTCTTTCTCTTCTAAGAATTTTTTTATTCCATAATATTTTTAAATCATTGATAAACTTACCGAATTTGGTACAAACAGGTTGCAGAGCTCAATATCATCTGTTGATGAACAACTGAAAATAAATTAAATAAAAGTTCATTATAGCATTTCTATATTTTTTTCCAACTCAAACTCCAACTTCAATAAATATGATTTTTCTCTTTCTAAATAATATCTGAATAAATTTCTATGAAATTCTATTGAAAGAATGGATAAATAGATGAGGAAGAAGGTTGAAATCTACCTGCCTTAAAAAAAAAAATTGTTCCCTCTACCTGAACAAATTAGACAGAAAATAACAAGCATGGCTGGAAAATTTATTATGTCTTGTGAATTAAGTAAGAAAACGTGAAACACGTAAAATGATGAAAAGAGACAAAAATAAATAATAGGGAGTGATTCTTAAATGAACCCTTAAAATAATATAAAATTACCCCATCATACAGTGGTCCAAAAATCTTTTTATTGTTCGAATATTAATAAAAAAAAAAAAATTGTGGTTCAACTTGATTCTTTTTACTTTTATAATTTATTACACCAACAACAATAATAACAAAAAATAAAATAAAATTACTTTCCTTAACAAAAAGGAATTTGATAAAGAAAACGAACAGACTAAGAAAAAAAAAGAAGGAACGGGATTTTTTGTTCGTGAAGTTTTTATCAAACATTTTCTTCTTATACCAAGAGAGACGGAAAGAGAGAGAGATAGATAATATTAATATTTATTGTCTGCAATTTTTATATTTTTCTGAATTTATTTTTGTACATACAATATATTTTTTTTTCTTTCTTCTTCTTCAAATAAATTAATAAATTACTTAAATTAAATTAAATCTAATTGGCTACAATTGTTTTTCATCAGTTCAGTTTCAAGTCAAAAATATAGACAAAATAATAACAAAAAATAAGGTTACCCAAGATTAATTAATTTATTAAACATTTTCTAGTCACTATTAGTCTTGATTATTTATTGTTTACGATTTTTTCTTTATAGTTTTTTTTTTTTGAAGCGCGCGCAAATAAAAAACACGTAGTAAATTTAATTTTTTATTAAAGAATCATTAGGAAAGATTTATGCAAAGAATAAATAAGAATATTTTGATTTTCTAACGAAAAGCAATTAATAAATAGACAAAAGTGATAACATATTTTCATATTTATAGAATGAATTTGTATTTATTGTTTTTGATTGTCCTCGTATTTGGAAGAGGTCAAATCTGTATAATAATATAGTTTAGCATTCTTCTTCTAACTAATTTATTCTAATTCTAAATAATGTTAATGATTGTCATCAATCCAACAAGAAAGAAAAAACAAATAAAGAAAGAATCTTTAAAAAAATCAATCAAATTTTACAAAATATTAAAATAATTTTAAACTTTAGTTTAGAAATGAGATTTAGGAGGAAGATAATCATTTCGGAAATGAGATTAGGTAAACAAGAGAACAAAAAAAAAAATTGAATTGAACAACAATATCAACAATTCTTGGAAAAAATAAATAAAATTCTCACAAATCACAACTAAAGAAAAAGAAAAAGAAAATAATTTGGCAACGTTGCATAATTCTTGTGTAATAAAAGTGGTAGAAGTTTATATTTTCAAAATTTGATGAGGATTTTTTGATAATGTTCATTCTTTTTGGTTTTGTTTTGTTTTTATTTTTGTTGTTGGTGTTTGTGTTGTTGTATTTTACTAAGAGTGGTACGGTAGAGGTATTATGTTTCTTCTTCTGAGGAAACAGCTGCTATTATATAAAAAAAAAACTGAACGAATACACGAGCAGCAAGCAGCAGCAGTTAAAAGATGTATTCAGAAAAAAAGGTATGCTATACGTGACACGAACGAAAGGGAATACATACACACACACGTACATACAGAGGCACAAGAATTTTGTATGGATAAATTCATAATATGCCAATATTTTATAAAGCGTAATTTGATCTAATTATTAAAAATTTTCTTATTGAATGCAGATTTTTTTTTCTTTAAATAAATTAAAATCATGTGCATCGTGCCAATTCAGAAAAACTTTATTAATTTTTCACAATTTCGTCATACCTACAGCAAAAAAAAAAAGCGTCATACGAGTGGAATAAATAAAAACAGAAAAGAAAAAATTCCAACATGATGATGAAAGATTTTCATCAAAATAAATAATAAAAAATGTACACAAAAATTAACACTGATTTATTGAATAAAATAAATTTTTTTTTGGCTTGTTTTTTTTTTCGTTGCAATAAATAAAATCAATCACAAAATAAGAATGGGACCACCCACTTAAACACACGCATCACACACACACACTCAACACATATACACACACATACAAAATCATCAATTTCAATTAATTCCAGAGACTCAATCACAACATTTAATAATTTATTTTCTTTTTTTTATATAAGATAAATAATTAATTGAAGAAAAAAGAAGTAAAAAAACAAAAATCAATTGAATTAACCAAAACAAACATTAACTAAACAAAATAAAATTCAATATTCAATCAAAATATTTTTTAACTCTGTGAGTCTGTGAGTAATTAGAAGGGGGAGGAGAAGTAGTAGAAGAAAAATGAAGTAAATACTAAAAGATTATCAACACTTTAGAATAATAAAACACCTTCTTTTAATTAAAGTCTTGTAATAAAAACTTCAATTTAACGTTGTGTTGAAATTATGTAAAAGAAATTAAATTAAAACAAAAAAAAAAAAACTATCAGCGAAAGAAAAACATAAATTTATTTTCATTTTCTTTCAAAAATATTGTTGTTTTTTTTATTTTTTGCTCAATAAATTTTATTGTTAAAATTCTTTCTTCTTATTGTTCGGCCATTAAATATATTTTGTTGTAATTGATTTCACAAAAACTATACCGAAAAAAAAAACCAAACCAGAACACGGTAATATTTGTATTATTTTAGACTTAGACGTTTAGAGAGCTAATTACAACAACAACAAATAATGAAAAAAAAAACTTCCATTGAATTAAATTATGTTTAAAATTCCATTCTTCTTATATTAAAAAAAAAAGCATACTAACAAAACTACTTAAAAACACGAATACAAAAAAAAAAACTAAATATAAACTGAAATGAAATGAACAAAAAAAAAAAAAAAACAAAATCGTTGAATTGCACAATACATTATTAATTGCAATTATTGTTGCAAAATATAGGCAATTAAAAATAAAACAATAAATTCTTTTTCTTTTTTTTCTTTTGTTTCGCATTTTTTTTTACGGTTCGACGTTTTTATTTTGTATAATCAAAAATAAAATCATTAAATTACAACTTTTTCGTTGTTTTCAGGTGTGTGTGTGTGTATGTGATTTTATAATTTTAATAAATTAATTCATTCACTTGTAAATTAAATTTAAAGGTGATAAAAATTTAATGAAGAGTGAATTTTTTTTTATAAACTTCATACCTACGACAAAAGAGGAATTAAAAAAATATCCAATACATATTCCTAAAAATCTCAAAGGTTTAGCCTACTTTAAATTTCAAAAGTATTACATTATTCCTTTGTTAATACAAAGACGTTAAATGAGCAGCAATGACGTGACTCAATCGTTAATCGTAATTTTCCTAAGTTGTGTTGATTTTGAGAATTTAAAGAAAGTATTTATCCTTTTGTATAGGAACCACAATAAAAGATTACAGAATATTCAATTGATTTTATTATGAACAAAAAAAAAATAATTAAAAACAAATCACAACACGTGTTGTTCGGAAATGAAATGCGGAAGTGAGTTATATATTGCGTGACTCATCTTAATCTTAATCTTACATTAATTAATTACTCTTTCTCTGTTTTAATTGAAGACTTGTAGACCATTTAATACATTCCGAATTATGGATTAATTATTATTTCGATTTTATAATTTGAAAGAGTCATTTAATTTAGGATTCCTAATCCAGACGATAATGAACTTATTAAGACGACCCAAAAATTTAATAATAAAGATGATTTCACTGATTTCACAAAGATTATGATTATTGCCTCTTGATTGCTAACACTCTCCATTTTTAACAGAAAAGAATCGTGTCATAAATTCAGTTGAAGTAAAACAATTTGATTAGCTTCACTTTAATAATTAAATCAATTCATAATTCATGAGAACGATGTGTCTTGTTTTAAGTGATTGCGTTACGTTAAGCAATTCCGATTGCAATTTTCATGGAATATATAATCTGTGCTACAGTTTGTTGATAAAGTTTTAGCAAACCAATTTTATTTCGTTTAAAAATGTTAAGAATAATTTTCTTGTGTATAAAAATTAAATTAATAAAAAAATTTGATTTGAAGAATTATTAAATTTTAGTAACGATTCGATTCAGAATTTCTCTCATAATAATAATCAAATAAACATAATTCATAATTATCATGAAATAACAGATTTAAAGTTTACCTTATTGCAAATCAAAAATATCAATGCACATTGCAGCTTATTTGCTTCTTCAATGAATATTGTTAAGAATTATTTTTTTGGCCAATGTCAATGTATACGTTTATTTATTAGATCAAATTAATATTTCATTTGTTTATAATTGTACCGCTATATTAATATTCAAATTCAATCTGTTATTATTGTTATTAAAGAAACCACAATAACAACAACAATAAACAATTCAATATTTGCTTCCTCCAAACAGGATTTCCTTAAATATAAAATTATGGTTTTGACAAATGAATTATTAAAGAGAAATACGTTTATGATTTGACAAATAATTAAAATTAGTCATCTAAAATTTGTTCACGCAGGAAATCAAAGAAGTTTTTTTTTTTGAAAGAAAATATTTTTGCCCCTTACAAACTAACAAACACTACAAAATTTATTTACAAAAACAAATTTAAAACTCATCAAAATGAATTTCACTGATTTTAAACACAATGAACTTTGACCGTAATAATTTTGACAAAATAAAATGAAAAAACCTACACTACTTATACTTTTAAGAAAATATAAAAGTCTCAAGGTTTTCTTAAAGATTAAATTGAATTCCGTAAAACTAAACAAAACAAAAAAAAAAAAAGAGACAACAAAATCAAAAAAAAAAAAAAAATCCATTAATTTGATTAAATATGTTTATCTTTGTTCTGGGGCCATCATGTTACTGGACCAACCAATTGAAATTGACATTCCTAACAATATTAAAGATTTCAAAAGAATTTATTTTTATTTTACGATTTTTGATAAAAAAAAAAACCAACAACAATCTGTAATCAGTGTGAGAGAATCATAAATTTCATATTTCACAAAATAAAACAAAAACAAAAACAAAACAATTGTCATAAAGTCAGTTGGAAAGAGACAAAGATAATAATATTTGTGTTTTGTTTGCAAATAAAGTTATTAAATTTCATTTGCAATTTGATAAAGAAAATTTGTAAATAAAAGATAAAATAAAAAAAAATAAATAAATGATTGTGTCTTTTAAAAGGAAATCGGAATGATGAACTTTGGTATCGATAATTTTAATTTGAAAAAAAAAAAATGAAAACGAGAGATTCTGGAATTTAAAAATTATTTTTTGAGGAAACATCTTATAAAATTACAAAAGAAGATTAACGAAGACAGTCAAAATTTGTTATTTTATTTTTTAATTTTTTTACAGTAAAATTGGACTCGTGTCATTTTTTAAAGATTTTTTTTTTAATCTGAACCTGAATTCGGATTCAACATGGGAACGCTTTAAATGACAAAATGTTAATTTTTTTCTTCTTGGGTTCGATAGAGAGTAGGAAGGGGAAATTGTCATTTATTCACAATCACTGAGAAATTTCTCATAGATATTGAAATAAACTCCTCAGTATTTTCAACATTTTTCCTTTTTCTTATTCTGTTTGTTTTGTTTTTGTAAAAATCGGGGAAAAAAGATAAACAAAGAAAAAAACAAATACGGAAATTCTATAAAACGGATATCAGAGGGAAATATTGAAGTGTTTGAAAGAAGAAAAAGGAAGGATCAAATTAGGAACAAATAAACACAATCATCTATCTCTTTTTACCTCTATCCCTCTCTTTCACTCTTCTAATTGTATCCGTATCCGATTATTTAGTTTTGAATTTTATTTACAAAATTGAAATAAAAAAAAACAGAAGAAGAAAAAGAAGAAGAAATAGAAGAAGAAGAAAAAGGAAAGAAGACAAGAGGAAAAAATATGGTTTTTATTATTTGTTTATTGTTCCTGTGGTTTCGTTTTTTTTTCTGTTGATTTGACTGACGGGTGTGTTTCTTTGAATAAATATTTATATTTCTGTATCAGTGTGATTGCGTGGGTCTGTGTATGTGTGTGTGTGTAAATGTTTCCAAATAAAAATTTCAAGAAAATACTATATGATTATTTGTATTAAAAATTGATTGAATTAATAATCGTGCACATTTTCAAAATCTCAAAAATGCAGTAGCGAAATAAATAAGAGAAAATAAAAATTGGATTGAAAAGAAAATAAAGTTATGATTAAATGAACTTTAACCTCATTTATTTTTAGAATGAACTCTTTGTGATTGTATATGTAAGTGTACTCTCTACGGAATTATTATTATTTTGATTTTGTAATTGTTTTATTTTCATTTTCATTTTAAAAAAAACAACAACAAAGTAATAAAAAAAATTTTTACCACTTAAATATTCGTTTTATTAGTAAAGTAGGTACTTTAGTTTATAAAATTTTATAGAACACAAAACTTTTAATCTTTCAAGTGACTTTGAATTAATTAAAAAAAAAGAAAAAAGAAATAAGGTTTTGACTGTGGTTATTTTCAAAGTAAATTTATATAATGTACCTCCTCCTTCTGTACTCTTTATATATACTCTACGGATAATTTAAAGAGAAAAATATTCATTCATTTTAAATACAACTACAAGTGTTATATTATATACCTACTTAAGTTGATCTACTTACTAAAATTAATCTATAAGTTTAAATGGAAATTAAAATCCTGAAAATTAACCCACTCATATAATAAGTTACAATAACAACAAAAATCTTGTGTCTATCAAAATGATTTTTTAAAAAGAAAAACACAGAAAAATGTTCAATGTGCTTGACTTTACTACGAATATGAACATACGATGATGTCAAATAATAAATAATTTTAAGAAAGAAAACAAAAAAAAAATGTGAATAGGAAATTTAATAATATTTTATTTTTATTTTGAAAAAAAAAAATATCAAAAATCAACCCACTCAATAACAACTACAACAACTACAACAACAATAACAACATTTATATTTAGCACACATTTTCCATTCCTCCTTCTTCTCATACCAGCAGTTAATTTTTACTTTACATAAGTTTAACGTCTTTTCTTTTATTTTATTTCTCTTTACTGATTTGTACTGAAATTATGTGTTTTTTTTTGTCTTCAAGAAATAAACAAAATAAAAAATAATAAAACAAAGAAGAAAAAAAAAACAACAATTGACTATGAGTTCAAGAGAGAGACACAAGATGCATCCAATTTTTATATTAAATCTTATTAAAGTTTAAGTAAGAGTTAAGTAAGTATACTTAAACACTTCCTAATTCCGTTACAAGTTTTTTTTCTTCTTCTCTCTTTCTTTTATTAAACTGTCTTTAACGTATTTGTACTTAAACATTTAAATTCTGTTATATAGAAATACGTAATATTGTGTAAGTGAACATTAATTTAAATGAATAGTTTTTGACTCGTGTGTGTGTGTGTGTATTTTTTTAATAATATAAAATTATTGTTATTCTTCTTGTATTTATTCTCGATTCTTATAAATTGGTTAGTTCTTTAACAATTTAAATATTATTAAGTGAATGATAAATCAATGGCACGCTTTTACTATTGTTACCTAATCAACTTGATTTATATTGACATTGGTGGCGTAGTGATAACAAACACACACACACACACACATATACACACAATAATCATCATCATGAACGACAATCTTCATAATAAGAGAAGATTAATATTCATTTAATGTTTAAAGTCAAAGAACTTTACAATTATTGTAAATTAAAGTTGAAAAATTGTGGTGAACGGATTTTTTTTGATTAGTAAAATTTATAGTGAAATCCACACTTTTCTCTTAACTGAACAAAGGAAATCGTAATTTGGGTGGATTTCAATTGTGTAGGTTTGAAGGGTAATTTTGTGATAAATTTTAATGAAGTCCAAATCCAATGACAGCATCTTTGATGTTACAAACAAATAAAATTTAATTTTAAGAATCTTTATTTCCAGTTACTGATTCGATTAATTGGAAAATATGTATAAGTATAGAATTTTATCAAAAAGTCGGTAAGTTCGGTAAGTCAATGAAAATTCCTTCAAAAATATGAATTTTTATTGTTATTGAATTTTATTTTTTTATTTTTCATTCCCTATGTTCAAAATGTACTCAAATTGCATACATTTTGTATATGACACTTAAGAGTGTGATACCTACTTAATTACCGACTAGAACACACATATACTTATGTATAATGAATTCCACTGTTTTTGTTACTTTTGTTGTAGTGAGAATTTTTTTATTTCCTATATGTTTATTTTTTCGTCATAGAAAGTCTGGTAATGTTTTATGTTTGTGATTTTTTTGTTGAGATAGAGAGTGGTGTATAGTACCCCCTTTCTATTTTAGTCAGATAAAACTGAAAGATTTTTTTTCCATACGTTAGTTGTTATTAAAAATAGTAAAAAACGAAACACAAAAAAAAACGAGTTCATTTGTAAATAAATCTTTCAAGTTACGCGTTTTTGTTGTTATTTTGTCTTTATTGTGGAAAAAAAATAAAAAGGGGTGAACAAAATTTTAATTATACTTAAAAGGAGAGAAAGAGATAAAGAAACGGAGACACACAAGAAACCGAAGAAGTAAAAAAGAATAAGTTGTAATATGAATCATTTTTTTTTATGAATTTTTAAAAATCTTTCAGTGAAATAAAATACAGTCAAATTGAAGTCAAGTAAAAAACTTAAGGCGTTATTTCACACTTTGTTTAACCAGAGTTTTGCCGCTGATTTGAAATCACATGCAGGACTTAATTGTTCAGTCTTCAAACGTTCATTATAAGTGAAGTCACATTCATTATATCGGTTAAATCATTTGATCCCTTTTTCCAAAAAAAACTTTTCAAACTTAAATGAATTGAAAAAATTGTTCACATTTTTGTGCGATTCTTAAATACTAATTAAGAAAATATGTAATACAACTTTTCCCTTATTTTCTAAAACGCAGAAATTACTAAAATTGTACTCAACAGAAATTGTACTAAACATTAACACAAAGTTATAATCACACATCATAATAATTCTAACATTCCAGTCCTTACTACATTAAACATATTCAAACACAAATAAAAACCAAATAATAAACAATAACAACAAAACAGAAACAACAGAATCCAACAATTTTCTATAAAATAAAATGAAGACAAAAACAAATAAAATGTGAACAAAAAAAATAAATAGAAGAAGAAATTGTATCAAAAAGTTTTCATCATATTTTCCGACATTTTCTACTTACGGAGACATCTGTAATTTTTATTTAGTTTTTGTTTTCTGTATCAACTTTCATTAAAACAAAAAAAAAAGTAAGTACCTAGAAAATAACAACCAACCTCTTTTCCTTTTCAAATAAAATCTAGAACAGAAAATTTACTTTTCTTTCAAATCTTTATGAGAGGAAAAAAGAAACAAGAAATAAAAAAAAAACTGTATTTGTTGATTTTAAGGGGATTAAAATGATGAAGTAAAAGTAAGATGACAAAACCAAAAAAAAAAAAAGAAATAATAAACATCCTGCTTTTGTCTACTCCTCCTTTCTTTCACTTTGTAATTAATCTGTCTCACTCTTATAAGTAAGTCAAGATAATTTAAGATTATCATACACCAACAACAAAAATAAGATGAAACTGAGGAAGGAAGACAGTCATTTTTCGTTTATAACATTTGACTTAATACAAAAATATCAAAAAGAAAAAAAAATTGTAACAGCCAGACAGGCAGACAGATAGACAAACACACAAAGAATGACTGATAGATTAACTTAGAAGAAGAATTATTGTAATTTTTGAAGTAAATCGACTTAAATAAATAATCGGTTTATCTTGGAAACGAAAAAAAAAAAAAGAAACACATCAAAATTGTTGTTTTTTTCTTCTATTTTTTAAATGAAGGGAGACAAAGGGCTTTACAACTTCAGTAGACAAAATCGGGACACATTTGAAATGAAACTTATTTCATAACCAGTAAAGTAAAGAAAAATAAAAATTTTAATTTATTTAAAGGTCATTCATACTGAGAGTATGTAAATTATTTAATACACAATCAATCTGTAGTGTCGCAACAATAGGTAGAATTTTTCTTTCTTTTCATGTCTGATTGAAAAATTTAGAATATGTTTTCTCATTTTAATGTAAATTTAAGAAAACACAGTCGAATCACAATAATGCGAGTCAATTAAAGGTGACTGTAATGCGATTTTCATTTAAAAATTCGATATTATTTACTTTATATTTATTTTTAAGTCAGATGCCAGAAAAACTTCTTTGGATTAAAATTGGTAAATAAAATACTTGATTTGATAAAAATTTTAATCTTGTTGTTTTTGGTTTTTTCCTTTCGTTGTGGGAAATCTTTCATTTCACTCCTTTTTAAATGTTTCGTGAAGTAATAACTTTTTTTCTCATTCGATTATTGAGGTTTTAATGCCTATATTTTTCATTTATTTTATACACATACACACACGAAAACAATTTTCTTTCATCTCTCATCATCTTTCAAAAACAGAAGGTTTTTAAACTTCAGGATAAAAGGCAAACGAAAATGAAAAGGAAAAATTATTTATAAAGACGATTGATTTAAAAAAGTGAAGTTGAAAAGGGACAAACAATATAATAAGGGATGACTGTTTTTTTAAGAATATTTTGTTGAGAGAAAAGAGGAAATTAAAGTAATTTAATATTGATACATGAAGCATATGTTGATGGCTGATGATCATGTTTATTCTTCAGAAAATCTAATAATATTTAAGTATTTTTATGAATTGTATAATTTTGTAGAAGGGGGGAAACATACAGTGGCAATAATGAAGGAAAAAAGAGAGAGAGCTAAAGAGAAAGAAAAATACGTGATCAGAATTAAAAGTAAAGAATTTGTTTAATATAAGCGGAGTATGTGTAGAGTAGACTTAACATCTCACTATACTTGCTACGAAATTATTTATATAACTAAAAGTGCCATTAAGGGAAACGAGAATAAATATTATTTATTTTCTTTTGACACAAAATAAAGTTTGTTTAGAAAATATTTTCCAACAAAAATTCAGAAATTTTGATAAATAATTTCGAGTTAAATCAGAATTCAAAATCAATTTCAAAAATTGATTTTCATGGATGAATTTCTTTTCTTAAAGTTTTTCAGGGACAAAAATTCTTTTTCTTTCTGTCGATCTTTCTCTTTCTAATGAATAAATAGAGTGAGATCTCTAATAGAATTTCACTTTTGTATGAGTGTGATGTCTGATCATAATTCGGAATTTTAAGAAAGTGAAATTGTTTTTTGAAAAAGTATTCAGCATCTGTTGACAAACTTTTTGTTTTCTTAAAAAAAAATATAAATTTTTATTTCCGTGTTAATGGTGAGGGTGAAACAGACGCGTATTGTCTACCAGATGTGATAACTTCATCACTTTCATATTTTTCAAAATTAAAAATTACAAACGATGAATCAATAAAAAATACTTTTCAATAATTAAAATATTTAACGTAATCATCTGATTAAATGAAATATTATGAATTATTTAAAGAAAATCTTTTAATCTGAAATTTTTTTTTAATCGCCTTAATTCTAAAATGAACTTTATTATTTGATTGATTTATTTAGATTTAAGGATGTCTGATGACCGATAACGATATAAATTATGAACACTTAAGAGAATTTAATACCAACATTCAGTCTTCTTATCATTAGACCCTCGTTTAAAAATCTTAAAATCTTAAAAACAAAAAAAAAACAACAATAAAATGAAAGCAAATCGTATGCGTCTCATCTCATTTCTGCTTCAATAAAACTTCAAATAAATTATTCAAATGAATAAATATTCTTCTACAACAAAATCTTATCAATTTTACCTTTCTTGATTTTAAATTATGTATTTTTGCTCAAGAAATAATAAACAAATTTTGTCAGTAAATAAAAAAAAAGTGAAGGGAAAAAGACGGAAACGTAATGAATATATTTCAAGAAAGGATTCTTAACCTAAGTCAAGTATCTAATAACAAAAACAACAAAAATAAGTAAAGAATGATAATATTGAAGGTGAAGGTGAAAATATAATTTTATTTATATGACTTCATCAGACACAGAACTTAAAATATTCAAACTGTTTTTGCTTCTGTTTAACCATAAAATAAACTAACAAGAATCAAACAATATTAACTTTAAAAAAAATATGAAATAAAATAAATATTTCTAATTTAATGCATTTAAATCTTTATCTTTTTACCTTTTTAACTTATGCATGTAGGTATATGTGTGTGTCTAATTGTGTAGTAACTTTAAACATAAAATAATCCATACTTAAGTAAATTTTAAGTTTCTCACTAAAAAGTAGAGAGAAACAAAAACTAGAAGCAACATTTTAAAATATTTTTTTATTTTTTAATCCCCTTTTTGTATAAGAAAAATTTATGGTAGACTCTTCTTCTTGCTTAGAAAATATTGTCATCGTCTAAATTTGTTTAAATAATAAAGAAAAAATAAAATTATAATTAAGTTAAGATTTACTTAAATAAAGTTTAAGGTTAAAGAACGACATTCTTATTTTTTTTTGTTGCTGTTGTTGTTGTTGTTGTTGTTCATTTTTCTTCTTACACACATTTTTTATTTATACTTTTATTCTATTTGTGTGTGTGTTGATGTGCTTGTGATTATGTTTGTTTGTATGTAAGCATATGTCGTTATTGTTCTTGTTGTTTTTTGTTTTTGTTTTTATTTGGTAAATTATTTAAGACGCTTTAAAGTGAAGAGACAAAGGTAAGTTAACAAAAAAAGTAACTTTACTTTAAAATTCATTATTAAATATTTTGTAGTTGTTGTTTTTTTTTTGTTTTTGGAAAAAGAGTTTAAAAAACTCCAAAGCCAAAGTCAGTTTTCAGTTGACATCAAATATTGACCTTAGACAAAAAAATAAATAATAACAACAAGAAAAACAGAAACGGTACCTTCTTTTTTTTTTCTTAAAAAAAAGAAAAAGACAGAATTTATGTTTTGTTGTTTTTATTTAATTCTTTGTTTTTTTTTTACCAAAAAAAACTTACGTTTACAAGAAAAACAAAAACAACAAAAAAAATATTTAAGAAAACGTGAAAGAATTTTGTTGTTGTTTTTCTTGTTGTTGTTGTTGTACAAAAGATAAATGAAGGAAATTGAATTGTTCACAATTCTGATTAGCAAATAGAGAATAGTGGTTTAAGAGGGGAAAGGATTTATAAATGACTATAAACGTAAATACCCAAATAATAAAAGAAACAATTGAATATCCTGTGATTTCCAGATGAATTGTAAGAATTGGAAGAGAAACGCAATAAAAAAAAAATTAATAAATAAAATCACTTTAAAATTTAAATGTATTTCCCCCTTTTTGTTTAAATTTGAAAATTGGAAATAACCGAATTGAATGAGCCACTTTAAGAGAATAGAAAATTATTATGCAAAAAAAAAAAAAACAAAAAACTTTAAATCTTCCTCTAAGTGAACGAAATCATAATTTAATCTTTTTTTTGAAATTTAAATTTTGTTTTTTGATAATTTTTCTCTCATGAAAGTTTTTCTTTTAAAAAAATTGAAAATGTTTTTTTTTTGTTGAATTTAATTAAATTAAATTTATTATAAAATTTTTTTAAGTTTATCTTTTAAAAAATAACATAAAAGAGAGAGAGAGAGAGAATATGAGACATAGTCTAGAAGATGTAGCGTAGACAGAGATATTTTCACATAAGAGTTTTATGGAATGAGACGTGACAAGAATCAAGTCTGATGTTAAGACATTTGAACAATTTAGACGTGACAATTACATTTAACAGTGATTTGAAGTCTAAAATGTACGGACAAGAGAAAATTTCTAAGAATTAAGTATTTAATGAGGTTAAGAAAGAGTGAGAAAGGTACAAAAAAATAAATAAGGGATTGTAAAATAATTAAGCAGAGGCGTCGAAAGTCGAATAGAACAAGACTAACTAAGTGTACCTTCTTCTATTTTCTTTTCCCATTAATTTCATATTTTTTTGTTGTGTTAATTTTATTTTAAATTTCCTTCCAGAAAGATCAAAAAGGAAGAAAGGAATGTCGTCATTCATAAAAAGTACCGACACCTTTGAGATTTTACCAAATTATTTTGATGCTGATTTCACACGAAAGGACAAAAAAAAAAGGAAACGAAAACAATTCAAAGACAGCAACAGACAAGGTGGCCCGAATTCAAAATCAAAATAGAATTGTACAAATTTTGTTCTCTTATTTTTCTAGTAAACAACAAAAAACGCAACAATTTCAATTATTCAGAAATGAATCTGTTTTTTTATGAAAGAAAAAAGAATAAAAAGATTTTTCCAAATA
This sequence comes from Pedicia rivosa, assembly GCA_963082725.1. Lineage (NCBI taxonomy): Eukaryota > Metazoa > Arthropoda > Insecta > Diptera > Pediciidae > Pedicia > Pedicia rivosa. The sequence goes on from OY720154.1 coordinate 34,352,748, forward strand.
ATTTTAAAGCCAAAAAAAAAATCGGAAGATTTTCTTTCAAAAACTCTCAATTTATCAACATGAATCTTGACTCTAGTTTTTTTTTCACCTTTAATCGAGAAACTTAAAATTGAATCTAAAATTAGTAATTGAAGAAAAATAAATGAAAATTTTAAAAACACAATTTTTTTTATTCAATTCAACAAAAAGAAATAAAAAAAATTGTAAACAAAGAATTTTTCTTTATATTTATTTATATAATTTAAACGTTTTTCCAACTGTTTGTTTTCCAGTATTTTTTCTGTTTTTTTTCCCTTCGAATGTTTGTTCTGTATTTTTTCTTTTAAAAATTTAATTTCTAACAAGTACCAAAGAGCGACTGAGAGAGAGAGAGGGAGAGAGAGAGAAAAAACTTTAAATTAAAATCTGAATAATTTAGTGAAATTATTTTCGTAATGTACTTTAACTTAATGTTTATTATTTTAAATAAAAGTCTGTGTGTGTAAGTTTTAATGTGTGTGTGTGTATGCTTCTATGTAGTATGAATTTTTTATTATCAAAATATAAATCATCCTTGAATTAAAGTACAACAATAAAAATACGTTCTAACTTTTAACATTTTTTTGTTCTTCATAAAAAAAAAAAATCTGAACTACTAAAAAGTAATTTTCCTTTTTCTTTTTTTTCTTTTTTTGTGAAAATTGTTTGAAAAACTTTTTCCACATTTTTGGTATTTGGTTTGTTCTAATTCCACATTTTTTGGTTTTCTAATTTATTTAGTTTTTAATCTTTTATTGAAGAGAAAAGAGGAGGAAAGAGGAAAAAAATTGTTTTTGTCGTTTTATTTTTTTTTTTGTTTAAAAAAATTTGAATTTTCTTTTATTTTAAATTTTGGAAATTTTACAAAAAAAAAAAAATGTGAATTATTCATTGAAATTATTTTTGCATTTTTTGTGAATTCAATAAATTTTTTTTCCAAAAAATTTCTTTTTAAATTTTTGCAAAATATTCGAAAGGAAAATTGAAATGAAAGAGAAAATTAATAAAGTAAATTTAGCAATTAAATACTTAAGAGATAAATTGAAAAAGGTGTCGAAAATATATTTGGCCTGTGTAAAAAAAAGACAAGGCAACAGGATTGACAGTAAAACTTTTTCCCCATTTCTATTGACGAGGGTTTTGTTTTTTAAAACTTTATCGATGAAATGTATTTTTATTTTTTCTTTTGTTTTTAACTGACAGAATAAAATAAGTTGGGTAAAGCAAAAGAAATGTTAAAAGATTCGTCCCTTTATTTTGTATTTTATTCTGTTGACTTGAATCGAATCACACGATACATATGACATGTGCCGTGACATATAATATGGCAAGCAAAATGGCATAAAGTTATTCCTCTTTCATTATTCAATTAAATTTAATAAATATTTGCTTAACTGAAGTAATTTTATAATTGTGAAATTCAACAGAAAATTGTTTTGTTTTTGTAAAAAAATTAATTTTTAATTTTCCTCTTCTCGAAAATCTTATTTAAATTTTTAATTTATTTAAGATTCATCAAATCAGAGCATTCAAATTATTCAATAAATAATAAATTAGGGTAAATTATCGTCAATTTGCTTGTATTTATATTATTTTCACTAGAAGAAATCGTATTTTTCTTTATAAAAAGTCTATCGAAGCACTTGAAAATTTAATACATTTCTCGGTTCTAAAATCAGATTCTTTGATGTAGTAAACGGAATCATATTCACTTAATAATGCGCTCCATACAATTCCCTATTATTATTTACATTAGACAATTAAAAGTGTACAACATGCGGGCATTTCAATAAGTCAACAATAACAATCCTGTTTCCATCAATAATGGTTCCATTGAAATTGTCAATATGCAGACGTGAAATACAAGCCTTAGACCAAATTTAATGTTAATACAATGAAAATCTGTCAAAGTCCAAAAATTATGTTCTATAGAGAAGAATGTAAGGAAAGATTACGAACTTTTAAAAGATCTTACGAATCAAATAAAAAAAAAAATACAAAATGTTTAAAAGAAAACTTACATTTTCGGTTGATCAATTTTATTATTCCAATTTTCCAAATAAATTTCATCACAAACACAATTATGATCATGATCATTATCATCATCATCATCATCATCATCATAAATATTAATATCAATTAATTGTTTATTATTTTCATCATCATTATCCTTTTTTATATTAAATTCACAATTATTTTGTTGATTATTAGAAGTTGATGATGTTTGTAAAATTAATTCTTCTAAATTTTCACACGATAAATCTATTAAATTTTCTACTTTCATTATAAAAATATTTTTATCAGAAGAAGCAGATGTAGAGGAAGATGAAACAGAAGTTGTCGATGAATTTATTACTGTTATTGTTTTATTATTATCATCTGTCAATTTTAAATGTTCATCCTCCATTTTAAATTATTATTTTGTTGTTTTTTTTTTTTAATTAGATGTTGAGAGTGAAGAGGTGAAAGAAAACTGCATAAATTAACACATTTTTTTATTTGGTGATTTGTTTTTTTTTTGTGTTTATGAAAATTTTGAAATCTTTTTCTTTCTTTTTGGCAAAAATTAAATTTTTTTTTTTTGTTAACAAAACGAACAAAATAAAGAGAAAAAAAGTATTAAAAATTAACGATTAATCAAAAAATAAAATTTTGCGCATAATTTTGAATAATTTATTTATTTTTTTCTTTTTTAAATGGAAAACTATTTTTAGCCAAATGTGTCCTAGTATTGTAATTTTTTTTTTGTTGCGTTTCTCTCTTGTTCCGTATTTTGTTTTTTTTTTTTTTACAATTTTTGTTGTTGTTGCCTTCTTCTTCTTTTTAAGTTAGTTATTTGTATTTTTGTTTGCAAAATAAAACCAGTTTTTTGTGGTCAGTTAAAAAGAAAAAAGATGACAGATGTGTAATGTAAAGTTATAACAATTTTGTTTTCGTTTACAAATAGAATCAAGATTATTTTTGCACACAAAGTTTTATTTAGCGTTTTTTTTTAATAATAATTCACAATAAAAATATTTTTGGTGAGAATATCTAATGCTTACATTTTCTTGTACAGTTATTATAAGTAAACAATTTTTTATTTGTCGCAATTTTTACATAAGAATTTATGGTTTTTTTTTTCAATTCAATTCAATCACTCTCGCAATCACAATCACAGTGAAACCACAAAGTAAATATTTATTTATATATTGAAGTGCAAAAGAAACACACAATCTTATTTCTTGTATTTTTTAATCACAAACGAAACGATACGTACATTACCGGTATTTTTTAAAAAATGATTATTTTTTTTCAGTTTTTTCTATTGAATGAATTTTGTGCTCTCTCAATACGATTTTCTCTCATTTTTTAAATAAACTTTTTTTGCTTTCTCTCTGTTTATACATACACAAGTGGAAAAGAGATAAATATAGCAAACGAATGTACAGGCGAGAGAAAATTAAAAATATCAGCTGCTAATACAATAGAACTAAGAAAAAATGGAAAGTGCAGAAAAATATTACATATCTGACATCTGTTGAGAGAAACTGTTTAAAACTGCTTTATCATAGATTTGTCGGTTGAAAAATTTATTATTTATTATTTATTTATTATAATTTTTTTTAATTATTATATTTTGTTATATGCAAAAACACGAAAGAGAAGAAGTTCAATGGCAAAATAATAATACTAAATTTACACATTATTAAATAATATTATTTTTAATAGAGATTTATAAAAGTTTATTCAATAAAGTTTATATAAATAATTTATAAAAAATGCAATAATCCCTTCATGTGAAAACTAAGAGACCAAGGAATCTATGAAGTTCATGCCATATAATAATTATTTATTATAATAAATTATTTAAACGCAAACTGAACTTTCGATCGTAACGTAATTTATAACTAATTATCAAATATAACTTATTATCAAATATAAAACATGCTAATGTTAGTGGAAGGTGCTTCTCATGAAGCGGTCATTAAAGCTTCTTTAAATAAGAACTCAATTTGTGGAACTGAATGTCAGTTTATACAAATATATGGAATAACTAATAACATCCAAAAGAAATACAGCAATTAAACGCTATCGGTATGGATCATCACAGTCCAGACATTGCTGACTTAAAAATAAAGAAGATCATCATTGCAATGGATAACGATGATGTTGGCAAATTAAAAATTGGATCGATATTATTATTTCTTCATTCTATATACAATAAACTTTTGTTAGAAGCAAATATTGTTACAATTCTCTTAATTCCACAATATATTGCAAGACACACAATTACAGGTTTCTATTTTATTTTATTTAATTTATTTATTAATAACATATATCTTACCTTCTTCTCAACAATAATTTTGGCAATGATCTCCAACGTCTTACTTCAACCGTCATTTGATTTTGTTTTTGTGAGATTTTTGATCTAAAAAAATAAGAAGAAGAAAAAGAAAATTAAAACAATATTTTTTTTGTTATTAACTTTGATCTTTTGTTCCGTTTAATTTACTAAAAGTATTTTTGAGTTTCTTTTTATTGCCTTTAAAAAGTCTTAAAATTAAATAAATATTATAATTTTATGCCATTTTTTTTTTAAAAATAATTCCAATTTTACAAAAAAAGTTTTACATAAAGAAAAACCAGAATGAAAATGAATGGATTTTATATTTGAATTTGGTCATATTTTTTTTTTTTTGTTTTCTTTAGAATGAATTTCTTTGTTTCATATTGTGTGTGTGTGCGCTTTTGGTCGTCTGTTATTTTTGAATATTATTAACATTAATTTATATTTATTATATAAAAAATATTATTTCAAATGAACGAACCAACCCCCAAACAGATGGGCCAATTTTTCATTTTTCTTTTTAAAACAATAATAAAAGTGCGTAAAACAAAAAAGAAGGAAACAAATGAAAGTATATAAAGTGAAAATATTTAGTTCAGTGGCGTCATAGAATTGTCACGTGTCAAAATATAACAGAATTTGATGTCAGGATTAAAATTATTCATTGTAACAACTGACAACTAAAATTTACTGGTAGACTTTAACTGTCAATATTTTTTTTTTTTACACAAATATTTTTAAGTGATTAGAATTTTTACTCTAAAATTTATTTAATTTTTCATTAAAAAAAAAATTGTCCATCCATCGTAAAAAAAAATAAATAAATACAAGTAAATTTGGTTTCTTTCTAGAATTTTTTTAATTTGGTTAAAATTATTATTATGATTGAACGTCTTTTTTTTTCTTTTGGTTTCCTCAATTTTGTTGTTGTATATAAAAATTCTAATTTTAAGAACGCTACTGCTGGGATATTTTTCTCTTTTTGTGCATTCCTTTGGGAAAAGTTGTCACATTTTTTTTCTTTTTTTTTTTTGTGAATAAAAAATTGATATGAGAAAATTGAATATTGCGACAATGAGGTTAAATTATTTGGGTTTTATTTTTCTTTTTGTTGTGGTTGTAAGCAGGGAGTGATTGAAAGTTGTGTGAGGTTGGGGGTGGTGGGGTGGAGGAAGAAATAAAAATTTGAGGAAACAAATATAAAGTTTATTTTACGTCTTTTATAATATTTGTAATTTGAAAATATTTTTGATGGATCAGCGCTTTTCTTTTTTTCCGTCATTTGTTTTCTTTTTTTCCGTCATTTGTTTTCTTTTTATTTTATTTTGTTAAAATTAGAATGTTTCTGGAATTGGATGGGAAAATGAATGGAAATTATCGATTTTTTGATGAATATTTTATGACGTACCGGAAGAAAAAAAAAGTTCATTTTATTTTCAATAAAATAAGAAGAAAAAAAGTTTAATTTAATTTCGAGAGAAAAAACAGTTGAAACATTTTTCGATTGTTTGAATTAAATTTTTTATAAATTTAAAAGTCAATTAGAGGGTTGTTGCGTTCAAAAACTCTTTTAGGCATCATACACACAATATTTTTTCCGTTAGAATTTTCAAGTCCAAACGTACAAAAGAAAAGAAGAAAGAAAAATTATAAAATATTATTTATATTTGTTACTTACATAATTTTCTTGTCTTGATTTATTAAATCACCTTGATGATAATTGATTCCATTTCCATCATCAATATTATTTGTTTGTGTTAATGATAATAATTGTGATTGATAATATTTATCATTAAAATCATCATTATTAATGTATCCATTGTTACTACCAATCATACTACCATTACCACCATTACCACCATCACCCATACTACCATTATTATTATTATTATTATTATTATTACTACTACTAGTTTTTCCCATTTTATAATCACGTTTACGTGTGATTGGCATTTCACGTTCACCAAAAAATACAACCGATGAATTATTATTTGTATTATTTAAATTATTATTATTATTATTATTATTGTTATTATTTTGTTTTTTTAATTTCTCATAAACCGGTGGTTTTTTAATAAGTTTCGTATTAGCAAGTTCCTTACTATGAATTGATTCATTTGATAAATGTTTTTTATTAATTAAATTAATTAATGGATTATTTATAGAATTTGTCGAATATGAATTTTGTTTATTTAATAATTGTAAATCATCATTTGTCTTTCTATTAGAATTAATAATTGAATTTTTTCTTAATAATTGTTTTGAATCAAGTGTGTGATTATTATGATTACTACGTGTAATCATCCTGTGATCACAGGAACTAGCCGTACAACTGAAATGAAAAAAAAGAGAAAAAGAGAAAATAAAATAAAAAAGTAAAAATGGAAAAAAAACAAAAACAAAAAATGTGAATAAGAAAAATGATAAAAATAACAAAAACAAAAATAAAAATGAAAAATAAAGAAAAAAAATGAAAAAAGCTTTAAGAGGGGGGGAAAATATAAAAACAAAAAACAAATGTGTGGGGAAATGTGGAGAAAACTTTTTTTTTCTTTTGATTTTTTTTTTTTTTTTGGATCACATTTTTCTATAAGGCGATTTTTTTTTTCTCTAAATTTTTTTTCTTATTTATTATTTTTTTTTTTAATTTTAATTTATTTTTTAATTATTTTTTTTTCTATTTTTTTTTCTATAATTTTTTTTTTGTTTTTAATTTTTTTTTTTCTAATTCGGTTGTCTAAAATACCTTCCCGACGATGGGGTTGTTGTTCCAGCTGGTGGTACAATTTTTCTAGTATCGCGTCCTCTTTGATTAAGATACGCTTCTGCTTTATATTTTTTTCCATATAAAAATTCAGTCACTAATTCTGCTTCTTTTAATAATTCTTCATCCATAACATCACTACCAATTTCATATTCAACATCAAAATCAGGTATATTACAATCAAAATCAGAACCAGGTGATGAACGTTGAATTTTATTACATATTTCCGGTGATGGATAATCACGTTTAAATAATTTATTTTGTTCGATTATTGGTGATTTATCTTTATAAATAATTCCACGTTCATTTGTTTCAATACTATTATTACTATTACGATTATTAATAATTGGTCGATATATACGATTATTTGGTGAACATTCTCTACTTCTTGGTAATATTTGTTCTTTAACTGGTGATCGTTTACGATATGGTAACTCATGTCCATATAATTGATTACCATATTTTGTTGTTATCATTTGTCCACCATTATTTATATTTTTTGAATACATATATTCATTGCTGTATGATCTTGTATCACCAACAAATTGATTACTATTTGTATCATCATAATCATCATCAAATGAACGACTTTTATCAAAATCTTGATTTGTTTCATAACGATATTGATCATAATCAATATCAAATGAACGACTTTTTTGTTGTTGCTGCAGCTGCTGTTGTTGTTGTTCTTGTTCTAATCTGTTATTTGTTTCAATATTTACATAACTTCGTGGTACGGCATAAATTTCATTTTGATTCCTTTGTTTAGCACTATTACTTCTTATATTATCAGTATTTGTTATAAAATTTTTTTGATTAACGTAAGCATAATTGACACGATCACCACTATTTTGTTGATTACCAAGACGTACAACAACTTTATGTGGTATTGAACGATTTGGTGATCGTTCAGATAATTGAAGTGACCTACAAATAAATAAAAAATTATTTAATTAGAAAAATGAAAACATATATTTAAAGTTTAAAAACCTTGATCGTCTTATTCGATATTCTGGATTATTACGAGGAACATGACGTATTTGATTACGTTTATAACTACTAACATCATGTTCACCACTGTAACTAGAACTTGATGAACTTCTTGATGAATTTAAATGTCGTCTACATGGTTCATTATCATATTCATAACGTTTCTGAAGACGTTCCAATGTACTACTTCTTGAATTAGAATTTTGCTTTGATAATAATGATGAATTTGATCCTTCTAAGTTTTTCATTCGTATTCTACTTCTACCAAGATCAAGTTTATCTTCAGGTGTTAATGATCGTTTTTCAGGTGTTAGTGATCGTTGTTTTCTTATTATATTTCCATGGGTTATTCTTGTTAATTCTTCATCACAATTTTTTTCTGGTGTCAATGATCTTTGTTTCTTAATTATATTTTGTGATGAAGAATTTGTGTATTGAATACTTGCTTGATAATGATTTATATTTCTAACTTGTTCTGGTGATCTTATTGCTGGTTGTGCTTTATAACTTAGTGCTAATGAAGAGGATGGTTCTTCTTCTTCTTCTTCTTCCTCTTCTTCTTCTTCTTCTTCCTCTTCTTCTTCTTCATCTTCATCCTCATCATTGGAAAAATCTAGACAAAAATATTGTTACAAACAAATTTAATTAGTTTGAATGAAAATTAATTAAAAAAACTGTGATTATCGACTTACCAGATCTTGCACCACTATCACAAGAATTAAGACGCATATTTCCACTAGCATCTAAACTTCTAAATCCCATACTTTCAAATGATGAATTACTTGATTCACGATGCATTCTAGAAAATTGTGCACGTCTTGAACGTCCAACATTTGGTTCATCTAATGAACGATATTTTGTAAAATTTTTTATTTTTATTGATTCTGGTATTGTTGCTTGTGTATAACCAGTAACACTAACACTACTACCATTTGGTACTGCTGTTTCTAAAAATTTATTTCTAATTGCAATTTCTGGCTTACTTAAAAATTTTGTTGTTGGTTGCATTGGTGAATTATCTCTACTTTTTGATTGTGGAACTAATGTTTCACGTTTTGTTAAATAACTTGGTGAATTACCAGTTAATGTTGAAAATGTCATTGATTTTTGTCGTCTTATATGGCGATTTTCTGGTGTTATTAATTTATTTTTAAAATCATAATCAAAACTTTTTGAAAATATTTCATTAAATTCAACATTATTTTTACGATTGTCATATTCGAAGCTACGTGAAAACACCATACCTTTTGGTGAACGATTTTCATAATCTGTAACAGATATATGTATATTACCACCGATACGACTGGAACCGGCTGCTGCTGCTGCTGTACGTAATTTTGCTTTTGTATCTTGAAAGGCAGGTGGTGGTGATAATATTGGTGTTATTGGTGGTGGTGATTCACGTTCATTAAAATGTTTAACTGGTAAATAACCTGGACGTCCACCGTATTGTCCCATATTTTCAATCATATGACGTTGCATAGCACTACTACCACTAACACCACTAACACCTTTTCTAGCCTCACTCCGTGTTATTAAATCCTCTATTTTACTTATATTTGGTTTCATTACCTGAGTACGTAAACGTTGATTTATTGGCTGATTATAAACAGAATTTTTATAATTGTCTACTTTAACAGCACGACTTGGTACTGGAATATAACCAGCTGTTACTTTGGTATATTGATATGGACGTATATTTTTTGTTGTTGTCTGTTGTTGATGTTGTTGCTGTTGTTGTCCCATTTCATTTGCTGTATTATTTGTTGAAATAGCACGTTGACTACTACTACTACTCACTTGTACCCAACCAGATTTATTTAAAAATATTTCATCGGCTTTACTATTCGTTTGACGATGTAAATTTATATTATTATCACCAAATAAATATGTTGGCTTATCATATTGTGAATTACGATAATGCATTTTCTGTTTTGTTAATAATTCATCAGCTGATTCTTTATTTAATTTTAATTTTTTTTCTAAACGTGAATAAAGTTCATTTTCTTTAATGTTGCTATTATTATTATTATTTGTGTTTGTTGTATTAGGATTAACGGTGGTAGTGGTACTGATATTTTTAACATTGCTATTAACAATATTATTACTATTTTCTTGTGTTTTAGGTGGAATTGTTTTATTATAAAATTGTTGATCCTTTTGAAATCTTGCCAAATTTACTTTTGATTTTTTAATTGGAATTTCTGGTAAAGGTAAATCCAATATTTCACTTTTATCAAAAATCAATGAATCTTTTGATCCTTTTTTACTCGTTAAATGATCCTTCGTCGGTGTTATTTTTGTTTTTGTTTCAGTTTTATCTTTTGTTGGAATTGTTGCCTTTTTGTTTTGTTTTTCTTGTTGGTCCCTAGAAAGAAATAAAGAAAAAAAAATTGATCAACTTTCAATTAATTATTTGTCAGAATCATTTTAATCAAGAATCAGTAATTTCTGAATTTTTGCTCTTGAAATATTTTTGCAAACTAATTAAATTCAAGAGAAAATTTTATGAAAATTTCTTTTAAAATTTTTAACAGAATATTTATAATTTGAAGAACTTTTAAAACAAAACTGTTGACATTTTCATTCTAAGAAATTTTTCCCCTAATTGTGTCATTGATTTTTTCAAGTTCACAACACACAAATATTCTCAAATGATATAATTACAATAATTAGTAATTGAGATGACAAAAATACGTTTACGAATAAGAAATTTAATTTTAATTTTGTAATCTTCTAACTTAAATCAAAATGGAATTTTATACACATGTTGACAGTTGACGAAATGAATAACTTTTGATTAAATTTTTTATTTTTATTTGAATGATTTGTTTTTATAAGAGTAAACAAATCATCATTCACATTTAAATATTTATTTTAATCACACAATAAACTTTAACTTTATCTTTAAATACAAAAATCGAATAACTTCAATTTGCACGTAAAACATTATTTCGATGGAGGTTCCTCCATTCTCAGTGTTATTGGGTAAAGAAAAAAAATTATTTTATTGCTTTTCAAAATTTTATTCGTTTCAGAAAAAAAAAACAAAAAAAAAACATTGAGTTGTTATTGCAGAAGTATACCAGAGACAAGCAGTGAGTGAAATTTTACTTTAAATAAAAATTCACATGATTGAGAAAATTTAGTTTGAATTTGGGTGAAATTTTTTATGGAAAGAGAAAAATAAAATAAAATTGTACGAGTTTATCATTTTTATAAAATTTTCAAAGTCAATTTTTTCAAGTTGAATTTATTCTTTAGCCACAATCTTTTTTTTATTTTTCTTCATCTAATCTGAAAGAATTTAAAAATGTAAACGCGTTGAAAATAATTTCAGGGTGAGAAAATAATTTTCATCTTGAGGGAAAAAATTTATTTATACGTGTCAAGTGTGACAATTTTATTCCGTCATATTAATAGGCAATAGGTTGTACTTTACAAATTTTACAAATTTTAGGAAAATCACAATGAAAAATTTCATATCAATTTAGAAAATTATAATTTTTCTCTAAAAATGCAAAAAATGCAAAAACAAAAACAAAACAAACGCACAAATGGAAACATGAAAAGGCTTTAAATTCAACTTTAAGTCGACAATTAAATGTAAATGTAAATGTAAATTTTTAATGAATAAATTTTCCGAAAAAAAAAAATAAAAAATTCTTTTCACCGAGAGGAAATCAACAAAAACCATTATTAAATTTCTTTTTTTTTTTTTTTTATAATTTTTTAATGTAACAAAAAACGAAAAAGGAGCAAAAAAAAAATGTTAAACGTAAAAAGAGACACACACACAACAAATCACATCATTTATTGGCATTTCCACTTTAAAATATTGACAGGTTTCTGTTTTTTTTTTTTTCCTTTTGATTTTATAAGAAAAAAAATCGTAGAAGAAAAGAAGAAGAAGAAGAAGAAGAAAAAGGAAGAAATAATTTTTGATTACGGTTTTTCCTTAAGTATAAGATATTTTTTATTTAAACTTTTCTTTATTTTCTTCTTCTTTTTTTTTTTTGACATTGGCAGATTTAAGTGAATAAAAAAAAACACACACACACACACAAAAAAGAAAAGAATTGAAAGAACATTTTCTTTATTCTCATTCTTATTTTTTTGTTGTTGTTACTTTTGTTGTTATTATGACTTTGTTGTTATTTTGTTAAAAGAAAGTAGAGGTAAGACATAATTTTTTTTTCTCCCACAAAAAAAAAAAAGTCAAATTTTTGTCGTTTTTCTTTTGATTGCGTCATGAATTTTTCAATATTCTTACATGATTTTCCTTTTAGATTATGTAATAACAAAAATAAAAATAATAATAATAATAATATTGAATTGAATTGAATATACATACAAGGTGACACACACACACATACACACACACACACAACTACACTTACAGATTTATAATAAAGGCATTTATATTAGGGAATATAACCCACACACAAACGCATATACAACACAAATTTTCCTTATATTTTTTCTTCTTGTGCATTTACACAATAGAATAAGAATAAGAAGAATCAAAAGAAAAAGAAGAAGAAAAGATGAAGATGGAAAATTTGGTTCTTTTAAAGATCAATAAATAAATATAGAATAAATAATGTAAAGGATTTTCTTTTCCTTTTCACTAACAACATTCAAAATTTTTAGTATGTTATCTTTGGTTTATCTATTGTTGTTATAAAGAAATAATTTTCTATTTCTATTTTATTTATCTTCTTGAATCTGAGAATAAGAAAATATACGAAAAATAAAAAAACACAAATCTGTTATTGTTGTTATATTTGGTTATTATTGTTGTTCATAAATATGTAATATAAAATAAAAAATGTTAAATGTGACAAAGGTTAACCTTAAAGAAAAAAATATAAAATCAACTAAAGTGTGAATGAATACCGCAGTGAGATGATAAAATAAAATATTTATTTTGTATCAATAAAAATACACAAGAGAATTAACGATATTTATTTTTTTTCTTTAAGTTTTGATTTAATAAATTACCACGTAACATTGTAAACGATACACTTTATTATTATTCATAAGAAAAAGGTGAATAGAGTGAATTTGGGGGTTTTAGTGAATTTTTCCCTATGGAGTTAAAAAAATCTAATAAACAGAAATAAATAGCGATTGGTCTACTTTTTATGTTTATTCAATAAAAAGAAAAATATTTAATGGAATAACAATTTATGAGTTTATAGATTTATTAAGAATTTAGTCCTATAAATAAGCGTTGTTGTATTGTGTTTATGTAGAATTTTTATGTAAGAAAAATGATTTTCTTTTAATATATTCTCTGACATCATTTTAACGTACATAAACATAAACGATGAATTCAATTGAATATTTTCTGTTTTTATTTTTATTACTTTTATATTTTAATAGCCAATCCGCACTTCACAATATTTTCTTTTTCGTTTTTTGAAGATGACTTCAAGCATGAAAAAGTGCTGTATTTTATGTTTTGACAGAGAGGAAGGGGGTATAGGTGGATTAATGGAGAAATAAAAAAAAAGAAAAGAAAAGTGAACATAAAACAATATAATTCGATTCAATTTTCAAGAATATTCGTATAGATAGATTTTAGTGACCCAATAAAAAAAAAACAAAAAGAAAGAAGCAAAACAGAAAATATGATTTATATTTTTTTTTACACCAAATAATATTTCATATTTATACGTTCAGTGTATTCTGTTACCCTCTTAAACTTCATATATCATTTTCTATAAGAAAGATGACTGCTTAACCTCTTCACTTCGGTTAACAGAAAAAACAACAATACATACACACACACAGACACATAAAAACAGTCACGATAAATCATATTTTTCTACTTAAGACGAAGAAGAAAAAAACAAAAACAAAAAGTCTCAAACGACCATTTTAGAATCATTGGCAAAACGTTGTTGTTGTGGTTGTTGCTGCTGCTGATGCTGTTGGTGGTTGTTGTTATTGTATTTTATTTGAAAAAAAGAAAACCGATTTAAAAACATACCAACAACAAATTATGTAGATTTGATGAATTTTCTTCTTGATTCTTGGTGTTTCTGTTTTCGTATACATTTATTTTTTTTTGCTTTTGTTTTAGAAAATTATTATGGTGTAGACATCGGTACTTTTGTAAAGACAAGTGCGGATATGTACCTGAATCATAAAACTCACATATATTCTCATAAAAATATTTACCAACATACATTATTCATTATTATTTTCACATAAATATTTTTTTCTTTTCTTTTATCTCCTTTCCTCCTTCTATATCTTTCTCTTTTTCTTTGTTTTTTTTTCTTCTCGTTTTATTAAAAAAAAAAAAAAATGAACATCCTGTTTTTCTTCTGTATTTTTTTTTTTTTTTCGACACATTTTTATTTGAAAACAATTTTTCGTTCGTCCTTATAAAAATGTCTGACACAATCGATTGTTAACGAATAATCACCAAAATTTTAAAATATACAAAAAAATAAAATATGATCAAAATGAAGAGGATGGAGAATGAAATAAAATGGGAACAAAAAAAAGAAAAAAAAAAGAAGAAGAAGAAAATCGAATATAAATTTTTTTTCTTATCTCAAGTTTTTTTTTTTTTATTGAAAATTTTCTTTCTTTCTTTTTCTTTTATAATGTTTTATGATTTTTAATGGAAATCTTTCAATTTATCACGAACTTTTTTTTTCAAAACATATTTTTTTTTTTTATTTGATTTTTATTCTTTTTTTTTTTTTTTGAGGAAATTAAAAGAATGTTTTTTATTGAAAGCTTTAATACAAAATTGACGTCTATTGCAAGTTGGCCAAAAGCTTTTTTTCATTGTATCCTGAAAATTTGACACAATCAATTTTCATTTGTCATATTCTTTAGAGTCCCGGACGACGACATGAATTTAAGGAAAAATCCAAAACAAAAAATATTCATAAATAAATCTCTAAAATTTAATTAAAAATTGAAATTGTAAAATAAAAATTTGATTGAAAATAGTTGGATAGGCGTGAGAATAAGAATTAAGAAAAAATAAGGGATGAGGCGCCTCCACTTTCTAGTTAAAAGAACAATACTGAATGTCGTGGCCTCGAATACATAAAAATTTTATTTTGTCAAATGTGTAAATTTTCACTAAAAATTGAAATATTTTTACACGTTTATTGAAGCGTGTTTTTTTCTTTGAAATTTCCACACAATTTTTTTTTCATTGATTTATTCCTTTCATATTATTTTCTCGATTTTCAATTCATAACGGGAAATTAAATTTTTTTTTCTCCAAAAATTCTTTATTTTTTTATTTTGATTTATTTTAAGAAAAGAAAAAAAAGTGAAACAAACGATAAAAATAAAAATGTTGTCACAATTTCGGTGACACTTTGAAGAAATAAAAACAAAATCATGATGAAATGAAGGAGAGAAAAAAAAAATACAACTGTGACACTGTTACAATAATAAACAACAACTAAATGCAGAACATTGAACCGGATGATAATAATCGTATCGTAAGAAATAAAAATTGAATAAAAAGAAAAAAAAATGTTTGAATAAATTGTTTTTTTTTTTTTCTTTAGTTATAAAAGCGTAACTGAAATGAAATCGAATTTTTGAAATTTCTTATAAAATTTCCCGCTGTGTGAAAACCGGATAAAGAATTATCGGTTCGTTGGCATTGATTGTCCCTGAATATTAGAAACAATATGATTGTGATCGATTCTGTTATATAAAAATAAAGTAATCAAAAATATTTCCATCTCTCTCACACTTTCTTTTACTAATGAAATATTTTTGTCTCTAAATCTATAAAAATTGTTATCTTTTATGAAGTCGTTGATATCAGATCAGAATTTTTATGAAGTAAAAAAAATATTATACGAATATATTCATCTAATTTATTTCATTATTCTGAATT
The DNA here is from genome assembly GCA_963082725.1 of Pedicia rivosa. NCBI lineage: Eukaryota > Metazoa > Arthropoda > Insecta > Diptera > Pediciidae > Pedicia > Pedicia rivosa. The sequence goes on from OY720154.1 coordinate 34,368,741, forward strand.
TTTATTTTCATATACATTCAAAGTTAAAAGTAACCTGCGATAAAATGTTAATTGTTAAATTAACACAAGAAGAAATGGAATAAAAAAGATGGAAAATAAAGTAAATGAGTTTATGAATATCAAAAGTGTAACGACTTTATTGTCTCTTTGGATTGCTCTTAAAGTCTTAAATAAATCATTCATTCATTTATTCATGAACCCGCAATAAAAAAAAATTCACACCTACACTCATTTCCATCCCTTATATACATGTGTGTGTGTGTGTATGTTATCTTGACAGTGATGCCTCTTTAATGGAGGTGGCATATGTAATTGACACATATATTATATTTTTCCGTTCTTCTATTTTCCATTCTTCAATTAAAAATATGAAAAGTTAAGTCAAGTTGGTTTTTTTTTCTCACATTATTTGATGGGAAATTTTAATGGAATAATTTCTCATTTTACTTTATTCGACAATTTTAGATGTGCGAATGTTTTTTTTTTATTTTTATAAATTTCTCGCCTTAAGCATTTAAGTTGACAATATTTTGTTATGCGTCATTTATAAACACTTCCCATTAAATAGTTACAGGTTTTAATTGGTTAACATTTTTTCTCGCATATAATTTTTATGATAAAATTTAGAAAAGAGAGCAAAAAGAAAAGGAAAAAGAAACAACAATAAAATATTAATTCATAGCAATTTTACAGACATCAAATTACTTTTACTTAAAATCTTAAGATAAATATCTTTATCTTATTTTGCCTTTTATTTACGTTTCCTTATTGAAAATTAAATGAAAAATTTTTATTATTTAATTTTTTGGATAACTCAACCGAATAATAAATAATTTAATATTTTAATCCTGATTTTTAATCTCAAAAAATAACTTATTTATTTTTAAATAAAATAAAATTCATTTTTCATATTTTCTCATTGATTGAAATTAAAAAAAAAAATCTCAAATTAAAGTGAATTAATTTTAATCCAAATCAAATTTCTAAAGTTAAAAAAAAATTTATAAATCTGGGTGTTGATGAAAATAATTAAACTGATTATTTCTACTGTTTACTTTGTCAGTAGTTTGAATTTAATAATTAAAGGCTCAATAATTCAGTAGAATCTTCAATTTTTTCATTAAAACAAAATGCAATTCACAGTAATGGAAATTTATATGAAAAGCAGAAACAGAAAAATGAATAAAAAAATTTAGTGGTAGAAATTTAAATAGTTTTGTTTTTGAATATTTTGTGTGAAATGATTAATTGAATAGGAACAATTCATTGTATTATCATAGAGTCTGTCTACTACGTCAGTTTAAATTTTGAAGTTAATTAATAAATATAAGTATAAGTCAATTGATTGATTAATTAATTGTGTATTGTATTTATTGTATTACATAAATGAAAAAGGGAATTTCTAGATAAATAAACATTAGAACCTTTGACATGAATCTATAATGATATTAACACATTTATCACTCTATATAAATATCAATTAGCAGATCAGACAATCTCATTCCAATCTGTTATAAATTCAATTGATTTCATATACAAATTATGACAGGTTTATAAAACCAACCAAAATTTATGTTTTTTTTTCTATAACCGACGAAAAAAAAAATTTTAAATGAAAAATTATGCAATCAACCATAAAACGTAAACACATAAGTGAATATGTAAATATATATTTTATAATAAGACTTCCAAAAACCAATCACTTTGGTTGGTAGAGATTACACAACAAATTTAACTCTTTAATAAAAAAAAAATGTAAGAAAACAAACTCGTAGTCTGTTGAGGTTCTTTTTAAGACCGCGAAAATTTTGTAATATCAAAATCACTAAAATCAATTCGTGCGCTCTTGTGTGTGTGTGTGTATGAATGTTTGTGAATGGCTGTTTCTGTTTATATTTTTTGCGATGTTCAAAATCAATTCAAAAGAACAGCAACAACAACAACAAAGAAAAAAAATGTAACAGAGAATACACGTATTACTGTGTATTTGTGTATTTCTGTATGTTTGTATATGTTCAACACCAAAAACCTTATACGGTCTCTTGCTATTTAAAGTCATGTCTCAACTCAATTTCATTTAATTCATGAAATGAGAAAAATAAAAGTAGAAGTACAAAACTGTACTCATGTTGAAATAATAATTTTATTATCCAAGAGCAACAGAAAAAAAAGACGAAGAAGAAAAAGAATTTAATCAATGAAAGATCTTTTTTTCTGTATATGCCTCAAGACATTTAGATTTAGATCACAAATCTTTATATTTTCTTAAAAATTTTCACTTTCAATTTATAATTCATTTTTTATTTTCTTTCTTTCAATTTGTTTTCTCTAATTATGATTAAAATTAATTTGATCAAATTTAATTTGTGTGTGTGTGTGCTTTCTTTCTATTTGTGTTTTATTGGTTTGTGTTTAAGAAACAAATAAAATCAGATCTGAAGAAAAACCAAGATTTTCTAGAATTTTCATTTTTCAACAAAAATATTTTGCGGATTAACAAAAACAAAATGGTTGGACTGGATGGTAAAGTGAATTTCTGAATAATGACGTTTAACAATTTAAAAATTCTACATTTTAATTACAATTTTATTACAATTATCCAATTGAAGTTTCTGTCATCGAATTGGATTCTCATAGACATTGTACTCTCTTATCTACTGACGATAAATTTAATAAAATTAGACAGATTTTACTGTTATTTATAATTATAATAAATAAATAATAAAAAAAAGAATTTCCTTAATTTATTGTTAGTGTAAAATTTTCTCTGACTATAATTTTGAATTTTTCTTCTTCCTTTATAAAATGATAGAACGGAAGATAAAGTAAGTAAAGTAATAAAAGAATTAAATGAATTGAAATAATTTTTGTATAAAATATTTGTACCTAGAGATGAAAGAAATTTAATTACGAAATAGTTTTATATTTTATATTTGGAAAATCGTAAATTTTCTTCATTTATAAAATGTAAAATAATTGTCACATATTTTAAATAATAGAAATTAGTTAAAAGTTTTAATTACGAAAAGTTTAGTAATTATTGTTATTTTATTGGATTCATTTCTCTAGATGTCGTTAATTATGCATAAATTTAAATATTGTTTAGCATTAAATTAGGATGGATATGACTAATATGACATCATGAAAATTCTGTATAATCTACGTTTGTAGTTTAACGTCTTATTTAGATTTTCATTTAATTAAATATTTTCTTTATAAATAATTTTTAGTTCTTTTGTCCTGTATACAGGGATGGCATTTTGAGTGCCATTTATATAAGGCATGGAATTTTATTCGCTCATTGGAATGGCACATATATGAGTAAAGAGAATAATCCGCATTAATTGTTAAACAAAACATCACAAAGATTTTTCAACTTATTTCATTGTTGGCACTTTGTATTGTTATTGTCCAATATAATAAAGTATAGAAAAAATGCATTAAAATAATTGAATTGGGAGTTAAATTTTATCAAACAACTTCCGTCATTGTGAATTAACAGTTAATCTTATTTATTTATTTTTTTTTTAATAAAATTTGACCTTGTATATATGAGAACTTTGTAAAAGTTATCGTCTCAACAATATTAAAATTTGTATTTAACTGAAATATTCTAAACTTGTCTTTATATATTTTTTTTTCTTGTATTTAAAAATGATTGAATAATAAAGATTTCATGAAGTAAATACAAATACAAATAAATAAAATATTAAATACAATAAAAAATGATCAATCGTTAAAATGCCACAATTGATCAAATTTTGTGAGATAATATTTCTTGTATTATAATTAATTCTACTGATCGTATTTTTTTTTTAATTTTGTTATTTTTCTTTTGTCTTGTGCATGATTATGTTAATCTTTTCAGTAAAAAGTAAAAGGAACATTCTTTTAAAGTTACTCCTATTTTTTTCCCTGTAATACAAAAATAAAATATGGGCAAAATTTTTGTGTTAGTAAATTTTTAACTAGATATTTAGTAGCCTTCATTAGAAAAACATTTTGCCTTTAAATTTTTATTTAATAAAAATGTAAAAAAGATTAAAAAACAAAAATGTTTAAATTCAATTAAGTTTGTCAAAACTAATTTGCATTCTTTCGTCCTTAATCCATTTTGACATTTTGTCCTGTATGTGTGTGTGTGGGTGTGAAGGTAAACTGTATTATGATACAAATTTAATTTAAAGTTTTTTTTTTGTTTACAAAAATATCCCAAAAATTGATTCATGAAAATTGATTTGATTGTTTATTTTTTCTATTTAGGGAAAAATGTCAGTCAACAAAATATAATAAACAAACAGTAAGAATTTCACATTTTGTGTATACATTAAGTCTCCACATCTAAATAAATATTCTCCAGTAGAATAAGTACATAAAAAAGTGAAGGAAAGAACATTAAAACAAAAATAATATAAAAACAAAACTTGAAACAATGGAAATCGATAAAACTCCCCAGAATAATATTAAATCCTAAAATACACAAAAACTCATACACACACACACACATTAAAAAAAAAGGGAAAAAAGTTCCCGTTTTCTGACAGAAGCAGCTGCAGTAAAACTTTTGAAAAAATAAATATATTTTCATATCGGGCTGCTGGAAACTTTTTTTTATCTGGCCTTTTTTTTTTGTTTTATACATTTTTTTTTTGTATAAATTTTGACACAAATGAATGTTTGTTATGTGTTGGTGTGTGTATGCCTGTTTTATTAATTTTATTGCGAAAAAAGTTTTAATGGAAAAACCTATCAGTGTGTGTGTGTGTGTATGTGTTTTTTTTCTATCTGACTGATTTTGCTCCTTTTTTTTTGTAATATCGACACATGGATGGATTAAAAATGTACATCATTTTGTGATTATAAGTTTCTGTAGAGATTTACATAAATAATTTATAGCATCAATATAAGTTTGACTTTGAGACAATTTTATAAAAAAAAAAATAATCTCATCTTTTCTTTCACCTCAAAAGAAAAACAAAAAAATTTGTAAACTTTAACATTTTATATAAAAGAATTTCAGTGTTGATGTGATGGGGTAATAAATCGTGCATTAAGTAAAAATTAACAGTTAAAATATATTTGGAAATTACGAAAAGTTGAAGACAGATATAAAAATTTTTTTTTTACTATAAATTATAAAAAATTAAATCAAGATTTTTGGTCTCAATGTTTTTTTTTCTATTTTTTCGAAATAAAATTTTATTTTTTCGATTTTCCTTTGGCAAAATTTTCATTTAAACCAAAAACCAATTAAATGTTAATGTTCGTTCATTAATTTCCTCTTTTTAAGCATTTTTGAAAATGTACAAATTTTATTATTATTATTATGCGCTTTACGTTTGTAAACGTAAAGGTCGAATTAATTTTGATTCTATTTGGTTATTTGGCAAATTTTGAGTTTTAATTAATTAAATATTTTATTGATAGGGTGGAATGTGTTGATGGTGGAGTTGTAACATATTACAATAATTTTGTTTAATTTGTCTGAGTAGTTTTTGAAATTATTAAAACAATTTATTTCAAGTGATTTTTACAGACATTTTTAATGGAATGTTGAAAGATTTATTAAATTATATTTGTTCAAAAAACTTGTAAAAATTGATTGAGTTTACTTTATATGATGAAATGGTTTCATGGGATTGAAGAAAAATCTTAACACTTTTGTTTTTGGTTGAATAAAAGAATAAATAAGATTTTGATGTAATTTTCATCATCAGATTTTTATATTCTGTTTGTGTGTTGTGTGTGTGTGTGAATGCGTATAATAAGTGGGATTATTGTAGCGAGTATCGACTGTCTATCGAGACAGAAATTCTCATGGGAAATTTAATTTTTCTTTTGACTTAAATATTTTTTTGTTCGATATAATATTTTTCTTTACAGAACATTATTCGTTATAAATAGATCTTTAATTTTCAATTTATTTTAATCAATAATCTTTTGTTTCTTTTATTATCGATAATTTTTTCTATCAAAACAATTTATTTCTAATTCAATTTATGAACTAATGGGCGAATCAACAAAAAATTGGTCAAGGATAAAAATCTTTTAAAAAAACTCGCAATTTCTTTTATTTTATTTTTAATTAATTTGTAATTTTTACAATTGAAAAATATAATGAATATTCTTCCAAAGATTCAGATAAATGTTTATTTCACTCAATTTGTTATAGAAAATTGCTCAACAATAAATTGCCTATTTAAACGCGGTATGCGGGTCAAGTTTAAATATTTGGTGAACGCATATTTTATTTTGTTTTAAAAAATAAGTAAAAAAAAAAAATAATTGACACCTTTAATTGGTAAGAATGACAAAAAAAAAACTCGTTTAACGTTGTAAAAAAAACAAAACAACATTTTTGAGCGATTAAATAATGAGAAATAGTTGAAGTAATTTTAAACCTGTACTAGACGGAATAATACAAGAAAAACAATTCTTCATTTAATAAAATTAGTTTTTTTTTAAGTTTTTTTTCTGTATACATATTCTACTGATTCAATATTACAACCATTCATAAAATTTCCATAATTTATTTAATATAAAATGAAAAGAAACTTTAACCAAACAGAAAATATTTCTCTGGTTTTAAGAGAAAAAAAATAAAATAAATTACAAAATCTCAAACTAACACAACAAAATAATAATGTAAAGGAAAAATAAATTGTATATGGTGAAAACAGCATTTTCATTTCATTTTTTCTTTTATTTTGATGCAAAATAAGTTGAAAATAAGAAAATCTAAAGAATACATTTTTTTTTCGGAAAATGTTACACAAGTAAATTTTCCAATTATATTTTGCAACAATTTCTATACCAACATAATATTGTAGTATTATGTATATCGTATATAAGAATATATCACACACACACACACACACATAACAGAGACACAGCCGCAAATATAAAGAAAAATAATTGTGTAAATATTTAAAAGAAAATTTTTGCTGTAAAAATTCTTATTAATAAATTAATTGTAAGGGTTGTGCGAGAAAGAAACGTAGGTAGTGGAATGAGGGTTATATTTTAAGACTGCATTATAATATAAAATAACATATTCCTCCTATACTATTTGTAAATTGAAAAATACTAAATGAATAACGATTTGTCGATTGCGATACACGTTTAAGTAGGTTAATAAATTAAAGGACCTATGACCTATTTATATGACTGTGACACAAGACACGTATTATTGTTTGTTGGTATTTTATAATTCAATATGTTAGTAAGAAGAAAATAATGAAACTTTTAACAACAAGAATAACTACCATCACAATAAAATTTCAAGAAACATCGACGATGTGTATGACGATAGACAGTTTGGGAAACCTTGCCAATGTACAAAAATCAGATAAATTTTCATGTTCTTAGTAACATTATAATAGTCTTCCTTTTATTTATATAATTAGAGTATTTTTTGGGGGGGTTTATATGATGTTTGTTGTCTTTCATTTTCATTTCATTTACTTCTGTGGTGTGATGGTGTAATGTAGTAATGTGTGTGTATGTGTATGTGTCTGTTCATAAGGAGTTGTTTATATATTTGAAGGGACATAATAATAATATAAGTTGGTATAACGTATTTAATTTTTCACTGAATTTTAGATGTATACAAGAATAATATTATTTTATTATTAAAATTTATTTACAAATAAATATGAAAATAATTAGATTTATTTCACTTCACTGTAAATAATATTGTTTTGTTGTTGTTACTGTTTGCCTTTATTTTTCTTTTTCATCTGGTTCTGTATTCGAGAAATTTATCTTAACTTTAATTACAAATTTTGGTTTTCATTAATTATTTCAATTTTTCAACTTGTGGTTATTGTTAGATTTTCAGATTATTTCAGTTTTCTAACTAATATGCAAGAGTTGTAGTTAGTAATTAATAATATGTCAATGTCAAATTTGGAAGAGAATAAAATCGTGTCAAAAATATTCACGAAAGAAAGAAAAACAAAAAGCAGGAAACAAAACATAAAATTATTTCCGTAAGGTGTCATTTAGAAATTTATGCGTTATACGTTATAAAATATATAAAATGATGTCATGGGAGAAAAAATTGGGAAAATAATAATAAAATATATGACGACATGAAGGAAAGGAAAATGGAACACTTTCTAATCTGATTATTTTAATTTAGTTTTTTTTTTTACGTTTTAACTGATTTTTTATTTGAACCCCTTTTTGCAAGTACCTTGATATTTTTTTTCCTTTTTATTTTAATTTTAATACAAAAAGAAAAAGAGTCGTGACGTGTCTTGATCTCTATTTATATTTTCTTGCAAAATCATCAGAAAAGAAAAAATACAAATAAATAATTTAATAATTAAATAATTTTTTTCTTGATTTTTTTTTTTGCATTTGTAAGCATTTATTTTTTATTTTTACAGAATGACTTTAACCTCTGTAAAATATTACCTTTTTTTTTTATAGATATTTAACAACCACAAAAAGTACTTAAAATGTTACATTTTGAATGAAAAAAAAAAATACACACACACATATACATACACATAGGCAGTCTTATAGACATAAATATGTATGTGACACAGTATGTGACATATGATGAAAAATCAGAGAGAAATAAATTTAAATTTATCTATCTAAAATTATTTTCATTAATTTATGGCACATACTATAAAATTATCTGATTTGACATAACGAAAAAAAAAAAAATTATAGTTCATTGACATCTTCCATGCTTTTTTGTGAAATATTTAAAATTATTTTATAATATGACACGATTACATTTTATGAAATCATCCATACCCATATATATATATGTGTTGTCTTTACTATTATTATGATTAACTCGTTTAATATTTACTTTTTAACATGTTTGATTTATGAGAATTTTCCATATTTCAAATCCAGACTATTTTCAAACAAGACCGACCTTAATATGGTCTTAATTTTAAAAGTTCAAAAGAGTTTTACAACAGAATGAGGGTGTGAGCTTTGAGTTTCGAATAAACCTCGTCTGAAATAAATTCAATTAAAACTGATTTTATGTTTTTTAACATTAAATGTTCGATTTTATAGCATCTTTAAATTATAATTTTGAACTTTTGTAAAAAAAAATTAGCGGTTTTTTATTAAATTAATAAAATTTGAATCAATTTTTAAAAAAAATAACCAAAATAAGAATAAACAATAAATTAACAATAAATTATTTTGTATAATTTTTCTTTTTACATAATAAAAATAATAAATTTAATAAATGTTTAAAGGAAGGAAGTAATATTTAATGCAAATACGCCTTATTAGTTTCATAAACGTCATATTTTTCATCGCGTACAGAGAAATAATAAAAATATTTTAATAAAAATTGAATGAAATCCTATTGAATTTAAATTTATAGATTTCTTTATGTGTTTATGTATTTGGAAGCCGCCTACAATGTTCATGATCACACAACACAATCATAAATCGAAAAGAAAACAAAAAAAAAAAATTAAAAAAAAAAAATAACATCATCATCAATCCATAAAGAAAAATTATAAACAGAAAGATAGAGAAAGAGGATCCATTCAATTATTATTATTTTATAGTACATTGACATTGAAAAATCACTCAATAATCAAACAATTGAAACAGAAGAAGAAAAAGAAGAAAAAACACGACACAAAAGAATACGAATCAATTTTGATTTTTGTTTTTTTTTTATTATATTTTTTTGATTTGTCAAATTACAAGAAAACAAAAATAACACAGCAACAACAAACATAATAACAAAGAAATAAATAGAAGAAAATCGAAAAATATGGTTGCCATTTAAAATGAAACAATTGACACAAAAAAGAAACATAAAATATTGTCGATTATGTTTTGAATTTCTTTTCCTTACTTTAATTTCCCTATTTTTCTTTCTGTCTCTCTTGTTGCCTTACATAAAATGAATTTAAATTGTTTACTATTTTTTATAGGTTATATTATTGTGGTTTAAGTTACATTATAGCAACTTGTATTATTATGGCATACCTATACATATTGATGTTCATTCTATTTAATGTAATTGTGTACATAAATTTAGTACAGTGTCGGTAATCTAGGACACTTGTAAACTCCTTTTATTTAGTAAGAATATAAACGTAATTGTATGATATCCTATTTTATTTTCTTAATTATAATTATTCCTTAAGCTGTCCCCTTATTTTGTCGACCAATTTTATTCCTTAATTATACATAATTAAGGGAATGTAATTAGTCCACTGCTATAATATATACGTCATTTATTACTTTAGTTAAAGCTTAAGGGTATACACACTACTAATGAACATTTAACCATATCACATAAAAATATAATTTTTTTTAACTAGAATATTACGTTTAACAGTTTTGTTGTTGTTGTTGTTATTGTTGTTAGGCCAGATTAGAATTACTAAAATAAAGAAAATTCTTATTATCCTTTCGCCAATTTAACTGTCATTATGATTTTGTTTGTTTTTATTTTTATTCATTTTAGTGGGATCTTTAATATCAATTAAGCAAAATAAAATGTGTTTGTTTTAAAGCGATCATTTTTTAATTATTTAAAGTAAAAAAAATACAGCAACAAAATCAAAGTTTAAAACTTAAAAGTGAAATTGTCATTAAAATTTTAATTAGCGCGCGTTTAAATGGAATAAAAAATAAAAGACAAACTTGTTTGATATAAAAAATTTGTTGGAAAATGTTGAAAATTCTTCCGGGGTTAAATTTTTTTTAATTTCTATATAATTAATGAAAAATAAGAAGAAGAAATAGCAGTGTTAAAGTACGATAATGTTTGAATAGCATATTATATAAATAGTCTAGTCGTTCACTTCAGTTTAACAGTTTAAAGTGGCCATATTCATATTTAATTAAAATGAGGATTTTTTTTCTCTCTTTTGATGAGAAAAATCGTTTTTTGTTTTCAATTTTAATAATTATATTTTTGTTATTTAAATCATTTACATTTTCAATATTTGATTTTTATAGAAATAATACAGAAAACTCTGAGTATGTATAGACTGAAGGACCGTATAGACTAAAAGTTTTAAAATAAATTTTGTAAATTTTGTATACCGAAGGGGATACAATTTAAATTCAACAGACAATTTAATTGAAATGTGAAACGATATTAAAATTGATTTAATATTTTATGAATTAAGAATGTCAAGAAAAAACAAATTAAATTTTATTCTTTATTCTTTATGGTTGGACGTACGAATTTGACCCACTTTTAATTTTCTTTACGAGAATCCGATCGTTATGATTTGTTTTTTTTTTTTTTTTGCAGTGGTGAAGTTTTGGAATTTTTTTTAATGATTTTGATTTTGAATTTTAGAGGCTAAATAATAAATAAATAATTATAGTAAAAGTGTTAAAATAACAACAACAAAATAATTAATGTTAATGGTAAATATAAATTTGCATAATTATTGCGTAAAATATTTATTTTTATTACACAAATTTAATTTTTTTTTGTATTTAGTTTTGTTTTTGTTAATGTTTGGTTGAAAAAAAAAATAATATTGATCGTCTCATGAAAATTGTTTATACGGGAAAATTTATTCGAATTTTTATAAATGGATTTTTTATTTTTATTTAAATTTTTTTTTTGTAATTAAAAATTAATCATTCGCACATTTTTTCCTATAAGTTCCTAATCTAAGTATAAAATCAAATAATATGAAGTACCTGTGAAGTAACAATTACTTTTAATTCTCTTTGTATTAATTATACTGAAAGTACAAATATTTATTATTTGAAATTTCAAGTGAAAAATGTGGCTAAAGTTTAAAATAATTCATGAGCACCAGGTACTTTGTCAAAAGTTTTGAAAATTTCCAAAGGACAAAGACAAAGGACCAATACCATATAATTGTTATCGTATTGGTCCCTCATGTCAATTCTTATACAATACTGGTGATTATGGTAACATAACTAATAGTGACAGAAGGTAATTAGAGTAAAAATTAACAAATAAAATCATAACAGAATAATTAATTATACTTTTTTTAAATAGTTTTTGTTACCTTTAACAAATCAACAATTTGTAATCAGTATCATCCCTTTACATTCTAACACTAACGTATTTTATTATTGAACAAATAAAACTCCACACACACTCTCCACTTCCCATTCCATTAGATATTAGAGAATAATTAATTATTATTTCATTAATAAATCAAATTAACTTTTTCTAATTAGATAATTTTATAATTATTTTAATAATCATCATTAATAATTTTACTCTTTAGGTACTTTTTTTTTTATTATTTTTTGAATAATAATTAATGCAAATAAAAATTTTTGCTATATTTTCTATTGGTCGCTGTTCTTCTTCTTCTTCCTTTTTTTTGTAATTACACAATTTTTGTTGTTTTTGTATTTTGATTGTAATTAAAGTCTCATTAAAATATTTGACCCTTTATTTTTTGCATTCTGTTTTTCTTTTATTTTTTTAAAGTTTTCTTTTTTTCTTGTTTTGGTTCAATTCAATAAAAAATGTTGAAAAAAAAATTCTTTCGAAAATAATTTTGATTTGATTTGAAATGAATTTTAAATTAAATTTTTTCATTGGTTTAAAATTTATTTAAAATGTAAAATCTAAATACGGTATTATACGAACAATGATGGAGTGTGAGGGATTCATGAAAATGGGAAAAATTTGAAAATGAAATCAACGCAGGCATACAATTTTTTTTAAAGTTAAAAATTGTTGGTATTTATTTAAATGAATTTTTGGAAAATGAATTCCGTATGAAATTTAAGAATTTCAATTACCTATTATTGGTATTTAAAAGTAAGTATCATTAAGTGATATTAAAAGTTTATCTTTTGATTTCATTACGTCATCACGTAATCATAATTAAAACTCCAAAATACATAAGGTGGACACCAGCTCATACTTAGGGTTTATCAGACTCATTAAACCATCAATTGGTTATTTACATATTCAAAGAAGTTTTCTTGGTCACGTTGAATGAGAGAACAACTTACTTTAATTCAATAAATTCTATAAAATTCTCATGTTATATGAAGACGTATTTAAACAAACTGTTTTCTTTTTCACTCACAACCTCCCACACCTCCTACACCTCCTACACCTCCCACACCATCCCATACCCGAAAATCATATTCAAAACAAAAGGCATAAAATAGAAAATGAATTTTAGAATCAAATCTTTAAAATGAACAACTGGAGAAATCAGCATATTCTCATTCGTGAAAAACAAACAACACAGCAAAAAAATGAAAAATCCAATCGGATATAAAAATAAAATCTGTACCAAAAAAGAAGAAGGGAAATTTGGCTGAAAATCAAAAGAAAATTGAGCAGCACAACTGGTGGGAAAAATGACACGAACACCTGTTGCTTGAACTGACAATAAAATAAAATAGAAAATCTATCAAATAGGAAATATTTCATATTCATTTAGAATTTTCATAATCTTCCAAATGACAGCAGTGAAAAATATTTTCTCTTATTAGAAAAAAAAATTGGAAAAATATTTCTGTAATTAAGTTGAAAATTGTAAATTGAAAATCTAATCTCAAATGAATTTACATTAAATTAATTTAAATGAATTTTTGATTTGTATCATAATGAAAATAAACAAGAGACAAAAAACAAAGATATAAAAAAAAAGAATCACAACAAAATTTCCATAAAATTTTCAACGAATTTTCATTATATTAATTTTCTTTCTGAAAAATTTTTCTTTGAAAAATCCAATATAACCCAAAAGATAAAAAAAATGTGAGCACTTCTTGAAGTTTATCAGCTTCTATTTATGAATATTTTATATTGTTTCAGTGTCTCAGTGATTGTCAGAAGTGGGGGTGAAGAGGAATAAAAGTGGAATAAAACAAAATAATCAATATTAAAGGTAATACTGTTAGTCTATAGACAAGTTGTAAGAGGTGTAAGAAGAGGGTTGAAAGCAATATTGAAGGTTATTTAATTAAAGTCCTAACAGAAAAATCATAACAATAAAAATAATCATAAGAAATTCTAGTCTTGAGATAAACAAATAAAGAGAAGAATATCATCTAAAAAATTCTTCACGACGAAAAAAACACAAACAGGAAAAAATTTTCCAAGGAAATTTTTTTTAAAAGAGAGAAAATTCAATAAAGAGTAAGAAAAAAATGTTCAGAAAAATTGAAGAATTTTCTTCATAAAATAAGAATAAAAATAAAAATAAGAGATGAAATAGAAAGAGGAAAACACCTGGCTTTTCTTTCGTTCTTCCTCTTTTTTTTTTTAATATGAAAAGGATTGATAGGAAAATTAACGTCAGTTTTATTATAATCATAAAACAACAACAATAACAATAACAACATCCACAGTACGAAAACGGAAACGGAAAATGATAATAATTTTCGATTTATGTTTTATTCCTTTCTATAGAATAGCATTTATTTGTAAAATGAAAGAAAATGATGGCGGTAACGAGTGTGAAGTAAGGGGAACGGAAGCTAAAATAATAAAAAAAAAAAATTTTTTTAACACATTTTCATCTTTTTGTTTCGTCTTATAGATTTTCTTCTTCTTCTTCTTCTTTCACTTCTTTCTTTATAATAATAATATCGTTATCGTATCATTTCTGTTTTCTATAAACTGTGTACAAGACTTACAACACCAATACATTTGCAAAATGGAAAATTATAGATAAACACCAATACTTTGAAGAAAAAAAAAAGAAGAAATTGTATGGAGTCTGTCTACATGGAAAATTGAAAATTATAGAGAAATACAAATACAAGAAGAGATAAAATAAAGAATGTTTCCGATTTTATTTGAATTTATTTAGGGGATGAAATAAATGTGAATTGATATAAAAGCTTAAATAATTACCTTTTACCGCTTTAATTATTTTATTATTAACGGATTACTAAACTTTTTTTTTTCTCTTTCATTTTCTGTCTTTCTCTTTCATTTTCTGTCTTTTATTTAAAGATAAAGAAAATGGGAAATTAATCGATTCTTATATGTGAATTCTTATTCTTTCTTAATGTTTGATTTTCTTTATACGTATCATTTATGTATAAAAGATTATTCTTTAGTTTATTTCTTTCTTTCTTTCATTTCTTATAGAATAAATTTTCAGTGAATTTTATACAATCAAAAACAGATCTGTTAAGTGTGTATGTTATCCGTGTGTGGGTGTGTATGTGTGTGTGTCTTTCCAAAGTGTGAAAATTTAAATTATGTAAAATATTTGATTTTATACAATTTTCATTAATTGTCGTTTTATTTAATTATTGTATAATATGCAGTTGCATCCCCTTTTATGTTTCATTTGCAATAAAGAAAAAAGTATGATGAGGTACATCCTTTGAACAATTAATTCGTATCCAGAATACAAAATATAATTTATGGAAATTTATTTTTCTCTTCAAATTTACTAATCCGTTTTTTTTTGTTGTTAGAGATTTTGAGGGAACTTTGTTGAACACGATTAAAATTATTTCGTTTCTGTAAGATGGAAGTTAGAGAATTTTTCCACTTTTCTTATAGAACAAAAATCCCAATAATGTTTAATAAAGAATTTTTCGTCATCGCGTTTAATATTATTTTAAAACAATTTCAATTATTAATTTTATTTCTTTTTTTTTGTTTCCATCGATAAAAGGTTTTTTATTTTTATTGTTTAAAAATAAAAAATAAAACACGAAACCGATAAAAAAAGTTCTAAGTTCCGATCGACATAAAAATCTCAGCAATAAAAAAATAATAAATAAATAAATAAATTGAGGCGGAATAATTTAAAGTGTTTTTTTTTTCTTCTGCGTTTTTACCAAAAATAAAATAATATTTTTTTTTTTTCAGTTGTCTAGACTTTAGACAGAAATATTTTATATAAACGAAAAGCTTATGTCATGTATGAGATAGGCAATATATGGTGTGCCTGTGCGGTCTATTGTTCAAATTGATTTTTTAAAGGGAAACGTATTTTTATTAAAATAAATCTATTGCAGACTTTAATCTTTACTAAATTATTTAATCGATTATTTTGTTTCTTTTGTTTTTTCTATTTCTAAATTTATTTCATAGGTTCAATTGAATTGCTTTTGTTTTTATTGATAATTTAATTTTTTTTGAAAATTTCCACACAGTTGAAATTAAAGAAATTCAAAAGATTTTCTATAAAAACTTTAACAGTTTTCTAAGAAATATTGTAAGTGTGTACTGTGTATGCAATACGAGAACAATTTAAAGAAAACAAAAAAAAAATTCCTTTAGAATAATTTTAAAAGTTTCAACGAACTGGACATTAAACTTTCGACAAAAGTGGACATAAAACTTTCGAAGAAACTGGACATTAAACTTTCGACGAACTGAACATTAAACTTTTTGGACTGAACATTAAACGTTTCTCTATTCTGAAGTTTTTCAATATTTTTTTTTAATTGTCATTGTGAAAATATTGTCACTGTGTTTCGTTACAGGTGAACCATAATTTATTTGTTGATTTTACTCAAACGATTTATAATTAGTTATGTACACAATTAAATTACGATCTAATATATTTAGTCTAGTCTGTTTTACCACAATTTAACTATTAATTGTTTCGAAATCTTTAGAATGTATAAATTCTTGAAAACATTTTATAAGAATAAATTTTCTTCTTTTTTGTTATATTTTATTGTTCATCATCTTCGTCATAATCATCATCATCAGGCAAACAAACAAGCAAACGCACACAAATAAACAAATAAATATAAAAATAATCTCTTGGTCACTATCATTTGGAGTATACATAAGATTTATATCACGTCTCTTCAAATTTGTTCATATATTATTTGACAAACAACTTCACCTAAAACAATTTTCGAAAACCTCAATTTATTCTCTCTAACTGCGGGTTTTTCTTTCTTTCTTTCTTTTTTTTTTTTTTTGTATAAACAAAAAGGGAAATATATTCTTTCTTTTTTATTAGGTTTATTTTCTTAATGTATAAAATTGTTTGTATAAATATTTGAAGTATTATCGAAAAATTTCTCAACAACAACAATAAGATAAAGAAAGAAATAAAGAAAATGTATATAGAAACAACAGAGCAAGAAAAAAGAAAAAAGAAAATGGTAAGGACAATTTGTACTTCCATTATAGAAGAGGGTATGCGTCATAAAATGATAAGTGAGGCTTATGTTTTGAAGATTTTATAATGTCCGACTATAATTTATAATAACGTGTCCATTCATAAAAGACAAATGATTTTCAACACGGTTAACAAAGAATTAATTATTTGTAAATATCGTTGTGTTGGAAAAATATTTGAGTTTCCCTAATTTGTATATTTTGTGTTCTTCTACGTATGTTGCATTTC
The DNA here is from genome assembly GCA_963082725.1 of Pedicia rivosa. Classification (NCBI taxonomy): domain Eukaryota; kingdom Metazoa; phylum Arthropoda; class Insecta; order Diptera; family Pediciidae; genus Pedicia; species Pedicia rivosa. The sequence goes on from OY720154.1 coordinate 34,386,050, forward strand.
AACCTTTCGAAACAACAACAATTTATAATTTCATCTTAGACTTCCGACTCTAGAGCAAATTTCATTTGTCGCATTTCTTAATTATCCAAAATTAAAATTAAATAAAGAAAATTTGTTAAATTTTACAAAAAAAAAAAAAAACTTTCAATGCGGAACAATATTTCTGTCTAACGTAATCTAATTTTATTGTGGGTCGAGGACGGGATGATGACATTTAATTGTAACGCTTGACATGTTGCGTCCTACTTAACACAGTCTATGTTGTGACAAAATTCAACTTGAAATGTTAATAGTTTTTTTTTTGCTCATTAGGTCATTAGTTTCTACCTAAATTAGAAATCATAAATACTTTTCCTAAATTTAACGAGAATATTTTCATTTTGCTTTGTCATCGTTGTAAAATTTTCTTTTCTTCTTTTCTTTCTTTCTACAAATTTCTTTTAATTATAAATAGTTGAAAGTAAGTCCCTTCCAATTGTAATGATTTGTACTTTCTTTATAAAAATAATTCTACAAATTGAATGACGCCAAACTTTTATATAAAATTGAATTTCTTATTATTTCCTTTACATCTTTTTTATTTATTTAAATTAATAGATAAAAGCAAAAGAAAAAGAAAAAAAACATTAGTGGGACGTTACACTTTAATCGATGCAGAAAAAAAAAACTGTAAATTTATTATTATGATGACGAAGCGCTAAAATTTATTTTTGCATTCAGTTGGCAATTTCATTTATAAATTTGTTCATATTTATGTGGGGGTGACCAAAAATTTATATAAACATAAATGATTTTTACGTTAATAAAGTTAACGTAAGAAAGATTAGCGAACGCTTAAAATACACACCTAAAAAATTATTATAGACTCAATCAAGCCCACTTGAAAGAATTTTTCTTTATTATTCTTTCAATTTTTCTTCAGTTTTTTTTTTTCTTCTTTGGAATGACAAATTTTTTTTTTTGTTTTATAACAAAGAGAAGAAAATTAAATGTACCAACAAAGGAAAAAAATTTGGGGGAAAATAAAAGGAAATAGATGGAAAATTGTTTTACATTAACGTTATTAATATGCAAATGAAATGGAATATTAGTATTGGTATTGGTACAGGTTCATAAAATATGTACAAAAAGACACCAAAATGTTTCCTATTCTTTTGTTAGAAACGAAGAAAAAGTTGAGAAGAATAAAAATAAAAAAATTTTAAATGTGAAAGAAAAAGAAAAGAAAAGAAAGACAGTTTATTACATTTTCTTCTTAATCTTCGTCGTATAAAGAAAATAAAAAACAATAAAAAAAAAAAAAAATTTCAATTTGTCGTCTAAAAATTATTTTCATTGGATTAATTGGATTCAGTAAAAATTCCATAAATATTCTACGGATTAACGTGAAAATGTTTTTAAGTGGAAATTAAAATTTTAATAGAAATAAATTATTATTTTCCATTTAATTCCATTTGCCAAAGAAAATTAACTCAAAAGAGAAAAAGTGAAAAAGAGAAAGAGACAGAAAGGAAGAAAGAGAGATAGAGAGGAGGAGTAGATTTAATGGTCTGTTCAAAATTAATTTTCAAATATAAATTTTTTTTTTAACAAATCAAAGCAACGATTATTTTCAGATTTTTTAAATCAGTTTTTTTTTTAAATGTTCAAAATAAAATCAGAAGGAGTAGGATGAATATCAGCCTCCGTTGTGTCAAGATAAATTAACAAATTTTTAGAAAAATGATAAATAATTGAATTATTTTGGTGAAAATGTTAAAAATATAAAACAACAAACAGAAAATATTTATTTCTGCACACAACATTATTGTATTGCTGTATTGGAAATATATAGAAATTAATTAAATTATATTGACATTTTGATTGTGCGTTTTGTAAATTATATTATTTAGATATTTATATGTAATTGGCATATTATAATTATATGGTAGGCAGTTAATTAGAGTTGATTGTTGGCTGTTGGTAAATATATAGATAAAAGTATATTTTTATTAAAATATCTTTCAACATAAAAATTTTATTTTACTGTATTCGATACATTAAAATTTATATTTTATTTTCACTCTATCCCTTTATGTGCCTATCCATGTACATATGAAAATATCTGTTTCATACAAGATAATTTAAAAATAATTGAATTCATTTGAATATATTGAAAATGTTATATCACAAAAATATTAATCTATTAATAGAAATTGAATCATTATTTTATTATTAAAATAATAATAATGTAGGTACCAATTGCCATGGTTTTTTTGTTTTTAAAATAATTGAAATCATATTACATAAAATACAGTCGAGAACTTTATATAACTTGGTATATTTTTATGTCATTCAAAATATTGCAAGTTATAAAGAAATTTTCGAGTTATGAAGGATGGATTACATAAACATAACATGTATGTATTATTTAACTCAAATGTTCCTACATATAATTATTAACTGTAGTGTTATGAGTGGACATACCCCTTTGGGCATTTAAGAATTCCCTATGACACAGATTACCTAATTTCAATGTATACGTAAATTTGATAGTGATAACTAATTGTCTTTAGTGTTCATGTTGTTGTAAAAGTGTTGAAATATTTCAATAATTTTCTACTTCGTTTATTTTGAATTGAATTTTATATTAAATTTTCTGATATTTACAAAATCTAATTTTAATTGTAAATAAAATAAAATCAAATATAAATTTTATTTATATAATTTATATTTTCACTCTCATGTAGAATAATTTGGAAAATTATGAAAATAATAAATATTTATTTAGTATAATCCACGTGGAGTATAGTGGACTTTTCTCCTACTGATATATGCAGTACATTTTATCTATTCGTTTTAACATTCACTAATTATATTATGGTTCAAGTAAAATTATCTAATGAAACGCAATGAAAGCCAATTATTTTATATTTATATTTATTTAAGAACAAAAGTAAATAACAAATGGATCAATATAACTTCACCAAAGAAAATTCTATCAGATGATGATCCATATAATAAATTGAAATAATATTTGAATTAAATTTTGAATTCAAATATTTTTCTGTACCGACCGTGAAGAAAAAAAAAAAACAAAAACAAAAAATCGTAATTACAATTTTTTAATAATTGAACTGAAAGAAAAAAAAACGTTAAAAATTGTGTAGACCATATTTTTCTATTTAATTGTTTCTTGTTAAATTTGGCCCATGTTAATATTTTTTTAAAAAATTATTAAAGAAAAAGAACAACAACAACAATAATAATAATAATAAATAAATGCAAATCATTTGAAATAAAGGAAAAAAAAATAAATAAACGGTGACCAAATTCAGAAAAAATAGTTGAACCCTGACATTTTAACGAGAACATCGTGTTTAAATTATTCCACTTTATATAAAACGAGTAACCTTATTAAAATAGTAAAACGAACCGGAAATGATTTCCTTGTTTAGTTTATCTATCTACGATACCATACCAATGGAAAATTGTAATAATTGTACATACTAAAAAAATTGACCCATTTTTTTTTGTTTTTTTAGTTTTAAGTGAAGTATTTTTTTTTTCTTCTATTTTGTGTTGTGTTGGTTTCGTTTTTTTATTTGTTGTCGTCTTATTCAGTTTTTTTTATACAAATTTTTTAATTGAATTGCTACAAAAAAAATTAAATTTATTTTTTGCCGTAGTTTTAAGATAACAATTTATTTTGCCCTAAAGGGTTTTTTTTTGTTTGTTTGTTTGTTGTTTTTTTTCTTAAATTCAATGTAAAAAAAAAAAAACAAACAATAAAAAAAACAACAACATTTATCTCAATGATTTATCTTACGTATTCTGTGAAGGATAAAGAAATAGTGGAAAAGTATTTTTCTATTTTTGTGTTGAATCGATTAATTGAATTATTTTCTTTAGAAAAATTGGCAGACTTATAGAAGATAAGAATAAATAAACCAACAAACAAACAAATAAAATAAAAGAAGACGTTAAATAATAGATGGGATAAATAAGCAATTGCATGTTTTGTGTCATTTTTTGTAAAAGTTTTGTAATCAAAGATAAAAAACAATGAAACATAAATGAACAAAAAGTGTCTTTGTTAAATTGCAACTTTAAAACTGACTCTAAAAATTGTCATCTAACACGACAGAAAACAATAATAATAATAACAAACCATTTATCTAAATGTTAAATCTTTATAAACAATTACATAAAATTTTTTAAGTATTAAATTAAAGTGTCCATTACACTTGCATAAGAAACATAAAAAAATACATAATGATATCGTTACAATTTCAATTTAAAAATGTTTATATGAAAATGGAGCGACAGAGTGAAAAGTTTGTTGGTTATGTGGTAAATGAGACCACATAACAAACAATGCCAGACTCTAATCATAATTGATTATAGAAATTGTACTCGTACCAGATTTTGTCCTAAGTGACCTATAGGAATAAATTTGTAATAAACGTACAATTGTACTTTCACCTTAATAATTTCATCGATCGATCAAATAATTTTAAATCTTAATGATGAATATTTTGTTGTTGTATCTCCATGTATTTTTTTTAGTGAGATATTTCTAGAATTCTATACCAAAATTCATGGAGTTAAGCTTTTTTTAATCCCGTACCAATGATATCAACTGTCCAGTCCTCTATTTTCATTATAATCGCATTTCATACACACACACACACACATCATATATACACATAACACACACACACACACACATATATATCACACAACCCACAGCTATATAAAACAGTAGACTTTAGTACTTTAATACTTCAATCATGAAAAATAAACTAAAAGCTAAAAGCTTTAAGCTTAAAAATTATTATCTTTATTGTATGGAAACTTGACAGAATTTTCTATTTTAATTTTGCCTGTTTGTGGAAAAACAAGAGAAAAAAAAAGGATGAAGAAGAAGGAAATAAATTCATATTTAAGTTTTTATTTGTTGAAATCTCTCTAGTGAATAATAATTTTTTTGTTTGTTTTGATGAATAAAAAAAAAACGAGAGCAAAAAATGGGAAAAAAGGAAAAAATGAATTAAAAAAAAAAATTAAAACGAACAACAACAACAACAACAAACAACAACACCAAAAACAATGTTCTTGCATAGAATTTTCTGTTCTTTACTTTTTTGTTTATTTGTGTTTTCCGTTTCTGCGTTTTTTTATTTTTATTGTTATGTATTTTTTTTTGCAACAGTTAATTTGCATACCTCTCTGAATTATCTCTCTTCTCTCTCTCCCTCTCACCCTCTCTCTCTCTCTCTCTTTCTGTGTTTTTATGCTTTATTTTGCTGCGATTGAATTAAATTAAAAACATAAAAGAAGAAGATTATTTTATTTGTGTTTTATCATTATCATCATTATTCATCGTTTAGCATTTTTAGAAGAATAAATTTAAAAGCTTACCAAAAAAAAAAACATATAAAACTTGACAGACAGAATCAGCAAATGTATGAAAGAAAAAAATACGAACGACAAATGAATGAGAATTATTTATTATCATGATTTTGACTTTTATTCTGACTCAACACAACTTATTCATCGCTTGAACACTCACGTTTGATAAGTGTGTGTGTGTGTGTGTGTTTGTGTGCGTGTATATTATCATTTTTTTTTTTAAACTTTTTTTTTATAGTTTAGCTATTTTTTGTGAAAAGTTAAAAAAAAAAGAAGAAAGCTGGGAGATTAATTCCACTGCTACTATATTACTATTACTATTACTTCACTCGTATAGTATGTGTAGGTACTCCCAACTCCGTTTCTACGCGATCACAGTTTTCACAAGAAAATTCTTAGAAACATAATAAATTATAAAATGTTGTTGTTCATTTTTTTTTCTTTGTTCATTTTCTTGAATTTCTTTATACACAAAATGTTTTTCTCTTTAAATTTGATCACAAAGATACATCAGATATATCAGAACTAAATGGAATTCGTTTTCTTTTATATATAAAAGAAAAATGAAGTAAGAAAAAAAGAAATTTTTTTTAACATCTGGGATTCTCTTGGCTTCTTTTACGAACAACAAAATTTTACTCTTTCCGTTCTAATTTTTTTGTTATCTATGAAATAAAGTAAAATTGTCTTGTTTGTGATTTTCCTTTTTTTTTCCTTTTGAAGTGTCAAATATGACCTCGGTTTCTGACAGTAAAATTGTGGTAACTGATAACAACAGACAAAAAAAAAAAAAAAAGAAGAAATAGAATTCTATAAGGAAAGCAATCGAAATCTGATCATCAAATAGAAGACCTGTTTCAACAAAATAAACATCATAGAACAGAATTGAGATATTATTGATCGGATATAATGAAAAAATCAAACAAAATTCTATGACTGGACATTCTCAAAGTCATCTCAAGTTCAAAGTTTTTAATCTTAAAAAATACAAAAAAAAAAAAATTTAAGAAATTCATAAAAAAAAAAAACAAAAACAAGAAAAAATAAAAGACACAAAATAATAGTCATCGACAAGTTTTAATCCTTTCATATAAGAGTCTCTTAAAATGCATTTTTATCAGTGTGTTGAATTGTTTTTTGAATAAAGAAAAAAAAAAAAGATGTAATATACTTTCAAGGGACTTAGAATAGAATTTATGTAGATAGAAAGTACATTTTCTATTCTATCGATTTTAGTTTTGTTAAATAAAACCGGACTTATTGTTTTATAGTAAAATGAAAATAGAAAAGAAAAGAGACACAAAAGTTTATTAAATTATAGAATGGAGAAAATTTATATACTGTAATACCTAATCTTCTTATATGAATATTATGTAGAATGTTAGATAGATTTTAAGTTAGATCATTTTCATGTTGTTGATATTTCTAATAAAGTTTTGTCTTGTTTTTTCTATCTAAGTCTAAGAAGAACAAGAAGTAAAATAGAAGAAGAAAAAGAAGAAGAAGAAGAAGAAAATGTAGTCATTGTAAACTTCATTAAATATTCAAATGTATCTGTATAGTTTTAAAACTATATCCAGAAAGATTAGTCTTTAAACAATTTATATGGGAAGGACAAGTAGTATAAAGATGTGTTAGAAGAACATAACCACACAGTAATATAAAATCAGCTATAGAGAATTTTCATTTAATTTTATTTTCTAACCAAATCTCAAAGAGATAAATAGTTTAAAATTGTCAGTTAAATTCTGTACCTTTTTCTGTTCAAATTAAATCTGTCTTAACCAAAATTTCTTAAATTTATAAACTGCATTTTGTATATAATGAATCTAGACAAATAGAAATGAAAACCTTTTGAACCAATTGTATTCAATGTTGAATTGTTCTACTTTATAAATTTTAATATTTTTTTTTTCACTTATAAAAATTTCAAATTGACCGAAGACAACAAAAATAGTGTTACTGATGATTAAATAAACAAGAAAAATATTTGATACATTAAGAAGGCGATCACGATGTCAATATTATATTTATCTATAAATAATTTTCTGTTTTTTATTTTATTCATTCATAACATTTTATAAAATAAATAAAATCCGTAAAGAATTTAAAAATAGATTAATGAATAAGAAACAGTAAAAATTGTTCTATTAATTTACCGCTTCCTTATATTAAGAATAAAATGTGTTACTTCTATTCTATTTGATATGATTTTAATCTTAAAATTCCAATAGAAAATAACAAAAAATAAAAAACAATCAAAATATTAAGAAAAATCCAAACAAATAAAACGAAAAAAAAAACTTACTTTTGTTTGGCTAATGAATTTTTTAAATATTTAAAAAAAATATTATAAATTCATTATTATTTCAAAAGAAACAATTTATGTTTATTAATTTTGTTTGTTTCATTTGTTTCGTATATTATTATTTTTTTTTTTTTGTATATAAAGAAAATATACTCGAAGAGTTAACCTACCTACGCATTTTGGACGTGACTTTTATAATATCAGCCAACACAATTTTTCTATAAATGGAGATACAAAAAAAAATTAAATTATTATTATAATTATTAAGTTTTTAGCAATGTTTTTTTTTTTGTTGTAAAGTATGTTTTACATTAAACAATTAATTATTGCTTTTCTGCTTTTACTTTGTGAAATTATTTTTCTACTTTTTTTTTGTTGTGATCATTTATTTTGTTGCACTTTTATTAAATAATAATTGCGGACTAAATTTGTAACTAAAATTGACAGGTGATTGTTGTGATTTTGACTAATTTTATTTTTTATTTTGATTGTATTTTGCATTGTGCGTTATGATTATGATTAAATATGGGTGATTATTATTTAATAGATTTAAAATTTTTAGGAAGTTGAATTCCTTGAATTTATTTCTGCATTTTAAATCAATTTAGTTCCCATACAATTAACTTAATTCTGCTTTAATTTAAATTCATTGTCTTTTTTGTCTCTATAATTTTTATTTTTTGTTGTTGTTGTTTTTCTGTAAAACAATAAGATTAAATATTTTAAAAAGTTCATAAAGATTTGTAACGATACAAAATTAAACAAATATTGTTTAAGAAGAGCACCGTTATTTTTAAATAACTGCATAAGAAAAACCGGATTATAATTTTTAACTTATAAATAAACTTAATAAATGTTAAATTATGAAATCGAATAATTAATAAAAAAAAACACACACACAAACAAACACAAGACAAAATTATCTTAACAAGGTAAAGAAACAAACTTAACTTATGTTAATTTTTTTATCATTCTTTATGTTTATGATTAACGTTATTGGTTATTACATAATCAATAACAAAAAAAAAAACAAACAATTTTCTAAAACAGTAAACTATAAATAAATTCTATTTTATTGTAGAGAAACAACAAAAATGTTACGTTATTTAAAACAGCATCAGACATTTTTTATAAATTACTCATTCAGTCAGCGTCATCATCAGAAACAATAAAAATAATTGTAATATTCAATCAAAACGGTTGAATTTTGTTAATTAATGTAAAACAGACTAAATATTTTGTTCATTCTTTTTTTCAATTCTTTTATACTTCAAAGGTAAGTTCATTTACATTAAAGTTATGAGACTCCAAAATACAAATATAAATGAATTTTTTTTTTGATGTCAATCCGACGACTAAAAGCGATTTTGATCAGGAATAAAAAGTTAATGTTTATTAATTTATTCTTCTTAGAATAAATTTATGGCACAAAGAAAACAGAAATAAACGAGTTCTTTTTTTTTTTTTGGTTTTTGTTTGTGTTTTAGTAGAGGAGACAAATTGAAGCAAAACAAAAAAAAAATAAATGGGAGAGAGTGAAAGAGACAGAAAAGAATACATCAAAAAAACACAAAAAGTTGGGTCACGTGGAGACTGTGGCGCTATAAATTCATTTTAGATTTGACCAATTTGTAATGCTTCTAATTTCCTTTAAGTGTCCCTGCGGTTTCCTAATTTTGTATTACAGACTTTAATGGATTCCTTCTTTTTCTTTTCTCTTTCCTTTATCGTTGGATTGCGTGAATTTTCTACTTTATTGATTTTTCTTTATATTTAAACGCATGAATTTCAATATTTAATATTGGTTTTTGTTTTGTATTTTTTTACGTTCAGTTACGCTTATTGATTTACAAATAAGTGCACGTCCAAAAATTAACATTAAAATTTATCTGTATGCCTTTAAATGTCTTTAAATGCAAAATGTGTATTTATTGATTTTAAAAGATTTATATCTTGTATACCGTAAGGATGACGTTTCTTGTATAAATGTACGATATATTTTTTCATTATTATAAGTTCACACAGAGTTCATTTCACTTTAGTATTTTTCATATCAAAGTTAAATTGATTTTTTGTGAAAATCTTTCACTTTTTTTTTGAAAAATATGAAAAACCGATCACGCGTTAACCATTTTTTCTTTTCTTTTAATTTATATGAAAGTATTTTATTCAAGGTATTTTTTTTTTTTTATTTTAACATTATTTACATACATACATACAATTTACATAATATTGTAGATTTTAATGATGAAAATTTATATTTATAAACATGAGTTTGTTTTTTTTTTCTTTTTCTTTTTCTCTCTTCACTTCACATATTTTCCCTCAATTTTCATTTTAAATTTAAATTTGTTCGTTGTTTTTTTCATTTTTTGCTCTTTAGTTTGTTATTTTGTGTTGTTTGTGTTTTTATACTGACAATTTTTAAATTGTCGTCATTTAGAAAGAACCAAAAAAAAAATTATAAAAAAACTTTTTTGGTCGCTCAACTTTTGTTCTAGGTTCATTTTTTTTTATTTCTTTATTTACAAATAATAAAAAGGATTTTCCATTTTATTAGGAAAACCCTTTTTCTGTATTTGTGTTCATTATTTTTTTTTTTTTTTGTTATATTTTTATTCGTAATTTTTGTATCTTGTTCCTTTTGACTAATTGATTTTGCCCAGTAATTATGGTGAAATGTAAAATGTAGACAGGTGAAAAAAAAAAGAGAAAAATAAGAATAAATAATAGAAAATGGGAAAAATGGGAAAAATGATTTAAAAAAGAAAGAAAGAAAAATATTTGTTGTGAGCCGGGATGAGATTGAAAAATAAACTTTTTTTCTTTGAAATTTGGGAAGACAATTAAAACAAAAACAAAAACAAAAAAAAAAAATCAGAATACAAAATACACAAATTAATAAAAAGGGTAAAAATTGAACAAATAGAAGAATAAATTTTGTATTTTCTAAGAATCAAAATACAAAATTTCTATTTACAATTTTTTTTTTTTCTTTATTAATTTTTTGATTTTTATAATTGTTTTATATAAAATTTCCATTTAATTGAGAACAAAAAAAAAAACCAAACACACACAACAACACACACACAGCCACACACACACAAATACACACACACACACAAATAAAATAAAACAAAAGAATATAAAAGGTAAAACGTTGAGTTGAGAGTAATTGTTCCATGACCGATCTCATTCCTGATTGATGTGTTTAAAACAATAAGAAATCTAAGGATCAATACAGTCAAAGTATAAGATGAATTTATGTGCTTTTAAAAGTCTTGATGAACGGAATCAAGACTCCGCAAAAAAAAAAAGAAGCAGAACATAACATTTACTGTTGTTTTATGTTTCAGTCTTTAAAATTCCCTTAATTCAAGTGGACAAATTGGACAGATAATAAGATAATTGTAATTAATTAATTCAAAGTAAATTCAATGTTCAAAAATGTCAGAAAAGTGAAAAAAAAGTAAAGAAAAGAAAAAGTGCTGAGAAAAAAAAAAGAAAACAAAATTCACATAATTTAATCAGAATCTTCCTTCTTTTTTTTTTTAATTTTTTTTTCTCTTCATTTCACCTTGTCTCGTCCTTTTTCTTTTAATATATATTTTTTTGCTTTACGTCCCAAACTTATCCTTATTCATTTTCCTTGTGTTATATAAATGGCAACATTTTGTAAGAACATTAAAACGTATCTAGATTAAATAAAAAAAAAAAATGAAGAAGACGAAGACGAAGAAGAAGAAGAAGAAAAGTAAAAAAAAAAAAAATGGAAAAGAAATTAAAAGAAAAATATATTCCGTGCGACATTAAATATTTTTTAATTATATAATTAAATTTTGTATGTATGTGTTTGTGTGTATGTGTTTGAGTGTATGGCTGCTGTATGTATGTATAAATTTAAAGTTGCCGGATGACAATCTTCTAAAAATTAAAATTAAATGTCCGTCATTTTAATTAAAAAAAAAAAAAAATGGAAAAAAAAGAGAAAAAAAATGTATGAAAATTTCAATTTAAATTCAAAAAAAAAAAAATTAATTTAATTTTAATTTAATAAAAAACGAAATAAAAAAAACAACAACAGTTCATTTGCATTTAATAAATATTTGGCCATTTGGATGCCTATGGATAAAATAAAAAATGTTTTTTAATCCTTTACGGGTGAACATTAACGAAGAAAATATTTTTCTTTTATTATTAAATGGAAAATCATCATCATCATCATCATCATCATCATCATCATCATCATCATCATTATTTTTACTCTGTATGGGGAAATTATAAAATCATAAGAAAGAGATAAAAAAAAAATGGTTGAACATTTTAATTAATTTTACTTCAAATTATTTCAGTATATCAGTGTACCATTTATTTTGAACTTCCGACATAGTTTTTGTTGAGATTAGTGAGGTGGTTGGATAAACCAAAGATTGTTTTTATGTTGTAAAAAATTTGAATATCAGTCTAGGAATTATGAAACATTTTTATATTCTTTGTTGGTTTGTTTTTGTTTGTATTTGCCGTTCTGTTTTTTTATAACCTAAAGAGGAATAGAGGAATTTTTACTTGAATATTTTTCTTGTAAAAAAAATTCACCCAGAATGCACATAATCTGACAGTGACAGTTATAAAGATTAGTACAGAATGTATCCACACATAACACACACACACACATAAATACATTACAATGCTTTACACAGCAATATTTTATATTTACATTATTCATGAAGTTTTATTTAAATGATTAATTAGTTACACAAATAATGAATTATTTTCCATAAATTATAAAAGTAAATGCAGTATATTTTAAGATTATTTCATTTTAACATAAATAAGAGTTTACTTTAAAATTCTTGGTTTCTCGAATAAAAATGGGAGAGTTAAAAAAAAAATTAATAACAACAGAAGATCAGGGGTATATTGAAGTATGTGAATTATGTGTCAACACAGTGAATAAAAAATATCTTCTTATCCCCAATACCAATACTAATTTATCGTCCATAATTTTCTAATTCGTACGCACGAGGCATATCTCCATCTATTTGTATATACAAGGATTCTATTAATTCTTTATTAATCAACCAATTTATATTTTTTCACGTTCTCTGTTCTATCACACATTCACACACACACAAACATGCACACACACACACACATCATTCTGCCAGAGGATAAAAATCGATTATAAATATATATTTTTTTTTATTATTTCATCAAGCAAAATGAGGATGGTAGAAAGAAAAATCCTTCATATATTTCCCTTTCCGCACACTCCGTCATCATGTTATGGCGTTGTGTTATTGAAAATCCTTTTTCAATTGGCATTTTGTTTGGTTGGATGATTAATTTGGTTTTGATCGATTCACATTATTTTTTTTTGTTGTATTTTGTATTTTGTATGTTTAACTTTATTTTTGTTGTATACATTTTTTTCTTCTTCTTCTTGTTTGTTTTTTTTTTCATTTTTTTTTTAAATAATAAACCATCGCGCGCCCGTTTATGTAATTTACTCTTGTTTTATATTTTTACATTATATTGTGCTATGTTGTTTGGTATTTTTTGGTTTGGTATTTTTTATTCTATATACCAAGAGGGACGGACTTTTATGGACTGGATTGAAAGGGATTGACATAAAAAAAGAAAAACTCCCTCTTATGTAGGTTACCTTTATAAGCTGTATATATTTGCGCGGATATTATTTCGTATGATGTATTTTTATTAAATAAATATACAAAAACAACAACACAAAAAATAATGTGTGTGTGTGTGTGTGCATTTCACTTCGTTGAATATATTTTATTACAATATTTTTCGTTGTTTGTGTATTATTTGTTATTGGTTTTTATTTTTATTTTTATTTTTGTTGTTGTTGTTGTTTTGGGTTTTGTTGAGAAAGGTTTTTGTAAATTGAAATTATGAGATATGTATATACGGAAGAAGGTCAGCTCACCAGCCTCACGTTAGTTTCTATTTCGTTCATTATTTTATTATTAAGTTTTTTTTTTTTTGTTTTCTGTTTTTTTTTTTTTTTACTTTTACTAAATAAGAGAAAAAAATCTAATAGACTATTATTATTTTCTTGTAACGAGTAACCTTCATAAATATTTCCTATTTTATTGATAATGAAATAGAGAGAAAATATTATTATCGATCATGAATTATAGAAATCAGTTAATGGGAAAATATGTCAAATAATTTAATATTATTTTTGTTTGTTTTATAAATATAACTGATTTAATACAATCTATTATTTTATTATAATTGATGGATGGTGAAGTCTCTTTTACAATCTAAATGAATTCCCTTAACATTAACAGTCAAAGTCAACCTCAATCTTTTAACTTCATGATGCGTTTCCGCTATAATTCAATCTATCCTATTCCATTAAAGCAAATAATAATAAATCATCATAAAATATAGGCAAAAAAGTAAAATCTGTTAATTTATACATACACACACACACACAGACGTACACATTAAAAGATGGATAATTTTACCGAATCTAAATATACGAATGATAAAATGTTAAAATAATTGACTAAAAATTTGTTGTTTTTAGAATAATAAAAGTAAACTTTGTTAAAACGTGAAGCAAAAAATATGAATTAATTGGAAAAAAATTTCAGATTCAAAGAATTTTATGAAATGAATCCAATTATTTTAAAATCAAAATAAATATTTGAAGAAGAAAACCCAAGTCAGATAACAGTGGAGAAGAATTAAATGGATGAGTGAATAATGAATCAATAACAAAAAAATATAAAATAATCATGAAGAAAATTGAAACAGAAGAAAAATAATTTTTTATTTGTCCAAATGAAAATCGTCGCTCATTTTAATATTTTCAACCTAATGCATTATTTTTTTTCTTTGTAAATTGGGAGAAAAAAAAAACAACGAATGAAAATTCATTCATTCTTCTTCTTCTTCTTTTTTATTTTATTAATAAATAATTTATTTTCCTTGTAAAAAAATGTTTTCCTTTCTTTCGTGAATTCATGAAGAAAAGGACGAATAATAAAAGAAAAATCATGCTTATAAATTCAATCATACAAAATTTCAAAAGATTCATTTTTTTTTGTATTCTTTCTTTAAATTGGGAAACGGAAATGAAAAGGACCAAATATTATTTTTTTTCTTTCTTTCTTGTTGCGCTTGTTCGTCTTTCTGAATTTGCGAACATAAATAAAAAGCAAAAAATATAAGAAAATCTGAGTTGAAAAAAATCGAAAAAAAAAAAAATAAGACAAAATAATTGCAAGAAGAAGAAAATGTGATGAGAAAATTTGTTTAATAATGAGCAATGGACAGCCGGATGACCTTTCAACCAAAAAAAATATAAAAAGAATTCAGACAGCAAAAAAAAAAAGTTCAACTTCAGATTCAAGAGAGACAGAGAGAAGAATTGTATTCAACAAATATAATAATAAAAATTTACATATGGATCGACTGAACTTATGTGTGGCTGTGTGTGTGTGTGTTCTCAGTTCTCAGTACTCATTAAAATATACAGAAACTTTTGTAAAACTTCTTATTTTTACAAAGAAATCAGCAATAATGAGAAAAAAGGAAAAGTGCAAAGAAGAAGAAAAGAAGAAAAAGAAAAAGGGAAATGATGAAGAGTAAAAAGCGTCGTGCGGGGAATTTTCCAAATGTATAAATAATTCCTATTGGATGATTTTTCTTTTCATTGAATTTCTGGTTTTAAAGTTATTGTTATTCCTTTATCCTTTTCCGTTTTTACTTTTTTATTTTTCTACAACGCAGATAATTTTTTATCACCTTTTCCTTTTTCCACATTTTTATATATTTTCTTATTCCTCCTGTTTTTTAAATGAAATTCGTGAATGAATTCAAAAGATGCTGTTTGAATATTAAAAAGCAAAGAGTTTTATAATAATTTAGAAACGAAAGGGAAAAAAGTAAAAAAAAAAAAAAATGGGGAAAAAGAAGAAAATAAAAATTAGTGCTTATTTTCCTTTCCTCATTTTCCTTATTATAATTTTCTTTTGCCAAAAAAATAAAAAAAAATAAAACAAAATAAAAAGGGAAAGAAGTTTAATTGGACTTGGACATGAAAAGTACTTAATTTTAATTATAGTTTTTAATGAGGAAAAATAAAGAATTAGAAGAACATTCTGCGGCAAAAAAAAAAAAGGAAAAGAAGAAGAAGAAGAAGAAGAAGAATTTTCGTTATGGCCATTTTGTTAAAACTTTTACTAAAAATAAAAAAACGTATCCCTTTTTGAACATCAAGAAAGTATAAAATTGAAAAGTGCATTTAAAACATAACGAAATAATTAACAATTACTGATCGCATTACTAAAAGAATTTTCTCTTACAAACTTTTTCAACCAAAAAAAAAAAAAACTAATTAAGAAAAATTGGTTTTAGAGAAAAGAAGAGTGAAGAAACAAAGAAGAGTTTTCTATGTAAACGAATTTACTTTTACCACAAATATTTGTATTCACTCAAACAAACCTAAAATTAGATCCTTTTGAGAGAAACAAAAAAAGGAGAAACAAAAAAAATGTTAAACCTTTTTCGTTTTGTATTTCATTTATACAAACATTTTTCAGTGAACCCTGATTTTGTTATATGATTCTTGACCTATGAAGTTAAACCTTGACCCTGACTTTTAATTTTATTCTTCATCTTTCTTGTTTTCTCATTCTCTCTCTTTCTCTCTGGTTGTTGTTGTTGTTTATTTTTTTGATATTGTTTTTTGTTTGACCTGTGCTTTATAGGCTTTTCCTTTGGGATCTATTTTTTTTTTCGACTGAGTATAATATCTTTGTTTACCATATTGATGGTATGTACGATTTTAAAGGTATGTCTGGGAGTATAATGCTACAGGTATGTATGTGTGTAATCTGTAATAATCAAAAATATTACATGGAACAAAAAAAGTTTAACAAATTTACTTTTTATTTGAGAGAAAAAAAAACAGCAAATAAATGTTTATGAACAGAAACGAAAATGAAAAAATATTTAATTTTTAATCGCATCTCAATATTATTTGACAATGTTTTTTTTTACACAAGAATTATATTTTGGTCAAAAGGCAAGGATTATAAAGGATACAACAGAACAGAAAAATAAATCTTTTTCAAGGGTAACAGGATGTCTAATCGAAAGCGGCTAAATAAAATATTTTTCTACTGAAAAAAATTAATAAAAAAAAGTTGAAGAGATTTTTTCTCGTGAAATTTCCAAATTTCACTTTTAACTGATTTTAAATTTGTGCAGTTTTCCACTAAAATTTTACTGATAATTTTACTGACTTTGATAAGATTTTGTTAATTGAATCAATTAAGTTCATACAATTCTCTTCTTATTTTGCACTTCGTCAAATCCCATATTAACTTTTTGTATCGTGCAGTGGAACACAAAATAACCTTTTTTGTTTCTTTATTTGCTTGTAACGTTTTTATTTTTTTATTTTAGGAAAACAAAAAAACATCTATTAACTTTTTTTTTTAACTCTTTGTACTTGCTTTATGCAAGCCTCCTTAACTTTTTTAACGTCCCCTTTTTCCGCTTTCGCCAAACTGAGCGACGAGACCTACTATTTTTAAGGTGGAATCTGAACCACCTAGCATCTGCACATGCATTTTTATACCTGATTCGGCACATTGCCAGCTCTTAGGAAACATGCAGATTTCCTAAGAAGAATCGTTCGGTTTAAACCGAATCCTGCACACCAACCAGAGGGTCATAGATGTTATTAATCATTGCCCACTACTTTATGTATGTTTAGTACATAATTAGCCGAATGAAAAATTCCATCCCGCCTCGGTCGAGATTCGAACTCGGTACCTCCCGCTCCAAACGCCAGCATGTTGCCATGCTCCCACTTTGGTCGGTTAAAAAAACATCTATTTCTGTATAATCTTTCCATTAGATAATGGAACTCAATTCAATTTTCATTTTAATTCCGAAAAAAAATATATATAAAAAAAAAATATTTCTAAATGAAAATAAACGTGAAATAAAGTTTTCGTGTTTTTTTTTCTGTTTAACTTTCTAATATAGAAAATCGTATCATCCCTTTTTTTTCTGATACCTAAATAGCAAAAAAAAAAGAAATATATTGTTATCAAAACGATTTGAACTTTTCAAATGTTTATTGTTGCGACAAAAATTCTATATTTATATATAAATAATAAAAAGGAAAAACCCCCGAAGCAACAACAACAATCAAAATATCTACCACCAACAAAATAAAAAACACAACAAACAACAAATATCCTTTATTATCCTTCATTTAACATTAAACATTTCTGAAATATTTTTTAAACATCAGAAATAGGAAAAATCAATCACACACACACACACACAAACACACGAATACATAAGTACACCACACACTAACACATAAATACACACGTGAACCAATACGTACACATACCATAGAAATTTTAATCTAAGAAAATAAAAAGAAAAATCAAATTGTTTACCTTTCTTCTTCTTCTTCTTCTTTTACTTTTACTTTGTATTTTCATACATCAATTTTATTACCTAACGTCAACTAACCAATATCAAAATTCTCGTACACCCCTCCACCCCGACATAATTGATCTATAATTCTCTTTATGTAAAGAAACAATTTAAATTGAATCTCGTATATTTACCGAATGACACCATTTTTCTTTATACTTTTATTAAATCTTCTTAAAAGAAAGGAAAAGAAAAAAAAAGAAAGAAAAAGACGAAAAAAGTTTAGATGAAAAGAATTTATGTTAAAAATAAAAGCGAGAAAATGTATAAGAAATAAAATGAAGGTAGAAATAAAAAATTACATGCTATTAGATTTGTAACCTCCTTACTTCTTTTTTATTTTCTTTTTTCGTTTTTATTTCGGTTTCCTATTTGTGAATTCTTCAATTTATTTTGATCTTTCTAAAAATCTAAATGAAAATTATTTTCTTTCAATTAGAAAAAAAAAAAAAAATTATACCTTAAAACACAAATTATTTTGATTATATAATATTTTTTAAGTGAAAGAACTTTTACTTTTTCCCTCTCTGTCATCTCCTATTGACATCAGTCAGTAGGCCATCACATCATTATCATTATCAACCGTCATCAATGTACATAAATAATACAAAAAAAAAAAAAAAACAGAAAATAAAAGTTGAATATTGGTAATGAAAAGAGAATATTGATTCTTTACCATTTTTTTTTGATTAGAAGAAACAAAACTTAAGAAAGAAAATAAAAGTAATTGAAGGTAAAAAGAAAAAAAAATAGAAGAAGAAGAAGAAGAAGAAGTAGAAGCAGATGCAAGAAAAAAAGTTTTCAATTGATGGATAATAATTGACACAAACATTCACTGAAATCTATATAAGACTTGAGCGCATCAACATTTTTTTTCTTCTTGATTGTTGTTCTTATATTCTTCTTCTTATATATTTTTATAATACGATTTCATAAAAGATTTAAATGAAAATCAGAAAAAGTATATAGAAAAAAAAGAAGAAAGTTTTAGGTGGTAATTTATCATCAATAGAGTAATAATAATCATCATCATGATCATCATTGTAATCATTGAATTAAATGAATACGACAAATAAAAATCAAAATATTGATTGTTTTTATTATATACTCTCAAGACAAGACAAGACAAGGAACTAAACAAGATAATGTTTTTATTTACTATAATTTTATGATTAGAAAGTTATTCGCGCTCGAAATACCTTAATACTTGTTTTTGTTTATTTTTTTCCTTCTTCTTCTTCTCACTTCTTATGTGTTAAGAATGGCATTCTTTTGAATTGAAATTCATTTTTAATTTATTTATTATGAAAAGTAATAAGAAAAAAAATATTTCATTGCCAATCATGTTGAGTTTATTATTTTAATATGATTTTTTTTTATATAGTATCGGTGTAGCAGTTTCACTATGTATGAGTGTGTGTCTGTGTGTGTTTATATCAATTTGCCTCATAGGAATGTTACTTATTATAGAAAAAAATATCTAATATTTATTAGAAATAAATAGTTAGGGGAGTGGAAAATGAAATAAATGATATAAAGTTGCTATAAAAATAGTATGAGAAAAAAATACTTTTATGTACTGTGAGTTCTCTGTTGTTATTTCGTACATATTTCTAACGAAATAACAAAAATGTGTTAATGTTTAAGAATTCTATAGAAAACATAGGTATACATATTTTTTATTCTGTCAATTTTACTATATAGATATATTCATTGATTCGACATATGTTATTTCTATTATAACGTTATCATTTACTATAATAGTCCTATAAAAATCAACGACACAAAATAAATGTAGGTCATATGAAAAATAAAAATGGTACACACACTCCTTCACGTAGATATATAGCAAAAAGAAAGAAGGCGACCAATTTTATATATATCAAAGATCAATGGTAAAATGGTAAATGGTTTATGTAAAACAGAACACATTTCTTATACTTTTTCATTTTCTTTCTTTTTTCTCTTTTGATTATCAAAGAGAATAAAAAGGAAATTTTTTTGAAAGAATAAAATACAAATTTATATTCAGAAAGATGCTATAATATTTGGTGCAGTGAACTGTATTTTATTCAAGAAAATATTTAAGTTCAATGTTATTATAGGAGTGGAACGTTTTGTTTTTTTTTTGTGGTAGGCGTTTATTGTTTTGACAGAAAAATGTTTTTTGTTTTAAATAAAATATAAAGTAAAAGATTATTTGATCTTTAAATGCATCGCAAGTTGGTGTGTATTATTTATGACATTCAATTTCTTTCTGAATGTCATCAGAATATACACTTTGTTTGACAGTTCAGCGCACTCGCATTATTATTTTATTTTTGTTATATATTTCTAATTAACTCTAAACATATATTCTACCATACAATGCTAATATTTTCTATTTATTGTTTAACTTAATCACTTGCCCTTACGTTAGCGGATATATATTTTTAGATAATTTTTTTTACTAAATAGATTTTGCAAATTTAATTTTGCTATAATTTTATTTATGGCATAGTGTCATGTAGTGAGCTTATAAAACACAGTAGGAAGTCTTATAAAAAATATAATAATCGCAATAATAAAATAATTTACTAAATTATTTTGTTTGCTATTCTTTTTTTTATATCACGTCTCGTTAAGACAAAATTGCCATCTTATTATACCAGAATATAAGAAGAAAATCAGTAAACTAAGGAGACTGATTATTTGTAATTGGTTATATGGAATGGGCAGTTAAATCTAACTTTGTTCGTTAAGTGCAAACCCAAAAAAAAAAAAATAACAGAAAAAGCAACAACTGCTAAAAATGTTGGTGTTTCTTTTTCTTTTTGTTTTTTTTTATGATTAACGATAATCGACATCAATTACCGGTGAAAATATCTTCCGGTTCTCTTTTATTTTGTCCGGTTTGTTGATCCGCACAAAAATATCACATTAAAACATTAGATTTTTTTTTCTCTACATATTTTTAATTTTATTTTATACGTTACGCTTTTAATTAGAAAATGTAACAATACAAACTGATTTAATTATCTACTGACGATATACATAAATTCGAATAAGTGAAAATAATTATTTTTCTCTCTCATTTCTAATTTTTTTCTATACTTCATCTTCTTCTTCTTTACTGTAAAATTAGTTAGATGAGTGATATGTGTAAAAGTATAATGATGATTATGGTATGAGGTATGTATATATGATGGAATTTATTAGATATGCGTATAGGTACGTATATTATTTTGAAGAAAGTTATACAAGACAAAAAAGAAACACCTAATTTAATTAAAGATTTTTATAAAAATGGATATGCAAATTTTCTCTTAATGAAAGTAATTTTTTTTTATAACTTTTTAACATTATTTCTTTAATATTCAACACAAAATTTTATCAATAACTTTTTTTAACGTCAATTTTTTATACAATCATTTTTAATTATTTATAAAAGAACATAGGAAGAAAATTCTATTTGAAGTTTCATTGCCTTCGGTTATGGTACGACGTACGATACATGTACGGAATTTGATACAATATTATTATAGGAAGAGTTTCTCAAACTCTACAAGTCTCAACCCTTTAGAAAATTTTATAAAGATTTTAACGTAACACCTAAATGTGATTTCCTCTATGACGGAAATATTGAAATGTTATTATTGCTGTGAGAAAATATAATTTGAATATTCTTAATTAATGAATAAAGATAAATTATTTAAAAATTCAAGTTAAATCGCGTGACTCAAAATAAAATCATTCCCGTCCAACTTGTTTTAGAGTTGACACGACAACAATTTGAGAACTTCACCATTTAGAGTATGTAAATTTTATGTGAAACTTTTAATAATGAAATATTGATCGATCATTTGTAATTTAGAAACTTTACATACATTTTTTATAAATAATCTTTTACTTTATGTAATATTTCTTCAAAATTTGAAAATAATTTCTGTTTAAATTTCTTATTCAATATTTTCTTTATTACAGAGACGATTATTTTTAATGTTTAAATCATGTGAATTTAAAGAATCTTCACATTTCTTCTTTTCTTAAATATTATTACACTTTACAAGACAATGAACAATGATAACATGTATAAAAGTATTGTTCAAAATGATTTTTTAAAATAAAAATTTGTCTCTCCCTCTTAGGAATTCATTCTTCTGTGACAATAATAAAATATGATTCTCTAAGCGCAAACAACAACAACAACAACAACGAACTTTATTTTACTTTTATTTGGATGAGATCACTTTCGTTTTTCTTTTTGAATTTATACAGAAGAAAAAAATATATTAAGATAATCAACCGAGACATGGGAAAGGAAATCAAAAACAAAAAAGAAAGAACAAAAAAAAAAAAAACCAAGAAGTAAAATAATTTTTTCTTTGTTCGATTTGTGTGAGACATCCAAAAGAATATTAAAACAAAAAATCAATAAGTCTCCGCAATTCGATTAACTAAAACTTTATTTGGAAATAATATCGTTGGCGTTTAAAATGATATTCAAAAAGTAAATCGTTGACGAAAAATTATTATCTGTTTCTTTAATTTATTTCATATTTATTAAAACTTGAAAATTTTTACATAAAATTTAAACACAAAAAAAAAAAAAAATTTGTTACGATTATTTAAATTTGTGTGACGAATTTTTTTCCATCCTACACATGAATATATATTGTGTGCATGTGTGTATGTGTGTGTGTGTCTGTTGTTCATTGAAAATATTATGTGTCAATTCTAAATTGTGTTACCTTGGAGGCTTGTCTGATATCACAGTTGATTTTAATATATAGGTTTATTTTAAAACATCTGTAAACGACATTTTCAATTTAACTGATATTTTCTTCTTTGTTTTAGTATTTTTGCTATTTTTCTTTTTGTACTTTCCACTCTCATCTAAGACTAAATAGAATCTTGTTTATCGATACTTCCTTTTAAAAATCATTTATTAAGAAAAGTTTCTCAGTTTATAACTAATTTTTAATGAGTTTTAGATTGATGTGTTCAATTACCCTGAATGACCATTTTGCCAATTGTCTTTTGTATCTTTTTCTTTCGTTTTTTTTTTCTTATAAAAAATAAGTTGTAAAAGTTTTGTTATGTTTTTGTTTATACACAATAAAGAAATATATGAAAGAGAGACAGTAAAAAAGAGAAGGTTATGATAATTGGGTGAAGATATAGAGAAAAGAAACCAACAATAACTAATATATAAGAATAAAGAAAGAACGTGCAATATTTCACTAAAATAAAATTGATTAGGGAATTCACTGTGTGTGTGTGTTGTTTTTTTTTTTGTTTTTCTTAATATTAAAATGATGGATGAATTTGAACGTTCCTTTTTGTGACAAAATAAAAAATATAAATAATTTTTCCTTTCTGAATATTATTTTCATCTTTATAAACAATAATAATATAATTGAGAAAATAACCTACATCGATTAATCGATGTAATCGAAAGTCCGATGACAGAAAGAAAATATTTTTTTGACATAAATTTTTGATATTAGAATGAAGAGTACCAGAGTAAATTTTGTTTATTTTTATGTTTTCTTTTTGACATTTATTTCTGCTTTATTTCATTTCGTTTGATTAATCGATATAATCATTCAATAAAATCGATCATTTATTTATTTTTATTTACATTATTTTCACTGTCACTGTCACTTTTGTTTTTCGTGCAAAAAAATTTGTATTTTCTTATTTTAGCGACAGAGAAGGAAAATTTTTAATTGATTGTTATCGATGAAGAAATTTTTATTTTTATCAGAGATCAAAAAAGAAAGAAAGAAAGGATAGAGGAAGAAATGAATATCTTCATACATAATCTTCAATTACTGTCACCCAGAATAAAATGAATCTATTAAAATTAATAAATAAATAAAATAATAATAAATAATAATAATAATACATCAAAAAAGAAAGCCTATATCCAATATTATTGCAATATTTTCATCTTCATCTTCATATTCACCATTTACACTTTACCTCGTCTTCCTTTGGAAACTTTTTGTATATTTATATATTTCTATAAGGAAAGGTATAAAGAAAGGTATAAAGAAAGCTATGCTATGTATCATTAATTACTTCTTCTCTTTTTTCATTTTATTTTTGTTTTTGACATAAATTCGTATATAATACAAAAAGCTAAAAAGGATACACCATCATTGAGTGTAGAGAAACGATGACAACAACAACAATAACAACAACAACAACAACAACAAAATACAGATCTTAAAGAATGAAAGACAGAACAAAAAAAAAGAAGAAATATGATAAAGAAAAAGGAAAATGGAAAATACGTACTACACATATATACACACACACACAAACACCTGAGAGACGCATAATATTAATAATAATAATAATAATAAGGACACTATATATTTATTTTCAAGGTAAAATGTAAGAATATTATATGGACCAAACATAAAACATCCTTATTTCATTTAGTGATGGTGACGATAAGTAAAAGATAATAACAATAAAATAGAATGAGGATAAAATTATAACCATAAAAATATTGTGTATTATGAATGGATTTAGTTAAAAGATTATGTGAAAACATTTTTTTTACTTATAATATTCTTTTTGATTTGTTTAAATGTGCATCCGATTAAAGCTTCTGTTTCAACTTGAACTTTTATTATTTTTCTTTCTATAACAGATCAATAGATAAGAAAATGTAGAGGAGATAATTATTAATATTTTACGGTTGATTAAATGATCAACATCATCAACAGTGTTTCTTTCTTTTTACGTATCAGATGGGTGGGATTCCTTTTACAATTAAATAATGAACTCAACTAATTCTGTTGGAACAGAAACACATAACCCAACAACAATTCGTTGAGTTTTTGATTGAGTTGTGTTCGTTGTCAACCAACAACAGATTTAGATGAATAAAAAGATGAGGATGAGAATGTAATATGCATTTAATAATTCAATTTCATAAATATGATTTATTAGTATTTTATTATATGAGTTAGAATGGGTTAGAATGATATAAAAGGGGGATAAGAAAGAAAGGGGAAAATATATTATATTTATGTAAAGTCTGTTAGTAATGTCTTTATGTTAGATTTAAGTAGATTTAACCATAGATATACAAAATATAAACATATCCATAAGATTTTGTATTGAAAACATGTTTAACATGAGAATATTACATGCGAAAGTTACAATAAAAGATAATATCTATGATGTTCCTTAATCCTATCGTATTTATGTTATATTTATATTTGTATCCTTATTTTTTATTTATACAAATTGATCAAGTGTAATTTAAAATTCTCTATATAAAGAAAATTTTCTATAATGAAATATTAGATAATAATCGATTTTTTAATGAACAAATAATAATTAGTGGAGGTTTCTTAACAGAAAACAGAAAACAGAAAGTTTTATTGTTAATTACATAAAATGCAATATTCACATATATGGATGGATGACTACACTTTTCACTTTACATTTACGTTAAAACATAAAATATAAAAATATAAATAATTGTGTCAACAAAAAAATCTTACAAAATCTTACGTCAAGTGTAATAAACTAATGACATCTTAATAGACCGTTTCAATTAAATTGTTCCATTTTCACAAACAAATCACAAAACATGTTTTTTTTTTTACATTAAACAAAAGTTTCTTGATACAAAATAAATTTAAAATTTTTGTGAAAATAATTCTTATAGAAGTCTGATCAAGTATTGTGACTTTGCATCACATTTAAAATTTTGAGTAATTTTTCCAACTCATTCCCAAATTATTTTACTACAATAACAGTTTTTGTATTCTAATTTAAGCGAAAATTTTTAGCTAAATTGATGTTAAATTCTAATAAAATAATAATTAAAGAAAAACTAATCGGATGAATTCATGAATTTCACAAAAATATTAATTCAATTTTTTCTGAATACATAATTACAAACGGATGTCCGTCAGTCTTCTCAATAATATTCCTTTACAAAAAATCTTTTCTATTTCTCACAAAATAAATTTTTCAAATTATTCTTAGATTTTCCCTTACAACGAATGAATATTTTCCATTAAATTAATTTTCCACTTATTTTCTATTGTGAATTATAATCTGGATCAAATAAAAAAATATTATGACTTTGAAAATATAAAGAAAAATAACACTGAAAGAAAAGATCCAGAGACAAAAAGAGAGAGAGAGAAAGAATAAAAAACAGAATAGAAAGTGAAGAGAAAAAAAAAGAACAAAATCAAATTAAATAAGTTAACCGTGCAAAGTAAATAAATGATGATAATGTTGTAGACGAGACTATTGACATGACGTTTGGACAAAGATGGACTTGGATGGACTCATAAATAAGAAACAAAAAGGGTAGGAGAAGAAGAAGAATTACGATAATATGGAATGTTTATGCTTTTTTTTTTTTGATGGAAATTCTCTCGTTTTCTAAACTAAACGCATCATTTTTAAGGGATACTTAAAATCGTTTTGATGTTTCTTTTGTATAGAGAGCATGCACATATGCTTGTACGTATGTAGGTGTTATATGTGTAAATGTGTGTATGCCTTAGTTAAATGTAAAGTTTTTCTTTTACTTTTTGTTATTTTAGGTCACGTCGTCACGCATTTCATGTATAACGTAACACACACGATTAAGATTCTTGACACGTTTTTTTTTTCTTTCTTTTTCTTTCTTGAACCGAACACACTTTAATTTGTTTGAAGTATTGGATCGTTTATATTTGTATAGAAAATGGTCATCTGTTCGATGTTGATGTTGACTATAAAGACACAAATACACACAACAAAATACACGTTACGGATATTCTCAAAAAAAAAAAAAAAGGCATGCAGACAAAATGGACTATCTGTTGAATTTAACATTTTTTTCCCTGCTGCTACTTCTTCTCCTTCTTCTTCTTCTTCTTCTTCTTTTTAATAAAAATAAAACCAAAAACTTTTGGTGCGAGCATTTTTTTGTTGTTTTGTTTTTGTATTTTAAGGGTGACGACTCCTACAATGGAAGGATGGTGGCTTAGTATGTATATAAATGGGTTAAACACACAGAGGAAAAGAATAAAACAAAAAAAAAACGAAAAACAAAAGAGGGAATTGTTCTATATTTTGTGCTAAAATATATTTTAGCTTATGCTTATATATAAAAGCTGATTTGACTAGATTGGCCTGACTGGATAAAATGTCGGCTTTTGTTAAATTTATCTGTCTCATGTGGAGTCAAAAAAACGACGAAAACGAAACGAGATAAAAAAAGTGTTGTATTATGTTCACGTATTTTGGATCTTTATATTGATGGGTCGGGGGAGTAATAATAGGATCTGACTGAAGGCAAATAGGATATTCTCTTTGTTACATAGATGTGTGTGTGTGTGTGTGTGTGTGTGTGTGTATGTGTATCTCTATTTCCCTAAATATTTTTTAAGCGTTTGAAGTTTTTCTTTTTATACAATAAGGCCCATTAAATTGACTTCTAATATGATTTATTTGTTTCTCTTTTACCTTTTTTTTTCTTCAATATTTTTCAGTTTTTTCTTTTTTTTTCTTCTTTGTTGTTATTGTTGTTGTTGTTGGTGGAAGATATAAAGAGGAGAATATACATATGTGTGTATGTATATGTAAGGATGAAAAAAAAATGATTCGGGGAACAAAATGACGTCATATCATATAATACCGAATAGAGAGAAAACCATTCAAATTTTTTTTTTGTATAGAATTTTTTTTTTGTGCTTTTTTTGCTTTTCTGCTTATGCGAAGTTTGCTTCATAATATTATTTTCTGTTTCTTTTTTTGGAAAGAAATTTTCTTCTCTTAAAGGTAAAATGAAAAAAGAGGTATCAACCTCACACACACACACTCACACATGTACACATACACACACTTGAAGATTGTTAAAAGAAAAGTTAAAAAAAGAGATTTTTACTGGTTCTGTTTTTTTTCCTTCGTTTACATTTTCTTCTTCAACAATCAAATATATTTTTTTTTCTTTTAAAAAGCTGTTAACGAAAAACTGACTTTGACTTTGACTTAAAAAGAGGAAACAGAAAAAAAAGAAGAAATAAGAATAAGAAGAAAAGATTTAGAATTGTGATAAATTTCTAACATATATACGGATACATACAGAGACATACAAACATATAAACATTATGGAAAAAAAAATAAGAAGAAGAAGAAAGAAGAAGAATAAAAACCTACTATGATCTGACTGTTTCTCTGTAATTTATAAGAAGAAAAATGAATTTTCACATCACACAATATATGACTGTGTGTATGTGTGTGTGTATATGTGTCTGTCACATATCTTTTTATAAGAATAAGAAGAAGAAAAAAAAATCGAATATAAATTATTCTATTGTAAACAAGATCGTGATTCGATTTATTTTTTTCTTTCTTCGTTTTGCTTTTCCTTATTTCACTTTTCTTTTGTCGTTTTCTTTTATAGCAATTTGTTTCCCTTTAACTTTGTCGTCTTACTTTTTCATTTTCTTTTCCTTTTTTTCTTTTTGGTCCTGTTTCGCTTCGAACGAATCAAACAAAAAGAAATGGAAAATGAGGAAAAACAAAGTGTTATTTAATGTTTTATTTTTATAGAAGAAGTTTTTCTGTTTTGTTAGAATTCTCTAAAATTTTTTCATATAACGAAGGCGAATTAATAAAATTAAAATAAAATTCAATAAATTTCCCAATAAAATGTCTTTATTTATTTGGAGAAAAAGAGAGAGAGAGAGAGAGAGAGAGACAAAGAGAGAAGTTATTCATCATAATTTAATAAAAAATTAACACCAAAAAAAGAATGGGTTTTATTTATGGCGTTCAATATGAAAATAATAATTCTAAGAAAAATGTAAAGGATTTTAATTTGAAAACATTTTCCACTTTCACTATTTACTTTTTAATAAAAATGAAAAAATATGTAAATATCAATTTTTGTTTATTGTTTAATTTGATTTTCAAAAATCGTATAAATTATTGAATAAAATTGATATAAGAGATCGTTTTAGTTATCCACAATTATGTAAACAGATTGAATAAAAAAAAACTCTCTATCTAAATTGATTTATGTCTAGACTTCCCACTAGACTCAACTGATGGAACATTTTACTTCATTTTGATCTTCCTTAAATTCAATGTTGAAGAGCAATTGTGTGTGTGTGTCTGTGAGTGTGGTTGACATTGAAAAAACATTGGGTCTATGGCTTGGGAGTTCATACGTGAACATGATGATATAGTATTGCAATATATAATTTGATTTTACATGATCTGAACATTTTTTTTTTTCTTGTTACACTTGAATATACAACAGCCCACTCATTTTTGTGAACAGAAAATGGAATTTTATAGTGACTTATATAGAAAAGAATTCTTGATGGTTTTTCATATTTTCTATGAGAAAATAATAATATTGAAATTTAGTTAAGGATTTTCGAATAAAAATCAACGAAGCAGTGACTTGAGAGTAAAAGAGAGTCAAGGAATCACAAAATAAAAATGGAAAGAAAATTTAAAGGATTTTCTTTCAATCAAAATATTTAAATCGATTAAGAGCAAAAGACAAAAAGTGACATTTATTTTCTTGAAGACAGGAGGAAAATTAGAATTTGTTAAAAATTGACCTGACATTTAAAACTCAAAAGTTTAATAAAATTGGGATGAGAACAAAAGAAAAACAGAAAAAGTTTAATCTGAGATTTAATATTTCTGGAAATTTAAAACAGATTTTCAAAATTTTGTTTAAACTAACAAGCTTTTACTTTTTATTACAAAGCTCAATTTAAATCGGAGTTTTTTTTTTTTTAGGCGAGACATTTAATTCACATTAAACAAAATGTATACCTAAATTATGAGATCCAGTTATTCTTGCACTCTCTCTCTCTCTCTCTCATGCTCTTTCTCTGTCTATTTTATATACAGGTAAAAATAAATAAAGATTTGATGACTTTAAAATAAAGTTGAAATGAAAAAGAAGAAATTAATACACAGACTTAATTAGTTTATATTGACTTTATTTCTTCTTCTTATTCTTCTTTTTAAATTTATATCCCATGCTACCTTCCTCACAATCTATCTATCTTTGCCTTTTTATTTCTTTCATTATTTATTTGTTTGTTTCTTAAATATATGGAGTAATTTTAATCATCAATCAATAATTACAAGATCAAACAGTATACTAAGTTATAAATACAAATTAAGTCAAGCGTTAATTACGAAGTGTCTGTTTATACTCTTTATATTTGTTTTCTTTGAATGTGTATTTGTGTATGCCTATGTATGTGTGTGTGTGTGTGTATGTAAATATCTTAATTTTCCTTTCTCTAAAATATAAATAAATCAAAATGAGTACACATATTATTTAGAATAGAGTAAAAGAAACAACCTTTTAAGTCACCCACTATAAAGGCAAAATTTTAAGTGAACAAAAAAAAAAACCAAAAGCACAACGACAACAACAATAACCCAAAAAAAAAAAAAGAAAAATTTATGAAAATAAAACGAGAAAATGAGAAGAAACAAAAAATAAAAATTACTTCTTAATTGAATTAATTAAATTAAAAATGGTAAACTTTTCTTTCTTTCGTTCTTCTTCTTCAGGTTTTCTTTTTCTTTTACATTTCTTTTTTTTTTTTTTTTTGTATTTTTCTTGAAGGTCGCATTAAAGGAATGATTTCACTTCTTATATTTTTCCCGTTTATTTTTTTCCTTCATTTTTATTCTGTTTTTTTTTTTCATTCGCGCGCATCAACTTGTTCCTTTTTTTTTTTTCTTAATAAAACGGGCGCGATACCTTTACAATTTTTCGTTTCACAACAAAAAAAAAAAATTTAAAGAAAAAAAAAAACAAAAAAGGTTTTTTTTTTATTTCTTTCATTCTTCTCTTCGGGGTAAATTCTTTATAATAAGTTAATTTGATGGCATTTAGTCCAACAACAACAACAACAACAAAAAAAAAGGTGAAAATGTAGAACAAGAAGGAGAAGAAGAATGACAAAAAAAAAACCTAATTCCATAAAATTGAATAAATATATTCTTAGAAATTAAATCAGTTTAATTCTATCTAATTATCTTTCCTTTATTTAGTCTAATTTTTTTTCTTTTGATTTTTATTCGTTTCTATACCTTCATCAATTTCTTGACTAAAATATTTTTATAGCATATTTTTATAGCACATTTATTTTTATAGCATATATTTAATGTCAGCTGATGTGGAGCATATCAATATTAAATTATATTAATATATTTTAAACGAAGTTGCATGTTAGAAAGCTCTTAAACTTTTCCATTTTTTATTTTATGCTTTTGTTTTGTTTCCCTGTTTTTTTTTTTTGTTTTATTTATACAACAATAGCAACAACAACAACAAAAACAAAATGATACAATTTCCTTTTCTTGTTAATTTAATTAAACGAAGGGTAGTTTTTTCTTTTACTAAGAATTTTAATTGAAATAAAAGAAAAGGATAAAAATAATTTAATTTTTTACCTATAGACACTTTTTTTTTGTCTCCTTTTTTTTCACTGCTGATGTTGAGTTTTTTTTTTTTTGTTCTTTTATTTTTAAATAAATAAATAAGTAGCTTAAAATTAATGGTTTAAAGGAAAGGACGTGAGCTCAGTTAAGCGTTACATTTACGTTCAGTTTGTAACAAAGAGGAAATGTAGGGGGAGGGTGGGGGGAAGTAAAATACAGAATCTGTCTTTTCTTTATGTTTTTTTTTTTTTTTTTAATATAATTTCTAAGAATGCAGATCGGAAGTTAAAGGGAAAGAAAAAAGTAAAGCTTTAAAATGTTCCCATTGGAGGACAGATTGTGGAAAGAAAAAAATGTGATTCTGGATAAAATATTTATAAAGAAATAAACGAGAAAATATGAATATTTCCATTTTTTTTTTCTTTTTTTTTTCAAGATCAACATTTTAATATATTTTTTTTTCTTTCCGTCTTGTAAACGTGCGCGTATTGATGTGTGCCGTTTCTTATAAACATTCACAGCGGGATTTAAACACAACATACGAGTATATAACACAAAATATGCTATATTGGCTCAAAGCAACAATTTTTGTATTTATTTGGAAATTTTCATTTTTCTTTCCTTTCTTTTTTTCTTCTTCTTCTTCTTCATCTTTTTTTTTACTATAAAATAAATAAATATTGATTTAAAATGTAATTTATTATTGGTGCTAGAAAATATGTCGTATGCCATTTATATATTTGTACGATTCTATAAATTTATCAATAAAATAGGAAAAAATGAAGAAGAAAAAAAAAAAAATAAGTAAAAGAATCCAAATAAAAAGAATAAAAAATTTTCTATCAAAAAAAAAAAATAAAAAAAACAGTTCTTTGGATTATTATAGTGAATAGTCTATTGTGCTATAAAAATATATCATCTCTTTTTTTTTTATCCATAATACCTAACATTGGATAAAATATCCTTATTTATAATAATCTTAAATTCTCTTATTTATTGTATGAATTTAAGAAGAAGAAAAAAATAAACGAAAATCTATTTACTTATTTTATTATTTAAGATGAGAGAGGGAAGAGAGTGAAAAAATAGCCCTAAGGAATTTTATACATATACAAAATAATAGAAGATGAACATATGTTCTACTCCCCAATAATACTCCATTTATTTTTCCTCCATTTTCGCGTTTTTCTATTCCCCCAACATTTATTTCCGATGTAGAAAGAAAAAAGAGAAGAGTTAAAAAATTTGTTTTACGTGTTTTTTTTAAAGCGTAAAAAAAAAAAAAAGAAATCAACAAATAAGAATAAAAATTGGGATAGGACGACGAAGACGATGAAAACGACGACGTTTATTAATATTCTTGATTTAAGTATTTTTATTCTAACATTTTCATTATTTATAAATGTTAGCTTTCCTGTAAATTTTATAAATTTTATGAGCTTTAAATTTACATGTATAAGTTTTTGCCTCTGTGTGTGGGTGTGATGTGTGTATAAACGAAATTATATAATAATGTATGCAAAACTTGAAAATTGAAATCAATTGTGTCATATATGGAGACAAAGAAAGAGAGTGAGAGAAAGAGAGATAGAGAGAGAGAGAGGTTTATAGGAATAAAGTGAATGTGATCATTTTGGTTCAGTTTGATATTTATAGTTTAAGGCAATTATGAATCCTATCATATTAAATACACACTCTTCTCTTTGTCCCTCTTTCTCATTCTCTTTCTGTCTCGTTTTTATCTACTTTTTGTACTCCTCCAAATAAACAGCATTTCCTACATAGAATATGTACAAATTATTTGTGATTAAAATTCTCTATAAGAAAAAAAAACCTGTCAACAACGCAATATATTGATGTATTCCGTAGTTTGCAGGTTAACAAAATGCGATTAAATTATAAAAGCCGGATTTAATTTTATAAAATCCATTTTAAATCTTTTTTTCGTTTTTTTTTTGTTTTTTGGATGAATTTTTTTAAACGAATATTCATGAGTTTAATATTCCGTCATTGACAGGTGATGTGATTTTAATTAAAGCCTATAGAATTTTGTTTTCGTCGTGAACAGACGAAAAAATTCAATTAAGCAAAAATAGAAGTAACAAAAAAAAAAGAAAATTAAAATTTGTATCTCACTTTTTTATTTGTTTGTTTCAATAAAAAAATCAAAAAAATTTGTTTTTTTTTGCACTGGATTTCTTTGATTGAAAATCAAAAACAGCGAACGTAAATCAATTATTATTTTTTTTTCTTTCTCCTATAATCCGTTTTCCTTTTCCTTTTTTTTTTCTTGAACTTTTCTTTAATTGAAATAATTTAAAATTTTTTATATCCAATCAGAATTAATCAGGACAAAAAAAACAAAAACAAAATACACAAAAATCACACAATGACACTTATTTTTTTTTCTTGCTTCTTTTTTTTTTTACACTTTTTCTCACTTTTTTTTTTTCAACAAAAGAAAGAAAATAAAATTATGTCACCATAAAAGAAAATTTGATCAAAAACACAATTCAATATTTTCAAAAAAAAAACAAAAAAAAAAATGCAAACAAAAACAAAAACAAAAACAATTGTGTTTTCTTCTAAATTTTCAAACTTTTCTCTCTAAATTTAATTATTTTTAATTTTTGCGTAGTTTTTTTTTTATTTTTAACGAATAAAATTCAATTAATTTGAAGAAGAAAATTTTTTTTAAAATTAATTTGGAAAAATTATTTTTTTCTTCTAAGCAAAAGATGAAAAATAAATTACACGCAACGCACGTACACACACACACAAAACAAAAAAAAAAACAAAATCACAATATTTACTTTCGTCTTCTTCTAACTCTCAGTCGCTATAAATCTTTTATTTTTTTATTTATTTATTTTTTTTTGTTTTCAATCAAATTGAATCAATTTTATTTTTTTCTGTTATAACAAAAATTGCTATAATAAAACAAATCAAACGTATTTTGTGGACAAAAAAAAAATATATGAAATTTTATTGAATAAATGAGAAATATTCAATAAAAGAAAATTCAATTAAAATCAAAATACTTTTATTGTTTAGATTTGATAAAAAAAAAATACGGTCGCGTACCTGTTCGAAGTATCACCTGCTACTTCTAAATCGCAACTGACTATATTCGGTTGAAGTTGAATTTTCAAGTTTAGCTGGTGCTGTTGTTGTTGTTGGTATTTTTGTTGCTCTTGTTCTTGTTGTTGTTGTTGTGTTTGTTGTTGCTGTACCTCTTTCTCTTCAATAATATTACTGTTGCCGCCTTCCTCAACATTACCATTACCACCATCGATATCTTTAGAATTTTGTTTTTGTTGTTGTTGGTTGTATTTGTGCTGTGATTGTGATTGTATAGACATGCGCTGTTGTTCAATGCCATCATCAACATCATGATCATCATCATCACCGTCATTATATTTTTCATCTGTATGTGTATTTTTACTATGGACCATTTTTTTGCTGATTGTATTCAATATTGTTGTTGTTGTGGTTGTTGCCGTTGTTGATGTTAATGTTGAAAATGATGAGGTCGTTGTTATTGTAGGCATTGTTGTTGTTATCGTTGATGATGATGTTGACTGTAATAATGATGATAATGACGATGATTGTATACTCACAGTCATAATAGAACTTGTTGGTGTTTGTTGCTGTATTTGTGTTGATGTTATTATTGTTGCTGTTGTTGTTGCTGGTATTGTTGCCAATGGTGACGTTAACATTATTGGCGTTGTTGGTGTTGGTGTAGGTGGCAATGGTGAATTTGTATTTACCGCTAGTGCTTGACACTGAAAAAAATAAACAAAAACAAAATTATTTTTATAAAAAATGAAATAAAATTGTGTGTGTGTGTATTATTTTATTTTGTTTATTTGACAAAACAATAAAAAAAAAATGGATTAAATTTGAAATAATTTATTATATTTTTATTATTATTTTCTGCTGTTTGAAAATGGGAAAATCTCTATACAGAAAATGGTTATTGTTTTGGTTGTTGTTTTAAATTAAATGATAATAAATAATATCTTCGCACCCTAAGGCATGCTTGCATAACTAATCATTTGTTGTGCTTTTCTTTTTTCTTTTATTTTATTTTTTTTTTTTTTTGGGGTTGAAAGTTGAAAGTTTTCTTCTTTTATTTTTTTTTTGTTTACGAATTTAATTTATTATTTTATGAAATGGAATTTTTTTTATTCTTTCTTTTTAGTTATTTGCTTTTTTCTCTTAATTTTTTTTATTCTTAGAAATCTTAAAGATTTATTTCCGTTGAACTTGAAATAATAAATGTGAGAAAAATTGTAAGTTTGTTAACACGTTCACTGCGAGTTGGGAGTAAAATGGTCTTTTTTTTTGTGAATTTTTATCATGAATTCATTACTGGAGTTCATGGAAATATTAATGTTTTGATTTGGTTTATTAGGCTTATAAACTTGTCTTGTATTAAATCCGAGGTTCATGTATTTTCACATGTTTTATGGTTGACCTAACTGAATTCAGAATTTAATGGTCTAGTCTAGGTGAAAGACTTTACAAGAATCTCTATTTAAATTAGAATGGATTATTATCTAACAAAAGAATGGGGTACAATGAAATGGTGATAATTTTCTGAAAATAGCTTAACTTTAGATTAAAGAAAATAATAATTTTAATTGGGTTAAAAACCTAAATCTAAATTAAAAATTATGTTTAAATTTATTTTCAAAATTACATTTTTTGGTTGATATAATTCTGAACTATAAAACATTTAAAAAGGACGAGTAGAACCTGTCTTATTAGAGCTCATCGAAATGGAATAAGAAACTAGACAATACATGATTGATTGGATATCACGAAAGATACATTGTCTAAATTCTTAATGAGCTGTGTATGAATTGGAGTAAATTTCTTGGTAAAATTAATGCTACCATTTGGATAGGCATTCATTGAAAATCGTAGAATACAACAATAAACCCAATTTCTTATATTTTGTATTTGTTTTCCCTTTTGTTTTAAATTCTATTTATTTTTTAAATATTTAAAAAAAAAAATAATATCACGTTCATTTCTGACAGACTTCACATCATAAAACGCGCAATAATATAAAAAAAAGCACTTGATGGAATGTCAAACATGTCAAAAAATCTAAGAAAACTTTGCATTAAAAAAGAGAAAAACAAAAAAAAAAATAAAACAACTGACTGACATAAATACGTAAAATATGAACACCGAGAAAATATTTCTTTTTTTTTAAATTTTCTCTTGTGATATTCCATGGGTTACTTTAAGATGAAGATTTTCACGCGTGAATTTATTTCTTACTTTGTTTTTTTTTTTCAAAAATAAACTTTTCATTTAAATACTTTTATGACGTAAATCCAATATCCTTATTTTAACACTACTCTGATTTCGTTGTACTTTCATTTATGTGTAGAAATTATGAGGAACATTTGAAACATTTGGTCATTTGTAATTTGATGATAAAACAAATTTTTGACATAATTCACAGTAATTAACCAAAGTCAAAATAAATTCTATTTTTAGATCTCTTTCCCTTAAATACCTTCTACCCTATATTTATGCACCTTATTGTGTAATAAAATGTATCAATTTTTAAAAAGGAACAAAACTCTTGGTTTAAACGTAATTTTAGAACAAATTTAAAGTTAAGGAAAAAACAAAAAAAAATAAATAAATTTCATTAAACTTCATTATTAAAATTTTGACTTGATAACTTGACTTGACATATTTATTTCTTTTTTCTTATTTCAATTTTCATATATAAGTTACGAGAGTTACGTTATGTATATTTTGACCCTTATTAAAATATTCACAATGTCTACAAATTTTGAAACAAGAGAACAATATATACATACTCTACACACACATACACACACACACACACACACCCATATACAATAAATTTCATAACACAATGATGAATAATGTTTTTTAATACAAAAAAAAAAACACACACACACACAATAATAAAACAAGAGAAAGAAAAACAAAAATAAGAAAATAAAAATCGTTTATAAAGAAAACAAAAGAAAAAATAAAAGGACTTATTTTTTTTTCAATTTTTCTTCTACAAATGGGAAACCGGAAAAGGAAAATAACCAAAAAAAAAAAAATAAAGAAGAAGAAAAGTTGATAATAAAAAACATAATCTGTCATCTTTAAAAAATATATAAAAAAAAAAAAAAGGAATAAATATCAGATGAAACGTGTAGAATAAAATATAAGAATAATGAATTTCTGATCTTCTGATCATCATACGTCAATAATATTACCAGCATCATTGATTTGAATAAGGAAAAACAAATAAATTATTTGGAAATTTATGTTTCCGCCATCAACAATTTTTTCGTTTCTTCCCTTTTCATAAGATTTTTTTTTTTTTGCGGTTTACTGTTTGCGGACATAGGAACACTTTTTCTAAGAGGGAACCAATTTTCCTTAATTTCCTTTCATTTTTGATACCGTTTTTTTTTTTGTTTTTTTCTTACTACACTAAGACGAAGAAGAAAAATTTGAATTATTTATATAAATTTTCTTTTGCTTTTTCCTTATTACAAGATATACGTTAAAGTGGGGTTAGTTATATATACAAAAGGTATAAGATTATGGTGGAAAGTGTTGAGTGTGTTTGAGTTATATATCGTAATTTTATGTTTAGTAAGGTAAGGTAAGGTAAGGTAAGAAAAAGAAAAGAAAAAGAAAAAGGAAAAGAAAAACACGAATATATTCATATATGAAAGAATTTTCTATTAAAGCTACTTTCACACAAAAAGATGAAAACTATTTTTTTTTTACCCTATAAAAACGTATTTTTCTTTTCTACAGATTTTTCCCTACTTTGCGATCTACATTTTCTGTTTTTGCCATCACCATAAAACGAGAGCAAAATTGATAACATAACATATTTTTATTATACTTTTGTCTATTCATATCTTAGAATATTTCACAATGACAAATAGAAAATTCTCATTCTCTCTCTGTTTATATATCTCTCTCTCTCTCTCTAACATATAAAAGAAAAAGAGTAGAGTCATGAAACTAATCGTAAGATTATACAATGAACTCAACCAAAACTTAACTTTTTTTTGGTTGTTTGTGTTGTATGCAATGACAATCAAAAGGAATTCATATAAGTGAACAGAATTTTATTATAAAATTCGTTGAGTTGAGTTCGTTGTAATCTTACACTAAAATTCTAACAATTCTTATTATTTTTAGAGAAAAAAAAATTTTTTCTATACACAAAAAAAAGAAAGAAGAATGAAGATAAGAAAATAAATTTCTTATGATAAAAGATTTTAAGTCAGACTGAAGTTACCTTTCATCCCCTTTTATCACAAATTTTATACTCTTTTGAATAAGAAAATTAATCATTTGATTGTGTTTTTTTTTTCTATATTTATTTCATTTTACTCTTTTGTTGATTAGACAGCAAAAAAAAAAACAAAAACAAAAACACAACAAACGAAAAGAAAAAGAAAATGCCAAAAAAAAAATATAACAAAAAACAAAAGTTTACGAAATTTTATGTAAAATAATAAAAAGAAAAAAAAAATGTTAAATTATTCAAAAGTTCGTTTTTTTTTTCCTCTTTTCTAAAGGATTTAAATGAAATAAAATGTAGCGAATATCTGTGGATAATTTACGTAATTGAATAAATAAATATTTAGTGTAAGGAATGAGAATAATAATAAATTTAGAAAAGTTCAGTTAAGTTTATCTATTTCTATATATAGAAATGAATTTAGACAGAAAAACGTCAGTTTAATAATAGTTGAAGAAATTCTACATTTGCTTCAAGAGAAATTTCACAATTTCAGTGGAAATATAAGAAAATTATTTTTTTTTTGTTTGTAAAAAGAAACAAATGAAAAAGTTTCATTTAGAATTAATTTAATTTGTTAAAGATTTCTCTTCTCTCTTCTCTCTTCTAAATAATATTGTTGTTGTTGTTGTTGTTGTTTGAACAATTTTTTTTCTTTTTTTCAAATTAGAAATTCTTTAAATATCTTATTTAGTACACTAAAAAGTTAATGTTTCAGCAATGAACTATGGATTTCTCTTAATTTTATTTTATTTATGAGACAAAAAAAAAAGATCGCTTGTGATAAGAAATTGAATTTTTGTTTATTCATCGATAGAATCTTGGTTAATTCTATTCAATTCAGACAATATTACTCATTTCAGAAACATTTTCATTGACATGAAAATAACACATCACCTAAAGTTTATATTTCCTGTTGTTTGATTCAAAATGGGTTATCTGCAATAAGACAATTTTTTCCGTATTGCAGAGGTTTTCGACAATTTTTGTATTTAAAGTCTATTAAAATTTTTCTACCGAATTATTATTATTCCCATGATATGAATTTTTTGTCAAATGATTAATGAAATATTTTTGAGGATAAAATTATGACACAATGAATTTTCTGGATATAACATGATAGACTGCTACTCTCAAATAAATAACACAAACAACAAAAAAAAAAAAAAACTTAGAATTTAACATCATTTATTTGTATGTCCCACTTTCGGTTCAAGAAGTATCACTTAAATTATGCATGATGGACTATTTACTCGTAAAAGGATAAAATTGCATATAAATCATGTCATTTATGGGACATGGTCAGACCAACTGAGCTCCATCTAAACAAATAGACCCTTTTTTTTTCTATAATGCAACATTTTTCTAGTTTTGTAAACTAAATTGAATTTAAACAATTCTTGTCTGTTTCTAGTTTTGTCTTTAGTTTTCTTTAATCGATTTTCTTACATTTTATTTAATGGAATTTTTAACCTTTTTTCTCTGACCGGGTGACAAAAGTGAAATTATGAAAACTTTAAAATTTCCAATCAATTAAAGATCTGACGTACCAATAGATTTTTATTCATCTTAACCTTACGCCTTCATATTTTCCAAAAATTATTACATATTGTAGTATCCTTTACAAGAAATGAAAGAAAAAGGACAACTTTTACGGGAAATATTTGCACAAAAAAAAAAAAACGGAATAATAATAAATATAATTTTGTCTCGACAGACTTCTTTATTCTTCTCTCATTTTTATTTAAAAAAGATTTTTGCCTTTTGGCAAAAAATATTTTGAGACAAAAAGAAAAAGACAAAAAAAAAAAAAAGAAATAATGAAGAAAAGGAAAAAAGGGAAGAAAGAAAAAAAGACGACCACCGTTTATATAAAGACAAAAATATTATATAAGGAGACGACAGCGTAAGATAGAATGAAAGGACATTTAATTACAAAAAAAAAAGAGGAGGAATTTATAAAGCAACAAAGAAAAACAAGTCGAGAAAGTATGACGTCTTTAATACAAAGTACAACAATATGCCACAAATTTTATTCAATCAAAATCTTTATTATTTTCTTGTAAACACAACATACACAAATGAACATATACGCATATCAAAACCAACCACCCCAATCGAACCACTTGTGTACTGGGGGGTGGGAGTAAAAATAGAGAAAAAAAAGGAAAAAAAATGAATTGAATAAATTTTTATGTCTTTCAAGTAAATTTTATTGAGATCCATAAAAAAAATTGTTAAAGAAGTGAAAAGGGACAGAGGAGAGAAAGAGAGAGAGCAAATATTAAATAATGTCAATAAATCATTTATTTATTTGTGTGCACATTGTGTTTGAGTGTGTGTGTGTGTGTGTGAGTGTATGCCTTAAAAAGAATATCGGTTTTTTTATTCTTATATTATTTTTTCATTTAAAGAAGGACGAAGTAAATAAACCCAATTTTAGGATATCCATTTTCTTGAGGACACACTCCACTCCACTTATTTTTGTTTGTTCCTCGTTTTTTTTTTGCCTTCATCTAATTGCTGTTAAGGGAAGTTTATTTGTTTTACAATTTCAGTTGCCCTTTAGAATCGTGTTTATTCCTAAATTATTTTTGCTTTTGCTGTAAAATAATAGGTTTTGTTATAAAATGTATTTTCCTTTTTCCCATTTTTAATTTTCTTAAATAATACACAATTATAAAGGTGTGAAAGGTCACATGTTTTTTCTTGTGCCCAAAATTTTAAGTTAAAATAGGTTAACACACTTTGTGATTATTTTAAGTTTTTGGGCACATGGCAGTAACGTTCACATATTCAAATCTCAGTTGTAATATAAATTTCTATTAAGAAACAACAAATTTTAAAGGTTACCGACACATGTTAAGCTCAAACGGAAGTACAAATTATGTTGATTTTTTGTTAAAATCTTAAAGAATTAAATGTAATTTAATCTGCCATATAAAAATTTTTCTTATGATTTGCACCATTTAAATTTTAATTAAATTAAAAATGTATGGAAGAAAATAATATAAACTTTGAATCATAGAAAGATCGTTAATTTTAAAAAGAACTTTGTAAGCTATTCTGGTACTGTGGTAATATTTAGAAGATTAAAACACACAAATGAATAATATCATTTTATTCTATATTATTATTAAAACCCTATACTTTATTATAGATTTATTATGGATTTTCATTGCGTGTACATTACGAAAAAAAAAAGAATAGAAAATTTGTTATGAAAATCCCAGATCATAGAAAGAAAAAAGAAGAATGTGTTGAACTTTTATTTATTTTTTTGTTTCATTCCTTCGGTACTTAATTTAAAGCTTTATCTTTCTCCAAGGAATTAATAATATGTGAGTATAAAACATATATTTTTACACATATACACACACACACGTACACATATAGATGTAGAAAAGGGTCAGTTTTTCCTTTCATCTTCATTATAAAATTTTTGGTTCAACGTAAACTTTTTTTTTAGTAAAAAAATAAAAAAAATAAAAGAACCAACAAGTTTATCCCATTCTGCAAATAATTTCTTATGTAATTTACATAGGAAAATTATGTATAAAAAAAAACACCTGACAATCCTTTTTTCTCTCTCTCTCTCTTTCTCTCTTTTTATTTAAAAAAGTAAACCATAAAATGTTACATTTAATTTTTATCAAAAATGTCGAATAAAAAATAAAAAGAGGATACAAATCTATCCAATTAAAATGATTATTAAAAATTAGAATTAATTGTCTTATCTAGACTATTAGAAATTTAGATGATTTCATAGATCATCCTTTTATTATTTTCTATATTGCTGTTGTTGCTGTTAATTTTGCTGTTGTTTTATTATTTTTGATTCAATTTTGAACATTTTTTGTTTTTGTTTGTACAAATAAAAGGAAATGAATTAGTAAGGGAGTAAGAAAGAGAAAGGATGAAAGATATAAAGATTTCAAAAGGAATAATATAAGATGTCTATAATATAAGGGATACGAATTAGGATTCTATTACCGACCAATTTACGATATCAAAACCATTAATTTATTTTTTATTGAAAGTTGGAGAAAATTTTATTTATAGATTTGTATTTATATGTTTGGGAATAAAACCAGAAGGTTACTAAATAAGAGGTAATTTAACGTATCAACCTCACAAATAGACAATCATTTAAAAGAAAATTATATTAACGGAAATATTTGTAATGTTAGAGTTTTCGCTTAATTTCTCTTAATTTGTTGTAATTTTTTTTGTCCGTGTTTTCTTTTCAGATTATTGATTTTCTCTATATAAACTTGAAATTTTCTTTTCGTTTAAATTTTAATAACGATTTCTTTTCTCTAATATTTTATATTAGGACGATTAGAAAATCAAGGGCATTACATTTTTGATACAGATGAGACAGACATAGAAATCATTTAAGTGGATGGATGGGATTTAACGATTGATAAAGATACAAAAAAAAAACACATACATATATATAAACCTAAAGTAAAGGAAAGGACAAGAAGGGTTCCTTTGTGGTTTAAGTTATCGCATGTATAAGAAGATTTATTTTATGAATAGACAAAATTTTATATATATAGAAATAACCTATGAATATATTACAGATCACATGTAACGCATCATCAGTTTCATAAATAATTTCTATTAAAGTTTTTCAATTTTTAAAGTGGTCAGTCTTATATTTTTGGTTAATTCCATTTTTTCATTGAGAAGATTCTATAAGTACAAAAATAACAACGGGTTTTTATCTCATTTTAGTCTCATAAAAAATTAAAGAATGATTTGCTGTGGAAAGATTTATTGTAATTTTTAACGTTTCCATATAGAACCATTATTCGCCCTCACTTAAATAATTCTTCTTATGTGTCCGCATGACTCAAAAATATTTTTACAAAAAAAAAAAAAAAATTATGTAAACAAAAGGAAATTTATAAAAAATTTTTTTTTAAATAAAATGTGGAACAAAAAACTGTATAAAATATTTTAAGAATCCCATTTTAAGCTACTGGAAGAGGTAATTCAATAATGTTTATGTGTACATATACGATATAACGTTGGCGTGACCACTTTTGTTTGACCTAACGTTATTCTATTCAATTGAATTCAATATTAGTACATAGGTATGACCTTTATTATATTTTTTATAAAAACAAAACCCACACAAGTACAACATTCTATTCAAAGACAAACCAGATACATTGTTGTAGGTAATTAATTATATTTAATAAATGGTAAATAAACAGCTAATAAACTCAGTTGGTATAGTGTAGTTGACCCAAAAACTATTCACTGTTTAAATTTCGGTTGTTTAATAATAATATTTTTTAAGGAAGAAACATTTTTTTTTTATCTTTACTGGATGTTATTGAAAATCTTAAC
This sequence comes from Pedicia rivosa, assembly GCA_963082725.1. Taxonomy (NCBI): domain Eukaryota; kingdom Metazoa; phylum Arthropoda; class Insecta; order Diptera; family Pediciidae; genus Pedicia; species Pedicia rivosa. The sequence goes on from OY720154.1 coordinate 34,430,377, forward strand.
ATTAAAGTTTGTCTTTATATAAATTTTTATTAACTAAAATCTATTGTTTGTATTATGAATGTAATTATATTGTATTTTTAATGAGATTCAATCAGTCACTGTACTTGACTTTTAGAAATATCTTCCATTTTTTAAGAAATAGAAAAAATATGTATGTTTCTTTGGAAGAAAAACTTTAAACCTTATAGAAAAATATTTGATAAATTATTGATTACAGTGAGTTTTTTTTTTTAAAGAATTTCAAAAATTTTGATGAGCTTACACTTGAGTCTATTAAATAATATTTGAAGTGTATTTTGGGAACTTAAATTGGTCTATAGAGAGCTTTTTATGTTGTTATTTCTTTAAAGTTGTTCTATAAAAAAAAAAAATTGTATTTTTCTTTCTGTAAATAAAAAAAAAAAAAAAATAGAAAAAAAACTTCAACTTTTCTACAGAAAAAAAAAAAAAAAAATAATAATAATAAAAAGCTATATAGAGGAAAAGTTTCCTTATGAAAGTTTCTTCAATTTTTTTTTTCTTCTATATTTCTTAAACACAGAATTAAATTTAAAAGAAAAATTGTCATTATTATTATCATTATTACATAAAACTTTTATAAAGGAAATATATACACAGTACGAGAAGTAAGAGAAAGGGAGACAGAAAAATAAAAGATGAATATAAAGGAAATTTTTTTACCATCATCAATATTGTAACTGGGTTAAAAATGGAATTTCTTATATGTGAAAGTTCGATAAAGAAATTTTAGTTTTGTAAAATTTTAATTTAAATAATATTGAAGTTTTATTATAAGTTTAATAATTTATTACTTTATTACAAGGTTTCTGGCAGTTAATATTATTCTCAAACATTATTTTAGTGTAATGTTGTAACTAAGGTAAAAATTCTTGTTTTTCTTTGAACGGAAAACTTTTCTTTTTTATATTTAATTAAATATTATTGAGAAACGGAAACTTATTATTTTTTAATTATACAAATATTAATTATTGAACATTTGACAGGTTTTTTTTTAAGACTTGTTTAAATGGCGGCCATTTACAATTAATTATTACATAACAAATTACAATGGAATAATCAATCAATGTTGACAGTTAGAAACTTGTCGTATATAAAATATAAAATTGTAAGATTAAATATGAATATATGATATAGTCAAACTATCCTTAATCATCAATCTTTAGAGATTGTCTTTATATTCGAATTTAAAGAATATTTGAAGTCTTTAAAGCTTACAACACAAAAAAGAAATGCAATTTGACAGTTTTAATACGATTAAAAGATGGAGTATTATTGTGATTTTCTCTGAAAGAAAATATTTTAAATATTTGAAAATTATAAAGAAGATTAAAAATAATATTGAAGTAAATTTTTATTTTGATTTGTAAAAGAATTGAAGAATGTTGAATACATACAAAAATTTTATAAACGCGTTATCCTGTGTCATCAAATAATATCATATTAAATTCAAAATCAAATAATAAATTAAATTTTAAATCTTCTTTGCATAAAGAACAAAAGACGATCACAACGTCGTCCTACAATAATTTAATAATAAGCAAATTTTTTTCTTTCACATCTTGCTTTTTTATCATTTTCTTTTGTTTTTTTTTCTGTAGAAATTGTAGAAAATTTATCAAAATTGATTTCCGCATAAATCAAATCATCAGATTTATCTGAATGTTTTTCTCTTACATTGAGTCTAGACAATGGGAGAAAGCTTATGTTTTCATAGAATAGAAAATGGTTGTAATAACTTGTATTGTCTAATAAAATTTGATGAAATGACATTGAATATTATGATGGTAGGTTACACGAGTTTCACATAAATTGATGAACATTTTTAACTTTAAGCAAAAAAAAAACAAACAAACAGAGAAAAAAGTAATAATAAAAAATAATCAACGCGAATAAAATAATAATAAATGTTCAACAAATAAAATAATAATAAATAATAAGAAAAAATAATAATCAAAAGCTTTTAAACTCATCGAAAAAATGTTTTTCATTCTTTCTACTTTTTCCTGTTTTCCTTTTTCCTTTTTGCCCATCTTATATTTTTATTTTAATTCAATTGAATTTAAAGAAATAAAAAAAAAAACAACCGAAAAATGTTACAGGCAAAAAAGTATAAAGAAAACAAAACAATTGTTTGTCGTATACTGAAAAACACCAAAGGTTTTCTATTTTTGTCACCATGGCAACTTCTTGTTCATTTAATACAAATTTTTTATTTCTTTCTCGGCATATTTTCACTTATTTCTAAATAGACAATTTTCTATATAAATAATTTTGTATTTAAATTGACGGAAAATATGTTCAGAAATTGACAATAAAAATAAATATAGAAGAAAATGGAAAAGTTACAATTTGAAATTTTCTTTTTTTCTTTTCTTTAAATTGCAACAAAATCAGTGATGTGTAAATTTAACCATATGTGAAAAGAATATGTGCTTTTAGGTTATGTAATTTAATGTAATGTACAGAGAATTTAAAAATCTATAAACACAAATAAAATAGAGAAAATACAGTTTTCTTTTTCCATTACTGGAAAATTCATTGTCGACATTTTATGAATTTCTCGTCTATTGATTTTTCACTATTAAATAATGTATTGTGAAAAAACTTTATCAATTAAAATTTAGAAATGGGTTGCAATTTAATACTTTGAAATGATTTTAATTGCATGAGATTTTTAATTGAAGATTTTCTATGAAATAATTCACATTACAATTTTTTTTTTGTTTTCTGTTTTATTATTTTTTCTATTTTTTATGTTTTCTTCATTTTTTGTACAATAAATTTAAACGACAATTTATTTCAATTGTTTTTCTTTGATTCATTTTACTGCTTTGAGAACTCAATTTTAATCTATTACATAAAAAATGTACAAACGTAAAACAATTAAAATTAATTAAAGAAATTGTAAATTGTATCAATTGTAGAATTTCATTTATTGTATCGGTTGTGATTGTAATGAATGTATGTTGTAGTAAACACATTACTGATTATTTCTTTAATTCAAAGAAGCATCTCAATTATTCTTTGAATATCAATTAAATAAATTTTAGTAAATAATCTGTTCAAGTACGAGGAAAATTGATCATTAGAATTTTTATTTCTGAAAATCAGAGTATTTAAGTTCTGTTTTGTTTCAATAAAATTTACGTACATTTTCATCATTCATTAAAGTTACATTAATGGAAAAAGTTTTACATAACATCAATAATTATTGTTATCAATTATATTCGTCTAATTAGTAATTATTTTTGAGTACAGTAGGTAATGGATTTAAATGAAAAAAGAAGCAATTTAAACGTAATTAAATTAAACGTATAGAAAATGAATAGAAAAAAAAAATTGAATAATTTAATTTTAAGATTTCAACAAAGTATTTAGTACGTTGTCAAAATGTCAAAGAAAGTAAATCAAAATATTTATAATATGACTTAATACGAACACACTGGATATTTTTTTCATTGTTTAGAAAATATTAAAAGCGTAAAATTTATGACAAAACTTAAATGTAAAAGAATTTTTATTTGAAATATTTATCAATTTCCTAGAATTTTCTTCTTTGCTCAACGTATATGATTATTTTTTTTTTGTTAATTGAATTAAAATTGAGTAGAAACTCATAGAAAATTTCTTATAATGAAACAATAATTTGTTTCCCGGAATTATTTTAATCTTGTTACACAGAATATCTAAAAGTCAGATTAAAAAATGTTAATTGAAAATAAAAATGAAAAGGAGAAAAATGAATATTTTCATACAAAGTTAAATAATATCCGTATCAATATTTATATGATACAATCAACCATCGTCATCATCAGCATCATCACCATCATCAGTTTAAAGTAAAGGATGCAAAAAATCCCTTTAATCAATATAAAATTTTACTTTCTCGCTGTACTTTGAATTTTACTCTATGAAATGAATAATGAATTTTAATGAAAATTTATCACCCCAACAACAACAACAACAACAAGAACCACAGCAGAAAAAAAAAAGAAAGAAAAAAGAATAAAAAATGAAAAGAGAAAAACGAATAAAACTCAAAAAAAAAAAAAAATTTGAAACATAAAACCAGGAGGGAAAATAATCATCATAATAATATTATGATGTCATCGTATTCGCGTTTTATATGTGATAAAAAAAGAAAAAAAAGAAGAAGCAGAAAGAACCGGAAATAAAAAAAAAAAAAGGAAAAGAGAGAAAACAGAAAACAGAAAGTGTCTATGAAGAAGAAGAAGAAGACGAAGACGAAGAAAAGGGGATTATATTGTTAGGTTAGGTTTTCTCTTTTTTTTTTTCATTTCATAGGAAAAGCGAACGTTAATCACGCGTACCCGATGTAAAAAAGTATTACGCTAATTTATTCTAAAACAGAACACGGATGAAAAAAAAAAACACGTACAATCTTTTATTCAGTAACATTTGTTGTAAATTATTTATGCAATTAGGCGTATGTATTTTTAGTTAATTAAAAAAACAAGAGGAGAAAAAAAACAGACAGATGCTTTTTTATTGCCATGTTTTTTTTTTTTCGTCGTATCCAGATAAAATCGAGATAATTGTTGTGGTTTAGAATTTTATTGATAACATAAATAATGATGACGATTTTAATTGGAATTCCAATTTGAAACAATTAAATAACTTCAGTTAACAATTGATTGGAAACTTTAAAGCTACGACGTACATGACTTCAATGTTTAAAGTTCTTTGTACTTTCCTTTCTTCATTTAAAATTTTTTTAACCTGATGTACAAAATGTATTTTTTTTTTTAAGAAATTATTTAATCCTTTGGCTTTAGAGCTTTTGTTTTTATTCTTTTGTTAAACGTACAAATACAAAAAATAAATAGTGAAAACTGTAAAATATGTGATCAAATAAATGAAGAAAATCTTTTATTGATTTTCATTTTTTCTTCAACATAAAACAAAAGAAAGAAAGAAAAATGAAAAGAACAAAAAATAAAGATATGAAAGTTTGAACTTTATTTTTATTCACTGTTCAGTTTACTGCTTTATAATAGCGGGAAGAAAAATAAGATCATTTTTCTTTTTAAATAAGAAAAAATCATAAAAGAATAAAAACAAAAAAACAAAAAAAAAAACAAGACAAAAGCTTCTTTATTGCGGAAGTTTTCCTTTAAATATTATAAGTTTTTCGTTGTGCTTCTTCTTCTTCTTCTTCTTTTTTTTATTTGGGAAAGGGATTAAAAATAAATCTACTATAATATTTCTTATTTTTATAGACGCAGTGAATAGAGACAAGACTAGTCTAGACAGAAGAAACGTATAAAACATATTCGAATTATGAAAATAACTTCAATATAAACTTTGTTTGTTTTTCTTTTTTTTTCCTTTTTATAAAATGCATTTATAAATGGAGGAAGAAATATTTTAATGAAATCTTTGTGAAATGAGATTTTTCTTTTTTTTTTGATTATTTATTTTGTTTTTTTTTTTCCTTTTATTACACTTATTATATATCTGTCTCTTTCTATTTTCTTTATTCTATAGATTCATTATTATGTCACATAAATTGTATATCGTAAATTTTTAAATCTTTTGGAATTAGTCAATCCTAATTGTTTTTTTTTGTTCGTTCGTTCGTTCTTTCTTTTGTTTTATCTTAGAATATTAGAATAAATAAATTCAGTAAAAAGCTCAATATACAGATTATATATATGGGTGTGTGTGTGTGTGTGTTTGGAGACGATAAAAGTTTATGTAGAAAATACAAAATTGTCTTTATAATAAATCCACTGTAAAATTAAACACGTTTATATTGTAAGAATGAATTTTATAAATGAATTTGAATGGATTGTAGGTGTTAACGAAAGGACATGGACAAGTCACGTAACACTTAAAAATTATCCCATATAAATTAAACTTTGCCAGAATTGAATTTACGAAGTTAATATTTAATTTAAAGTTTAGTTCGGTAATAGTCATTATTGAATGACTTTTTGTATTATAACTTTTGAAATTGATGATGAAAAATGTTTCGTTGATAAAAAACTAATGCTTTCCTTGGAATGGAATAATATAATTTTCAGAATATGGATTCTACAATAATAATTGAAAAAGTTTAACATTGGTGATGCCACAAAATTCTAATCAGGTGCGTTTTATAATCAGATTCTAAAGTCTTATAGATTTTTTAAAACAAATTGAAAAAATCAAAGTTAAAGTATTTATCCACCACTGACCCATGTAATTCTGATAGAAAAATCTGTGAAATTAATTTCATAACTTTAAGATTTTAAACCATTTGATAGAATTTTGTTCTTGCTTACAAATATGTTTGTATAAAAAATGAATTGATTTTGTACAACGAAAGACGTAACTGCATTTGAATAGGAATTGATTTAATGCAATCCTAAAGATGCGATTCACGACATATATATAAAAAATGAGTTGAAAAATGACAAACAATAAATATTCTAAGTAATAAAAGATGTCACTAAACTTTCGTATATGAAGAAGCTTTTATCTCAATTATTTACGATATTTTATGAAACTTTTTTCGTTAAAGTAAAGAAAATATTTGTGACAAATTATCGTCAATTTTATTTTTACCTTTTTCATTTTTAAAGCTTAATTTTAAAGCACCTTTCATTGTCTATTTTTTCTTATAAAGATTATTTAGACAATTCAATGATTTTTATGAGTTGGAAAAAATCAAAATTAAAGACAGAATTTTGTTTAATTTGATCGTTAAAATCAGTTGTGGAAAAATTTATGATTGAGAGGGGAAAAATTGAAAATATGATGGTTCGTAAAATTGTCCCCTTTCAACTTTAAGATTGAAACATAAATTTTTGGTAATATTGAGTTAGTCCTTTTTCAATTCTTATTAAAGTAAAATGATTTTTATTATTGAAATATTATTGGTCTGAAACTTTTCCTTATATTTCTTCCTTCTTCAAACAATGGGGTAAGTTTGGGTAATTATTTCTTCAAATTTTCTCATTCTTCAAACATGAGAAAAGTATGTCGAAAATTTTATTGTAACAGATTACGCAATGAAATAAGTACGTTGAACAATTTTCTACAAATTTCCCCATTTTCAATTTCCCAAACATGGGAAATGTATGTTGAAATATTTTGACATAGATTTCTAAATTTTCCAAATTGGCAAACAATAATTTTATTAAGAATTAAAAAAAAAAATGGTAAAAACTTACTCTGCCACGATTTGTTTGTGATGGTGGAACATAAGTTTTATCAGCAATAAACACTTCATCATCTTCATCAGTATATTCAGACCAACGTGGTTGTTTCTTTTTATTCACAACTTCTAAATGTTTATTTTCACAATTATTAATTAACGATGTTTGTCCTTTATTATTTATTGTCGCCTGTTGATTAATTAAAATATTTTTCGTTATTTTTGTTGTCTCCAAATAGGCACCCTCCTCATTCTCATGATGATTTAATTTTTTTATTTTATTTTCTTGACTTATTTGTTGTTGTAACTGTTGTAATTGTAACTGTGACTGTGACATTTCAGTTAAACTTATTTGTTTTATTGACAATAATGATGATGATGATTTTTCATAATCATTTTTAAAATTTTTCTTTTTTTGTGGTGACATAAAACAATTATTTTTATTTGTCACCTGTTGTTTTTGTTGTTTCTGTAATTGACTTAATTTTATATCTTTTTGCATTAATTTTTCATGTTTATTATTGTCAATCATTAACATTGTTGTTGTAGTTGTTGTACCAACACCACCTGAACCAGACATTTTTAATTTTTCATCATCACCAATAATTAAAATATCTTTAATTTTTTGTTCTTCATAATTTATTGGTGTTGTGACAATTGTAAAATTTGATTTTGGTACAGTGCCAGTCGTTCGTTTTTTATTTTTACGTTCCTTATTTTCATTATAAACTTCTTTATTTGTTTTAAGACTATAAAATTTTTTTACATTATTTTCATCATCATTTAATAAAATTGAATCAATCTGATTTTTATTGAAATTATTATTATGTGTTGTTGTATTTGCTTTTGGTAATGTACCTGATTTTTTATCACCACGTAAATAATCTTTTTTCTTTGATGATGTTAGTCCACTTGTTGTTGTTATAAAATCAGTACAAATTATTTTATTATTAAAATTATGTTTAATTGGTGACTTAGAATATTCTTTTTGTTGTTCTAACACTTGATGCTGTTGCTGTTGTTGCTGTTGTTGCTGTTGTGCATAAATTTTCTCTTTAAAATTTTCTAATTCTTCATAATGACGTTCAGGACCAGGAATAGTCTGATATAAATTATTCTTTTTCACATTATTTATATGTTTCATAAAATCTTCAGCATAACGTGATGTTCTTGAATCAATTCTTGTACTATATTGATCTTGACTAGTATGACTTGTATTTGACATTCTTGCACTATTACGACGATTAAAATTATTATCATCAAAGTCTGATGAAAAATAACTGGATGAACAATCACAATTACGACATTCATATCTGCATGTATCAGAAAAACTACATTTTTCACCTTCATAACTACTGCATGGTCTACATTCAAAACCAAAACGACAACTTTCAGCACTACCAAAATAACGTCTTTGTACTGGATATGAAAACATAGAATCGCCAATACTTGAATCACTCATCTCACCAGGACGTTGATATCTTATTGAATTTTCACTTTTTACTGACATTTCACTTGCTAGTGATGCACGTGAATCTGTTTTATAAATTTTTGAATTAATTAAATGGTGATCCTGTTGTTGTTGTTGTTGCTGCTGTTGGTGTTGTTGTTGCTGTTGCTGATGCATTTGTTGTTGTTGCTGTTGTTGACATATAAATGCTGGTGAATAAATATATGCATCATTTTGTATTCTTCTTGTATTTTTTTGATGTAATGAATCACTAGAAGATGATGATTTACCACGATATGAACCAACTGAACCACCCATCATATTGAAAACATTGGTGTTTGATTTTTTATAGTATGGGGTTGGTGGTGGATATTGTACTTTTTGTTGTTGTTGTTGTTGCTGCTGTTGTTGTTGATGTTGTTGCTGCTGTTGTTGTTGTTGATGATGTTGTTGCTGTTGTTGTTGCTGTTGTTGTAATTGAATATCCTGTATTGGATTATAATCACTTGTAAATGCAACTGGTGTTGTCTCAATTTTATAAACACCAGGATTATTTGGATTATATGATTGAAATTGTAAAACATGTCCCATATTTTGATTGTTTGTATTATTTTGTCTAACATCACCAATTGTCTGATATAATGGATCTTTATTATTATAAGATGGATTCTCTGTATATGATGATGAATATTTACAAATATCACAATTATCACTTGTACATTGTTGTACACATAATTCACAATCTGGATATAATATACTATTTTGTGATTGTATTTGATGTTGTTGTTGTAATTGTTGTTGCTGTTGTTGTTTATAATATTGTTCTGGTGGTGGCTTATCAGAAAAAAAAATTTCTTCATAAATATTTTCTTCACTTTTTGATTTTTTTGTTGTTGCTGTTGTATTTGGTGTTGGTGCTGAACGTTGTTTTAATAAATTTTTTTTCGACGATTTTAAACCTTCTTTTATTAAATAATAATTAAAACTTTTAATACCAATTTCACCTTTTAAAAATCTTTTACCAATTTGAAATTTACTTGTCTCTTTTGTTTTAACATTTTCTAAAATATTTTCATCTGATTTATAAATTTTACTATTTAATGTATCATCACTTTTATAATGATGATGTGACTGATGATATTGTTCATCAGGTGTTAAACTATCTGATGTACTATGTGTTGTATCAGCATTTTGTCTTGTAATTGTTCTTAAACGTGCACGTGAAAATCTATGTGAATTTTCATCAATTGATCCTTGTAATTGTTCTTTTGTATTTTTATCAGAATCTTTTTTAGATTTTTGTTTATCACGTTTATCACGTTTTGGTTTTTCTGTTGTATTTTGTCCACGTTGAAACCATGTTGTCCTTTTAAGTTCCTCTTTTGTTTCAAAATTTATACCACCACGATCTAAACTTTGTCCACGTCTTGAACGTCTAATTTCCAAATTTTCTGAACTACTTGATTCCTCTAAATTAATACGTCTCACTTGTTTTCCTTTATTATATATTGTTTGTTCTAATAATTGTTGTTGTTGTTGTCTCATTTTAGCTGTCTCATTAAGACTTGCTTTTGATTCAAACATCTTTTTAAATTCTAAATTTATATCACAAAGTTGAAAATTTTCTGAATTATTACCACTGCTACTTGGATCTGTATGAAATTTTTGATGATGTATAATATATTTACGTCCAATATCAGATTCTGGCCCACTATTACGTCTTAGTGGCATTGCTAAATGGCTAACATCTTCAGTATATGCTGGATCATCAACAAAACGTTCACGTACTGTTGACGCTGAACGTTGTTTAAACTAGAAAAAAAAATAGAATAACTTTAAATTTTATTTAATTCCATTAAAATCTAAATTCAATTTCAATTTAATTTAATTAAAATACATAACTAATAAAACCATACAAAACTTCAATTTTATTCTTTCTGTTCAGACATTGAATTGTTACGTGTAATAATTAATTTATTTCAAATTATTCATCATAAAAAAAAAAATAACAAGTAAATCAATTTCATTCAAATTCTTGTTAACAAATTTAAAAAAAATAAATGATTTTCGTTCAAAAGAAAATTATTTCCATCTAAATGCATTTAATTAACGTCAATTAAAGTTCACTGATTTTATTAGTGAATTCTTATAATTTTAATTAACTTTATTTTATATTATAAATTGAAAATTTTGTATTTTACAATCGAGGTGAATTGTCTAAAAATTTGTTATGGTTTAATTTATTTATGTACTTTGATTAAATTAAATTATGTAAACTTACCTTAAAACGATTCTTTTTTCTGTTTCTATTTGGTAATTGAACATCTGTCAATTTTAATAATTTTGGTCGTATAGGACGTTTTTGACCTTTGCTATCTAAATTGTATTCGTTATTTGTTATTTCTGATGTCATCCTTACATTAAACACCAGTAATAAAACATCATTATTATATCTTCGCTTCTATGATGCTATTTCTGTTGTTGTTTTGTGTTTTGTGTTTTTTTATTATGAAAGAAAAGAAAAGAAAAATTGTTTCGATTAATATTTTTATTTTTTAATTAAAGTAAAATTTATTTATTAAAGTTTTTTTTTTGCAATGAATTCAACTTTAATTGTGAAGCTTTTTAGTCTTTGTTTTAAATAAAATTTTATTTTATTCATTTCATTCATTCCAAAACTGGTTCACAGTTTGATTTGCATTCATGAATTAATTAAATTTTAAAATATTTCAAGTTTTTTAATTAAAATTTAATAATTTTTTTTTTTTTAGAATAAGAAACTGAACGTCTAACATTAGTTTCTTATCGGTGCGTCTCTTCTAAGTTCTTGCAAAAAAAGAATTTATATTTTTCGTTTTTAATGGAAATTGTTTGTAAATCTTTCAAATCAAAATCAAAATTACACTCTGTTTGATAAAATAAACAAAACCTCATTTTTTTCTAAAACAATGAAAACAAAAAATCAGAGACAGGAACAAAAATACCAAACAAAAAATGTTAATGGTAACAAAAATAATTTCCGATTTTCATAAATGAACCATTTACAAGTAAACTTAACGTAATTTAAACTTAAAGCAATTCAACTTAACTCAAACATAATCAAATTCAAACAAACACCAAAAGAAAATGAGATTTTTATGTTTGTGTTTTTTGTTGTTTTTTTTTTTTTGTTGGGTTAATTTGTTTGATTTTTACATTTTTAGTAAAAAGCAAAAAAAAAACATTTTAATTAAATAGATTTTAATCGCATAAAATAATTATAATTATCTTTTGCTAAGAAGTGGAAAACGAAAAAATTTTCTTTTTTATTTTGGGGGGAAAAAAAAGAATTAGGAAACCTAAAGAAGAAGAAGAAAAGCGGAAGATTTTCATTTGTACAAAAATGTGAATCTTTAGGTAATTTTATGAAAAATAAAAGAGGATAGAAGGAAGACAGAAACGAAAACCAACAGAGAAAACTCATTTTCATTTACATGTTTTGTTTTCTCTTGTTGTTGTTGTGCTTATTTTTTCCTTGTTTTATTTTGTTTGCCAAACAAAAAAAAAAAGAAGGAAAAAGTCGAAACAATAATTAAAAGCAACTCATTAAAGCGCCAAAAATGTACAAATTCATAATGGAGAAAAGGACGAATCCGCCACAAACAACAACAATAAAATAACTAAATAAAAAAAAAGGACGAAAATCTTAAAAAGATACAAGTCGCGGACATTATCACATAATAAAAATCTCTGTGAATTATTTTCTCTTTTATTTTTCTCTTTTGTTTTTTTTTTTTTTTTTACCAAATAAAAATTCTTTTATATAATTTTTTTCTTTTTCTTCTGACCAAAGACTTTACTCTTCATAAAAGAAACGAAAACCATAAGGCAAAAAATGTTAAAATGAATAGACCCTCCTTTACTTTGTATACAGAAGTAAATTATATTAAAGGGGTTTTTGTTTTCCTACCACAATTCAATTAATATAATTATTATGCATTATAATCAGTGATTTTTATTTAGTTCATTCTATTTATTAAAAGGTTTATTCAAAAGATTAATGGAGTATATGGTACCCTTAATGCTTAATGAATGACCTTCTTAATTCTTTCCATATATCTTTATATTAAAATATTGAGCTAAAAGATTGAAATCTTTTGAAATCTATTCATAGAAAATATCATTAAATATTTTCTTATATAATTTTATTTTGTGGGTTAGTTTGATTGTATCCCCGTTTTTTTTCTTTTCATTTCCTCATAATTGAATATCAACAATGCATTTAACGTTGTGTAAAATATGATGAGGATTTTGAGTTCTAAGAAAGAAAAAAAAGGTCGAGAGAGACTTATCAATTTTGCTTTACCTTTGACCTTCTTTATATTTAGTTAAGATGAATTTTTTTTTTGATGGAAACAGTAAAACACTAATAGACAAGTGGAAAATTTTAACAAATTAATTTGTAGACAAGACATGACAAATTTTCACTTAATTTTGTTTCTGTTTACTATTTTTTATTTCCATTTTTTTTCTGTTCAAAAAAATCATAACATTTGGAATTGTATTCGGTTTCGTGTAAAAACTTTCTTTAAAAAATAAAATTTAAATTTAATTAAACAAGAAAAAGTCTTGAAGGAAGAGTCTAAATTAATAATAAGAAAAAACTAGGTCAGAGTTTAATAGAATATTATGAATCCATTAAAAAGTCAAAGTTAAAAATAAAGAAACAAAAATATTCTTCAATTAGGTATGTGTTAATTATGTGATGTAGAAGGAAATGATTGTCTTTATTTTGAGCTTTCAGTTCATTTGAGTTTTTTAATTAAATTATAAACAAAAAATCTTTACATCTTTAATTAAGTAAAAAGTTCACTGTTCTACAGTTTCATTCAATTGATCAATGCATCTAATTAATTACAGCAACAACTTATTCAATTTATTCAATTAGTGTAAATATTTATAAAATGTCGGTAAGAAAAAAAAAATTAAATTCAGGACCATGAACAGATAGAAGATTCTGTCAGTGAAACTAAATGAATTTAAACATATTTGTAAATTTAAAGGAAATTAATTGGAAATTATTTAAAAGTAAATGGAACAAATTTTCGTTAAATGTAAACAAAACTCTAAACTCGAAATTTTGTTTCTTTCTTCTTCATTATTTTGGAGAAAAAAAAAATAGTAACCTCCTACTCCTCCTAACAGAAAACATTAATCAATCATCACCCTTAAATAGTACCATATACACCCCTTAAAGTTAAACTTAAAAATAAAAGTTTTACGATACGATACGATTAACGTAAAATTTTCAAATATTTAAAGTTTTCCCATTTTCTTATTTTTTTTTCTTCTTATCCAAATCAGAAAATATAATTAATTTGTTCGACCCAAAATTCAAGAATAGAATTATAACAAAAATTTTGTTTCTTATTTCTAATTTTTTAATGATGAAGGAAAAACGGGAGCAAGAATAAAAAAAAAACAACAACAACGAAATAATTTTTTAAATATTTAAAGACGACACGTGCCTCATTTTTTTTTCTTTTGCCATTGAAAATATAAAAGGAAAGCATTTTTACTTTTATTCTTTGTCTTTCTTGTATTATATCGGAAAGGAAACAAGAGAGAGAGAGAGAGAGGGAGAGAAAGATAGAAAGAGAAAAAGAATATAAAAAAATATTACAAAAAAAAAAAAATCTAAACAAAGTTTGGGAGAAAAAAAAAAAGCTCACAAATTGAGTTGAAAGAAGAAAAAAAAACCTAATTCGTGTTTCTTTTATTTCATTTATTTATTTATTTTATTTTTTCTGTTTTTAACATTTTTCAGTTAACCTATAGACCCACCCCAACCCCCTCCTGACAACTGCTGTCTTTCGAAAACATCATAGAAGAATATATGAGGAACAAATCTTTTTATAGAATAAGAAGAAAAAATAAAAGAAGAAGAAGAAGAACAAGAGGAGGAAAAATATAAAAGAAATTCCATTTCTTTTATTTAATTTCAATTCCTACAGATAGAAATTATTTTCTAATATTTGACTTTAAAGAGATTGTGTGTGTGTGTGTGTGTGGATGTATACGTATGTGTGTATGTGTGTATGTGTGTTTATGTGTTTACGTAAATCTAGTATTCCTTTCCATATATTTTATTATTTTTTTTATGAGTTTTATTTAGGTAGAATTTCTACGACTTTTTTTATTTTTTTTTCTTCTTTATCAGAGACAACAAAAAAAAAAAAAAAGGAATAAGACGAAACAGTGAATATTTGAGAATATTGAAAATAGAAAATTTCATGAAAATTGGAAGGGAGAAATAAAAATAAAAAAAATATGTGAGAGAATTTATTTTAAATTTTTTATGTTTTTTTTTTCCTTTCTTCTGAATAGAATTTTTGCCTAGCATTGAATGAAAATGTTGTGAAAAGAAAATGAATAAATTTTTAATTGTTTTTAGTTTTGTTTTGAACGATTAATGAACTTTAACATTTACACAGGTTTTCAGTAATTATAATTATTTGATGTTAAAGAATTCAGACTTAACGAAGACAAAAAAAATAAAATAATGAAATTGCAACAATAAAATATAAAACGCAATTGTAAATGGATCAACTAAATGTCAACAATTTTATTACATAAATTTTCTAAATTTAATGGAAAAGTTAACGAGTTGTTGAATTGCCTATAACAAAATATGTAAAACAAGTAAACACAAAGTAAAGTTAATTTAATAATAAAAAATAAAATCTTATGCAAATTTTTCATTTTGTTTTTTTTTTCCAAACAAAAAAAAAACCAAAAAAAAAAAACACAAAAACAAAAGGCTTTAGAAATTATTCTGTTTAAGACAAATCTCGTCTGGAAGATTCTTTAATTACAAAGTCAATTTTTTGTGTGCGGTTACGTCATGTACGATGACCTTTCTTGACGGTTTCTTAAAAAGACAAAAAAAAAAAGAAACAGAGAGAAAAAAAAAATGAATCCAAAGAAAAAATTCAAAAGAAAAAGTTCATAAATATTTTCAGACATTTTTTTTTTTTTTGGTTTTTATCAGAAATAAATGAAAAGAAGAAATCACGAATAATTAACGATACATTAATTTTTTAAATCTAATTTTTTTTTTTTTCATTATAAAGAAAAGAAAAAATGAAATTTATGTTCGCCTTTATACAAATATTTAATATTTTGTCTGGCTTTGAATCAATTCAAATAAAGTTTTAAGTAAATTTTTGGTTTTGTTTCTTTTTTCTTTTGTTTTGTTTTCATGACCTGTGTGCTCTCTCTGACTAAAGTTTACTGTCTTGACATTTGACTTTTTCTAAGAAAAGTTTTCAATATCAAGGACTAACTGTTAATTATATCATAACTCTCATACTTTTAGTGGCAACAATCTAAACTAGATATTTTCTTTCTATAAACTTAATTAAATTATGCAATTATCGAAAATTCTAATCACTTTGTGTTTCCTGTACTTTTGATAATTTTCTTTTCAACAAAACTATCGAAATTATTTAAAGGTTAATTGACCTAAAAATTGATTCCAAATAATTAGAATGCGGATGTTGGCCTCTAGAAAATTCGGTCTTGCCTTTAATGTTCATTATTTGTAAATTGTGAGCAGGAATTATTTTATGTTCAGTATATGGAAAGATTAAAGTTTCTTTCTATTATTTAGAAAATTGATAGAAAAACTGTTAAATTTAAAAATCATTCGACTAAATTAAAACATTAAAAAATATGAGATAAATCTTATGCAATCTTATGTCTTAGCAGACAGTACAAAATGAACAATTTCTATTCTGTTTTTTATTAAAAAAAAAAATATACGTATGCTTAATTTTGTGCACTTCCAAAATTTGTATTTATGTGTTTTGTTACATCAAAAATACAATTTATTAAAGTTTTTGACCTTTGGAAAGAAAGACAATAATTTATTTTCCCAGAGAAAAAAATATAAAGTGAAATAACTCAAAGTCAAAAAAATTGTAACCTTTAACATTTTATACGCGATAATCTAACATAAAAGAAAAATGTATTTATGGCAGAATTAAAGTAAACTGATATACATGTACAGATATTAGGGAATAATATTTTATATAAAAAAAATATAAAAGAAAAATGAAAATAAAATAAAAATTGGAAAGATGATGGAACAATTTCTTTATTCAGTTTTTTTTTCTTCTTAAAGTAAAAAAATAATAATAACAACAAAAATGTTATCAATCAAAATAACATTTATGCGTTCACTTTCTTATATTTGTGTGTTGTTTTTTTTTTTATATGTCTAAAGAATTTCAACTGATACAACATTATTATTCTTTTATTATTATTTACAAACAAACAAACAAACAGCGCAGACATTTTCATTTGTATTTAGATCGTTTTTCTTTTTTTTTTCTCATCACATTTAACAAACAAAACAAACAAAACAAAAAAAAAAGGATGGAGGACGATGTTGTAAAAAAATGTTATATTTTAGTAAAGAGAGAAAGTAAACAGACATGATGATCTTGTGTAACATAACTACCGTCTAAACCCTTTGGTGATCATAATAATAAACAAAGAAAAAACAAAATTACAAAAGAATGTTGGAAAATTTTGTAACCAAAGGAAAAAAAAAATTGAAGCATAAAGAAAAATCAATTCCCTTTTGAGGATATATTAAAATTGCTTACACCTTGTGATAAGTTGTGATGTTAAAGTTTTCATCCCCAGACGAATGTAAAAAAAAAAAACCGATTTTTGTTGTGTATAGAAACAAATAAAGGAAAGAAGGCAAAATACGATTTATACAAACAGTTAGAAATTAATGTTTTTAAAATTTAAAATTCATAGAGCAAAAAAAAAAAAAAAGTCTAGAGAAGGAACACAAAATAAGAAGAAAAAAGGAAATGGGAAGGAAAATTTTATATTTATAAAAACAAACAAACAAACAAAGAAATAAAAGGGGAAAAGAGGATAAAGTTAAATAAAAACGTCAGACACAATATGAAATGGAAAAAGGGAAAAATTATAAATGTAAATGAAATGATAAAAAAGTGCATAAAGTTGAATGAAACAAAAAAATTTTATTTGTTTAAAAATGTTTTCTCAATTATTATTTAATTATTGGTTTTTTTTTTTTACAGAAAATTCTGTAAATTGTCCTGTTGAAAAATTTACGTTTAACATTCAACTTTTTTTTTTATAACAAAAAATAAGTTTATTCTAAAGTTCAATTCTAAAGGGATGAAAAAATATTAAAAATTTCAGAGAATTTTATGTCGGAAGAAATTAAATATTATTATTTTTATTTTACGATTTTTAGTTTTTTTTTCATTGAATGAGTTTCATTAATTTAAAGTTAAAGTTAAACTTTGACTCCGGACTCAACTATAAACACCTTTGGGAATAACTGGGAAATATTAACTGGAATAATTGAGACTATTGACGAATCGATCGAATTGTCATAAATTTTGAATTCTTTTTAGAAAATTTGATTACGCTCACAAATGTCATTCTTTTGTTTCTATTGAAAATTATCAGCCATTGATTAGACAGGTTAATCAATAAAAGACAATTAAATATTATTGAAGACTCCACAATAAACTAGACAGTTGAAATTTCCACTAAAATTAACGAAACTAACGAAAAATCAAAAAATCGACATAATTCAAAAGGAATCTGAAAATATTCAAAGACGAAAATGGGAGAAATCAAAGAAAATATAATTCCAACTTTTGTCTTTTCATATTAAATAATTCAAAGGTTGAAACAATCGGAAACACAACACACAATTAAATATTGAACTTGAATTCTGTTCAAAAGTAAGAACACAAAAGTAAAAAGAACAAAGACAACAACAACAACAACAAAAAATATGTAAAGAAGAAGAAACAAGAATGAAAATGAAAATGAAACGTCTTAGAAAAACAAACACATAAAGTTATTTTTGTTTTGCACTTTTTCCCCCGTTTCCATAGAGATTATTCAAAAATCTTAAAAGGTTTTCTCCAAATACTCAACATTCGTAGTTTGATTTTTTTTTTCTCTTTTTTCCTGTGGTTTTTGTATGTTTTTCTTTTATTTTCCCTTTTTCCTTTTTTCTTTTTTTTTTTTTGTGTTCAGCGTTCAACAATAAAATATTCTTCCTTCGTGTTTTCTTTTTTTTGCTGCCTCTCTTCAACAATCCTTAGCATAATGCGTCTGAATTTATTGTTGCTGGCTTACATTCTCTTCTCGACATTCATTTTTTTTTTCTCTCTCTCTCTCTTTATGTTCGACACATAAATTACTTCCTTAAAAAACAAAAAATTCTAAAGGAAAGAATTTTTATTTTCTTATTTTTAGTTTTTTTTTTCTTGTTCTTTGATCTTTTTTTTTTCTTTTGATTTTATTTTATTTTATAATTTGATTTTCTTTTTCTCAACTTCTTCTTCTTCTTTTATTGGTTCAAGAGCTTTTCCTTTGTTTGTTTGTTTATATTGTTGTCTGTTTATTGCTGTTATTATTTTTCTAACAATTTTCATATTTTTAAATTTAAAACAAAACCCACAAAAATTATTCAATAATTTTGTAGCATTATTCCTTATTACAAAGGTTTTTGTTTTTGTTAAATTTCCGTCTTACAGAGGTGACAGAAAATTTTTTGGTTCAAAAATGTTCATTTTTGTCTTTGTAATATTTTTTTTGTTGTAAAATTGAAAATATTCATTGGATCTAATTAGATATTAAAAGGTTTGTTGTCAAAAATTTAAATAATGTGGGATTGTTCTCAATTGATTTTGATTGAAAATTAATTAAATTATGATTTGAAAATTAATGAAAATGTTAAAACTTTTGTAAAACTGAAGGAATTCAAGGTGGTTTTGTTTCGTTTGTTAATTTATTCTGAAATTGATCCAATGGTTAAAATCGAACAAAGTTTTATTTTTTTTTCTATATTTTTAAATTGGAAATAATATTTTTTGTTTCACAATAATTAAATTTATTAAATTTTTTCCAAATTTAGAATTTCAAATAGAAAAAAAAAATGTTAAAGTTTATTAAAAATTATTAAAATTCATACGGATGTCAAAGAATATAATTAAATTGAGTCAATAATAATATTTTTAATTGATTTCCGGTTTACAAAAAAAAAAAAAAAACAAACATTGAAATTTTAATTAAATTAATTAATTAATTATAAAGAGGGAAGTATAAGAGAACAAAAAATATTGAGAGAAAAGAAAGAAAAGAAAGAAAAGAAAAGAATAAAATGTTTACTCGTAACTTTCAACCTTTTTCGTGGTATTTTTTTTTTTTTTAATGTTAGGATAAATTATTACGATTTAATTTACGATTTTTAAATAATAAAATAAAATAAATGTTATGAGAATTTTTTGTTTTTTATGGATTCTGTTAAAAAAAATTTTCATCTACAAATAAATAATTTCTAAAATAAATAAAATTAATTTTCCATAAAATGTTCAATAATTTCTCAGAAGTTTTATGGAATAAAATTTTACACAAAAATGTAAATTATATTTTCGATACAGTAAAATCTGTTTAATGTGACCATATATTTGTTAAAGGAAAATATTGACATGACAAAATTTTACAACAATTTTTGATTAAAGTCAATAAAATGTAATTCATTTACAGATGTCAGTTGTCTGACTATACATCAACTTTAATTTTACTGTATTTTTTATTTAATAGAGAAATTTTTCCTAGAATTAAAAATTATCTCATTTTAAATATGGAACAATCTAGTGAATTCATAGAAAAATCTAAATAATTTTGTTTACTGTATTTGAATGAAATTATTTGTGTGCATTTTAATGTGTTAATTTTAAATGAATTTCAATTTTTAAAACAAAATAATAAAATAATATGAAATAAAGAGAATAATAGGATTATTCAACACAATAACAACAACAAGACACAACAATAAAAACAAGAACAAAAAAAAAAAAGGAAATAAGGAAAATGGAAAAAACGAAAAGAAAAAAAAATTGAAAAAATAAAATGAGAAAATTTCATATTATGAATTTCCTCAAGCGTATAATATTATTATTATTTTATCTGTCTTTTTCTAGATTTATTTACACGAATATTATTTTCATTATTATTATTTATTTTTTTATGCTTGAAATGAGTTTGAAAATAGAAAAAGAAAAATTGTAGAAAAAAAGGAAATATGAATAGCGACAGCACATAAAACAATTTAATGTAAATACTTATATTTAAAGATTGTCAACATTTAAGCTGATTGTCATACATATTACTATTATTATTATTGTTTCATTAAATTATCAAAATGACAAGACATTCGTATTCTGTCGTCCGGTAAATATTTGATACAATGAATTAAATCATTTTTTATGTTTATAAATTATTCTATTCGTGTGCATTTTATTCTTATAATTATATTATTAAATCTGTGTATGTGGACCACACCTAAACAGTTCCACTAATTAAACCAAACAGTGTCGCCTTTAAGTAGATTTTACTGTTTCATTTTACTTTTGAAATGATGAACATTATGTTAAACTTTTATTGTATTTTGGTTTGCTGTTGTGGTGTATATGACGAATTCAAAACAATCAAATCTTACATCCTATAGGTACGACTCAATAAATGTAGATTTAGTGAAAACAGTCACAATACGTAAAACAATGAAAATGGAATAAACTTAAATGTTAAATCATTATTTTCTTTATCTGTTAATCACAAATATTTTCAGAACGCATTAATGAAAAATCTAACAAACAAAAGAGAAAGAAAGAAAGTGAAAGAAAACGAATAATTTAGTTACATTTATATTTATATGAAAATGAAAAACATATGATTTTCCTATATTTCACTGACTATATTATATTTGTCTTATAATACAATTTTGTAGAGGTACATTTTAATCATCATGTTTAATGTTGACAATTTTATCCCCTTTTTGTATATATATCTACCTACACTCTATGCTTGTGTATGTGTGTGTATGTGTGTGTATGTATTTGTCTTATTTGTATTATATTATATGTGATATTATTTCACATTTAATTAAAGTATAATATGTATTATAATTATTATTCAACCCTTAAAACTCACACACAAATTTTTACCCATCGTTTTCTTCTTTTTCTTATTCTTCTTCTTATTCTTCTTCTTTTCCTTCTTATATCACACATAAAAATATTATAATACAAAATAATATTATAATCGTCACCGTAACGATTAAAACTCACAAATCTACACACACACACATCAACACACATACACACACAGATCCATGTGGTACACACACATACCCACAATATTTAAGTCATATTTTCTTTAGTTTATATTTATAATAATATTTCTAGTCATTTATGTGAGAATGATGGGTGGTTGGTAGGTGATGGGTGGCTGTTTGGTGTTGATGATGATGAAAATAGTGAGAATAAATGAGTATGAGATTTTTAGTATAAATTAAAATAGGATATGAGAGAAACTTAAATAATAATAATAATATCCGTAAGGCACATAAATATTGTCTTTTTTTTCTCATCACACTCATCCCCTTATACCTTAACCCTTTTTCATTTCTTTTCTCTTTCTTTTCTTTTCTTTCACTCAAACCAAATCACATCCTTAAGAGAAGGATATGTAATGTTATAAAACATAATATATCTACCCAGAGATTGAAGTGACTAGACATAGACTGCGCGTGTATAGAGACTTCCCTTTATAATATTTTATTTCTTTCTTTCGTTTTTTCTTTCCATTTTATTGCTTCAGGAGAATAAACGTGTAGCACGTATTTATGATTAGAAAGTCTTTTATCCAATCCATCATCAGATTTGGTTTTGAAGAAGGGATAATAATATATACGAAATAATAGAATAATATTTTTGTTATTTAAAATTGTGTCTAGTTGTTTGAGAGTATGTGTCATAAAAGTGTGTGTGTGTGTGTGTGTGTGTTTGTGAAAACAGTTCAATTTAAAAACAATTGTGTCACTTATGAAAAATATTCAAATTTTTTTGCTTTCATTTTTGTTAATTTTTAATTATTGCAACTTTATTCCTGCTTTTTCTTCTATTGGTTTCTATTTTTTTGATTTTATTTTTAAGTCAAAAAAAAAAAGAAAAAAAGAAACACAATGAAAATAAATTAATAATTCAATAAATTGTATGCCAGTTTGATATTTGAAAGAAATCAGTTGAGAATATATTTCGTATGCAGCTTTATTTTTGAAGAGGGTCTTTTTATTGACATACGTCAATTTTTCGTTTTAATCTTTTACAATTTTTTTGACACTTAAATTTTGTTTAGTTCTTCGATTTTTTTTTTTTTTTTTAGTTAAATGGAATGTTACCAATTTCAATATAAGAAATTTTATATTTATTATGGAAAATCTATTGACCTATCTAATGTCACTACAAAACTAAATTAACAATTTTATAAATATAAACGATAATTTAACATTTTTTGATCTGACTTTAAATAATATTCAATATTAGTGTAGTGTGTGTCCAGTATAGATTCCAGTAAACTTTAGTTCGTGAGTTTAAGATTCTAATAAAAAATTTAATTCTTTTACATTTTTTAACCTTGGTTCTTATAAAAGTAACAAAAAAAAAATCAATTTCATTTGAAAACAGAAAATAATAGAAAAAAAAGCTCAACAACAAAACATGAACAGCCTACACACACACACACACCCTTCAAATTCTACGCTATACTTTTTTTTTTGTTTTGTTGTTGTTGTTGTTATTATATATTTTCCTTCATTCATTTCCCATCTTCATCCGTTTACTTTTCACATAAAATACATCTTATGTTGTCGTACGTATAAATCGTGTTTTCTATATAAGTAAACATAAAAAATAAAAACAACCAAAAAAAAGTGAGATATACGGAAGAGAAACTAAAGGAAAAAAAAAAGCGTAAACGAAAGCAAAAACAAAAAAAAAAAAATAGAAGAATAAGAAGAATAAGAGGACTAAGAAGAAGATGATGAAGAAGAAGTAAATAATAATAATAACATAAATGTGATCAAACTTGTGTAAAAAAAAAAACACAACAACAACGACATACTATTTGACCCTACTTTAGTACATAATCTGTTATACTATTTTTTTTTCTCTTACTACAACTTTTTCTTCTTCTTATTCTACTTTGTCTTCTTATTCTTATTCTTCTTATTCTTCATCTTTTATAGAAATAAAATACAAGAATAAAGGAGAAAAAAAAAATGTGTTCTCAGAAATTCTTTCATCAAAAATATAAAGTCATATTCATTCATCAGAACAAACATCAGCAGAAATAATACAAGATATTGGGTAGATCCTTTATCAGATATTAAAACATAAAAAATGTTTCATAAAAGATAAAGAAAAAGAAAAAACAAAAATAAAGTAAATGCTGAGGAAGCATATTTTCTTTTTCCTTTCCAAGAATTTGTTTGTTATTTGTTAAAAACACAAAATCTTGTTATCCACCTTTTGCAATAGAGAAATTAGAAATAAGGTAATTTTATATCGTAAAATTGTTATAAAGAACATTTTAAGTTACATCCGTCCACATTGGATTACAAAATTACCAACAGTACGTTTATCATGGAAAGGGCATCAGAATAGCCAGTTACGAATCACTTTTGATTAAAATTAAAAGTACAACAAATGCGTAAAAAATAACAACACTCAAATATTATAAAATGATTTATTCTAATGACAACAATGGTTTAGGGTAAAGAATTCTTATTAAAATCCGAAATAGAAAAATTTAATATAAATTGAGAATAAAATGTTGTCTGACTAATTTCAGTTTACCATTTATTTATATTAACCTAAATTTTTATTTTTCTATTGAATTTAAATGAAGAGAGAGAGAGAGAAAAAAGAAGGAAAGTAGAAAGTTCTTTAAAGTTTTATATTGTATAAAGTTTCATCAAAACTTTATGAAAAATTTATGGATAACCATTAGGTCATGTAAAAAATCTATTTATAAACCCAACTCTTTTTTCATATATAAAGATAAACTATCATACCCTTATCATACCTTATTATAAACTGGACTTTAGTCATTTATCGGTTTACAATTTTTAACCACACAAATAATGTCCAAAAAAAAAAAAAAAAAGAATAAATAACGATGAAGTTTAAAAATGAATTATTTAAAAAAAAATAAAAAATTTGATAACAAAATTTGATCAATCATAAGATTTGATCTATCAGAAAGATGAATTTAAAGTTTAATGTTAAAAGTTAAAAGGTGCAGGACTAACAATTTTTATCGTTAGAGTTACAGTAAATACTTGACAAAACTTAAAACTGTTAAGATTCTAGTTAATTCATTGGCTCAATTCATTTCACTGTAATTCCCTCAAAGCAACAATTCGTGTATATGTAAATTACCCATCTCTAAAAATTAAATATTTCCAGTGTACAAAAGTGTTTTATTTTTGGAAAACAATTTAAACTTCTGGACAAAAATCATTCTTAATTTTTTTTATTTCTAAAATTCTGACACGTAACTCACGCTGACTTGCAGTTTAAGATTAAAGGTAAAGACACATAATTAATTACTTTAATTGAACACAATAATTAATCGGTTTTCTGTGAAGGAAGAAGAAAACAAGAACAAGAAAAAGAAAGAAAAAAAATTGTTTATAAATAAAAAAGTAACAGAAAGGAAAAACTTTACTTTTTTTAAACAAGATTATTTATGTTTTGAACTTCGACATTTTGATTAGTTTGTTTCGTTTTGTTTTTTCTTTTGTTTCTTTTTTTTTTTCTTCTCTTCTTTCCATCAAGCCAGAAAAAAAAAAGTCATAAGCAGGAAGAAAAAGTAAAATAATTTAAGAAAGTATGGAACTTGTAAAAGTTGTTTTGATTTCCAAACATATTTGTGGAATGAAAATTAGGGGAAAAGGGCAAAATAGAAGGGACAAAAAAAATATAATGACAAACACAAACATCGTGATTAATTTTTTTCTTTTTTTTTTCATCTTCCCTGTAAGGGTAAAAAAAGAATTTAATTTTTCACCCTAAAGCATAATAAAATCTTGTTACCCTTAAATTTTTACCCTATACGAAAATGTTCGTCAAACAGGACCATTGGAATTTTAATGTCAATAATGGGAATGATTTTTAATGGTTGTTCCAATTGGATTAAAATCATAATTAATCTCATGGGATTAAAAATGAATTTTCTTTTTTTGGATTTCTTATAAATTGATTTTGTGATTTTGTTACACCGATGACACTGATGACAGAACGGATAACATGTGAAAGTCTCAATAATTATAGGATCGTAAGTTTCAGTGGGGTTGTTAAAGCTTATGGTCAATATAATGTTTAGGATTTTATTAAAATAATAGATAGCGTGTTGGCAAATGCTATTGAATCGTATAAAGACACGATAAACAGGAGACGTTTAATTAAATTATAGAAATTTCATGTTGTCGTTCAACAGCAGTGAAGAGATTAATGTAACACGAAATCTCAATGCAGAAGTAAAATATATCGAAATAATAGAAAATATTTCATATTATCCTTATGTTTCCTTTATTTCATGTTACATAATCCATAATCCTTTTTATATTTCATATCCTGTATGGAAACTCCCACGCGTGAGACATGAATAATCGGGAAACTTTTCTTAAATTTAAAAATCAGGTAAGAAAAAAAATTTCACCATATTTATTTTTTGTTGTTTTTCCACCTTTTTTTCTCTCTGTCTTTATCCGTGTTATTTTGTCTCTTTCTTATTTGGGAAAGAAAAAAGTATTGTGAAAAATAATTTATGAAAAGAGTGGAAACTTCGTCGTATCTAATAAACCGCAAAAATACAAAAAAAAAAAAAAGAAAGAAAAAAAAAATTGTGTAACTTTAATAAGCCAGTGACAGGTTGTCAGGTTAAGCTTTCGCTTTGTAAATTATTATCATATGAAGTCAATTTACGAGTATGTTTTTCTTTTGTTTTTCCTTTTTCTTTATACTTTTTTTTTACCGTTTTTTTTTTCTTTTCTGTTTCTGTTTCATCGTGTGTTATAAATCGTGTGGTAGTAATAGTTATCAAAAGTGAGAAAGTTATAGAAAGTTGAAAACAATGACGGTTAGAATATTCTATATAGATTGAATTATTTGATTTGTTTTGGTTTTTGAATCTTTTCTTTTAATTTTTCACTGTTTGTTAATTAAACTATTATTTATTTGTGGTTTATTTGTGCTTTACTGTTTTTCTGATTTAATTTACTTACAAAATTAATTAAATACTATCGATAAATGTATCGAGCTAGATGATGATTTTGTATCACGTGCCTTATACATTTTAAATTCAAACGCAATTTGATATTCAAATGGGAAATTTTTAATTAAAAAATTGTTTAAGAATCCATATTTGATTTTTTATTTGTTCAAACTTAATGTCTGGTAAAGTAAGGATTTGATGAATTCGTACTGTTCCGTTGTCAACGCTTCCCTTTAGATCAATTGAATTATATTTTGTCAAGATTCAATTAATGGACTGTTTTTTATTAAAGTTGAAAATTTTTCCGATTTGTTAATAAAAATAAATTTGTTTTTATTTAATTTGATTTCTAAACATTTAAACAACAAATAATTAAAGTTTATCGAATTTAGTCAACGTTACGATTGTTTGCCTAGTCTCAGCATACAGTGAAACACAAACAAAAAAAAGGAATACAGTAAAATTTCAGAATCTTTAAAGGAATTTGCTTTTTTTAGTTCAATTTCAGAAATTCTTTAAATACTTCAGTGAATTCTAATCCCCATTATGGTGCAATTGTAATGAAACCAGAGAAGAATATAAAAGTATATTCATTCTGACTAACAAAGAAATAAAGAATCGACAAATAAATACAAAACGAAAAAAAAAAACAAAATTTTAATCAGTTCGAACGGAGAAAACTATACTACACACACACACACACACACACGAAACTAAATTGCCTTTCTTTTTTTTTTTTTGGAATTATTTTCCATCCCCATATTTCCATATAACGAAATGGGTTCGGCTATTTTAATATACAATATACTTGTTCCTATATATTTCTCTCTTTGGAATTTCACAAACAGCATACTTATTTAGTTTTAGTATTTCCATTTTTTTCTTCTTCTTCTTCTTCTTCTTTTTTTTAGTGTAAAGTAGTAACCGCACACCAAGCTCGTCCTACCACAGAATAAAATTGTATTTTTACATTTGAGTTTCAAATATTTTTTTTTCTTTTATTCTTATTTTCTAAAATTCAGTGCTTTGTGTGTGTGTGTGTGTGTGTGCTTTACTTTGTTTTGTTTCCAATGGTTGGATTTTGTATACTTCGTTGATTTTATTTTCCCAGCTTTTTCTTCCTTCCTTATATATCTTTTCATATAATTCGTGAATATATTTGTATCTATGTATTTATGTGTATGGATGTGTGAATATGTGAATATACCTTCCTACACCCTATATATATGTATATCCTTATACATATTTACGTTTATAATATAAACAAAATGAATCCCAGAAGTATCCTTCGCATTTCGCATATGTGGTTCAATGTAATAAAAAAAAAGAAACAACAACAACACATTTATACAACAACTACAGTAAGAATAATAACAACAACAACTGTAGCAAAAGCACAGAGGAAAAATAAAAAAACAAAAAGAGGAAGAAGAAATTTTTGCATTTATTGGAAGAGAGGAAGAAGAAAAAAAGTGGAATGAAAACAGAGAAACGGAAAAATACATTTGATTAAATCCAGATATATGAGAATCGAAGGTGAAATGAGATTTTCTTCTTTTTCCTTTTTTTTTGCTTTTTTTTTGGGTGAATGTTTTATATATTTTTATTAACTTTATACGAAAGTTCGTTGTTTTTACAGGGTATCAAAGATCTAAATGGTTCTGTTTTTTTTTTGTTTATATTTTATTTTAGATGTATGTAGTAAAATCACAACAAAATTTTATGATTAAATATTGTCCTAGAGGTTTATTCCATACAGATCGATAGAGTACAAACATTTTGGATTTTGTTGTTTTTCTATTGTTGTGAATATTTTTTTACAGTTTAAATTTGAAATCTCTTCATTATGTGCAACCATGTTTTAATACAATGAAAATGCAATTTTATACTGTACTCTTTATGTTTAGAATTTTATTTGAATCAGAAAAAGAAAAACAAACTAAAATCTGCGTCATTGTTTATTACGAATTGTTAAGAATAAATTGGTAATATTAATTCAACCAAGCTGTCAGACTTTTGTAACTACCCACAAAGTTTTATATATTTTTAAAAATATCCATTTAAATTAGTTATTCTTCTAATATTTAAATTTCAAAATATCCAATTTGCAAAGAATTTCCCTTCTATACATTTAATCATCCCTTCCTTTATTTTACAAATAAAAAAAAAAAAAGCGAAAAAAAAAGGAGAACTGAACTTCATGAACTCAACACTCTTCACTAAATAAACAAAATTTTCTACCAAAATAAAAGAATAACAAATTTTGCACTCTTGTTTACTTTATAAATCTCATTCTATTCATTCACCATCCATTCAGTTACGCATCTCATTTGAATTTAAAAGTAAAAACAAAAAATAATATTTCACTAAAAACAAAAAAACAAAAAACAAAAAAACAAAAAAATAAAAAATGAAAATCTTGTATTATTTTCCGTAATCATTTGCGTGATGTACTTTGTGTCTCCACTGTACTCAGTTCTATTAAACACGAAATAAAAGGAAGAAAATTATTGGCCAATTAGTTTTCTGAACGAAAAAAAAATGGAAATTATAAGAGTGAGACAGAGAGAGAGAGAGAGA
The DNA here is from genome assembly GCA_963082725.1 of Pedicia rivosa. Lineage (NCBI taxonomy): Eukaryota > Metazoa > Arthropoda > Insecta > Diptera > Pediciidae > Pedicia > Pedicia rivosa. The sequence goes on from OY720154.1 coordinate 34,459,761, forward strand.
TAGAGACAGAGAGAGATGATCAATAACACAGAAAATAATTGAAGTGTATTAATTTATGTTTCACTTGACTTTTTCACTTTATATTCTTCTGTGTTTTCTTTTTCTTTTTTTTTTTTCTGATAAAAAAAAGTTTTCAATTTAAGGAAAAAGGAAAAACGGAAAAACAGAAAAAAAAAGTTTATAAAAAATCATCAACGATTTTCAAGATAGAAATTTTTGGTTTCGAAGAAACTTTTTAAAGTGACAGTTAAGTGTTGTACTATAGAGATTGGTTCAGAGAGAGAGAGAGATGCAGAGAGAGAGAGAGCGTGATAGAGAGAGCGTGATAGAGAGAGAGAAAGAGAAGGATAGAGAGAGAGAAGAGAAACGTAGTATTTATGAAACGAGAAATTGGATATACATTTTTCGTTCTTAAATCGCTTCAAGGAACCATAAAATAAGTTTTTTTTTTCTTAGAAACACGAGAAAATCTTAAAAAAGAAAAAAACCAAATTATGAATGCATATCGTATTTCTCTAAACAAAGTTTAACATTGGATATATTTTGTACGAGGCGGTGTTAAGCATGAAATGGTAAAAACCATTCAAACGAAATTAATTTTTTAATCAAATATTTTTCAAATTACAAATCACACAAAATTATTGTATTCTGTATGAATAAATATTGTTAAGTCAAGTAGATAAAATTTTCCATTATAATTAATTCTAACATCAATGAATCATCTATAGAAAATAGTTTCAATAGTTTCAAAAGTATATCATTAAATTGGACATGATTAATTAGATAAAATAAAACAAGTCTAATAATAGTAATGACACTTATATTTAGGTCATCAACAGTAAAGTCTTGAGATGAGTATCTTGAGTGATCAATTCTATCAAAAGACTTTATTAAGTTTTTTTTTTTTCATTTCATAACAATTAAATGGAAGGGTCATTGTCATATTCTAACCTTTTCATATTAACCTCACATAATTCCTCATTTTACTTATACGTAATTATTAAAATTTACGTTCGTCAATATTATTCCATACTCAACTTCAACTTTATCATAATAAAATTTCTACATATTTTTTTTCCTACCCCATCCCTTCTTCTATAATAAAGGTTTTTCAAACACGCTCAAATACTGACCCTTTAAAATTTTCATTTTACTTTCATGCATGAACAATCAAATGTAAAACCAAAATTTATAAAATGCAAAACTAAATTATGAAATTTAAATGAAGTAAAAAAAAAAAAAACAAAAACAAAAACAAAACAAAACAAAACAATTTTCACCTATTTTATACCATACACTATAAATTTTTACGTTTCATTAACAGCTTTTGGTTTATAATAAGAAAAAAATTTAACCATTTCCTTTTCCTTTTTTCATAAACAGAAACAAAAAAAAATCATATACAAAAAAACGCAGCTCATTTTTACAAACCGTCTCACTCAGTTACTCTTTCACACATTCACTGTTCCATCATAAGATTAGCATTAAAAATTATAGGTATAAAAAAAGGCGAAAACCAGGCGCAGTAACAACAACAACCAACAACAACAACAATAACCAAAAACTTTAAAGCACAAAATTATACTTCAAAATTATAAACTTTTGAAGAAATGCGAAGAAAGAGAAAAAAAAAATTGTACTTGACCTATAAGAATATCATAAATTTAAGTGGAAAGGGTGAGTTTTTTTTTTCTTTTCCATTTTCATTTCCATTTACTTGTTTTTTTTTTGTTTTGTTAAAAAAAAAAGAAAAACTTTATACTACTTGAGAACATCCCAACTTCTTATGAGGCACAGACAAAAGTGATTTATATTAATAAAAAAAAAAATAACAAATGAAAATGTTAACGATTTGTTGTTGTTGTTGTTTTTTTTTTGTTTAAATCATTCCAGAATTGTTTTTTATGGGTACCGGAAAATTATTTTAGATATAAAAATCCCTTAGAATAACCCATTCTGTGTAATGTTTTATGTACCTCCCCACAATATAGTAAATCTATTGAGAGAAGGAAAACAAAAGAAAAAAGAAAAAAAAGAAAATGAAAATGAAAATGAAAAGGGATTTGAATTGTAAATCTGTATTGAAAAGGTTTTTTTTTTGTTTTAGTTCAAATTTGAATAAACGAATTTAATGAAGTAAAATTTTTGTTGTTGTTGTTGTTGTTGTTGTTGTTCTTTTAGTACTCAATCCTTATAATTTCAGTGAAAGAAAAAATTGTCACTTTTATAAAGTCCAATAGCATAAATATCTACAAGATTACAATTATCGTTAAGTCGTGCATTCGTTTCCATTTTTTTTTTTTTATTTTGATGTAATTTTTGTATAACGAATAATTTGATTAATTTATTTATTCAATTTAAATTATGAATACAATAAATTAGATACAAAACTAAATTCATTTTTCTATTCAATTAAATAAATTTAGAAGTGACCAGAAAAAATTTATTTATAACTGTTATAATTATGATAAATATGAACTGGTTCGAAAATTCATGAAAATTATCATAATTATCCTAGTTCTCTATCATCCATAATATTTACATTTTTGTTGTTGTTGTTGTTTTTGTTGTTTTTTTTTTTTCGTTTTTTTCGTATTCTAGTTTTTGTACTCAATTGAGGTTAAAGTTCATAATACTCAAGATTATTATCGTATATATGAAAATTAAAAAAAAAAATGTTATTTTTATTCATTTCTTAGTTTTGTTTTTGGTAAAGAAAAAAACAAGAAAATAAAAATATAACAACAACAACAACAACAACAACAACAACACCAACAACATTATTTCCATTTAGAATTTTTCTCGATGTTTTTTTTTTTCTGTAACAGTCAATTATTTATTTATTTACATATTTGACTTCAATTAAGTTTAACAACCCTTAAAAGTGTATTTATTTTTTTCTCCACACCCCACCTCCCCTCTTAAATACGTTTCACCTATTCAATTATATTTTTTTGTTTGTTTCTTTTTTGTTTGTTCCAATAATAGGCAAAATATTTGAATAATATAAACAGCTGGCCTAAAGGAAAAAAGGAAAGGAAAAAAAAAATATATATATAAAAATACAAAGACAGAACGGCAAAGAGAAAAAAAAAAAAAAGAAAACACGTCAAACATATTCCTAATTAAAATTAAACAAAAAAAAAATACAACTGACTTACAATCACACACAAATATATTTATGTAAATCATTTTGTTACAACCAACTGTATCCAATTAAAATTCTACAAATAATTGTTTTCATTTATCATAATTTTATAAATAAAAATCAAACATTTTGTTTCACTAACATTTTTATCTTCAAAATTTAGCCATGCATATTCTCATGTAGATATTTAAAATTTTTCTTTTACATGGATCTCGATTTTTTTTTTTTTTTCGTAAAATTACAGAAAATAATAAAAGAGTGTGAAAAAATTAGATGGACGAAAAATTAGTTCGTTGGGTTTCAATGGGTTAAAAATGGGAGAAATTAATGAAATTAAAATTTCAATTGTTGCTAACTTCATTTTATGACAGAAGAATAAAAAGCACAAAAATAAAAATGTCACATTTTATTTTGTTGTTGTAGTTTTTTTTTTTTTATTGTAGCAATCATAAGGAAAATAATTGAACTAAACAAATTCATAATAATTGTTTTTCATCTTAAAAATATTTCAAAGTATTATCATTCCTAAAAATTAATCATATTTACTACAACACAGTCTCTAATGGTATGCGTTGTTTGTCAAATTGGATGGTCATGTGGGTGTTAGGAGGTTGTTAAAAAAAATGTATATGTATGAACAATAAATCTTTGAAGAAGAAGAAGAAGAAGAAGAAGAAACGGAAAACAAAAAAACAAAGACAGAGAGAGAGAATTTCAAACGTGAATAAATATTAGTGAATATATTGTTCTGGATGTGAGTCACGGATGGACTAATGGATGATAAATACAATAATAAAAAAATAGAAAGAATGATGTGAAACACGCGCTCCTCTTTTATTATTCTCCATTATTAATATGAGGGAAAAAATATAAAAAACAAGAAGAAGAAGAAGAAGAAGAAGATAGAAATAAATAATCCTCTGGATATCTCCACTTTTATATACAAGAAAATAAATATGAAATGGGATTTCCTTTCTTTTTTCTTTTTTTTTTTGTTCTTTTTGTATCTTTTCTTTTTTGTTTTTCTTTTTTGTAAAAATTTTCTTTTATCTTTTTTCATTTGATACAAAAACAAAAAAAAAAAAAATTGAAAAAAAATTGTATAATTTTTTAAAGAACTAAAATTTATTTTTAATTAAAAAAGAATTCTTATTTTTCTCTTTCTCTTCGTCTTCTTCTTCTTCCTCTTCTTCTTCTTCTTCTTCTTCTTCTTCTTTTTCTTCACTCTTTTTTCTCATTTGTGTTTTTTTTTTACCTTTTATTTTTTCCTACTTGTATTTTTCGTCTTTCTTTTACTTTTCTTCGTTGTTGTTATTGTTGTTGTTGTTGTTTTTTTTTTGATGAAAAAATTTTCTTTAAATATTTCATATTTTTTTCTTGTTATTAATTTTTGAAACAAAAAAAAAACGAAAATTTTTATTCTTTCTCTCTGTTTTCCTTTTTCCTTTTTCCTTTTTCCTTTTTCCTTTTTCCATTTACTGTTCTTTTTTTTTTTTTGTTGTTGTACTTATAATTTTTTTTTTGTTATTCAGAAGACTTTCTAATAAATTATGTCAAAACCATTCTTGTCCTTTAAAGTCCTTTAGTTTGTGAATAGAAAATGTAAAAGAATAAAAATAAAAAATAGAAGAAAAGGTAAAACAGGGTAATTTTTACATTTTTGTTAAAATCAAGATTTTTTACATTCGACAATATATGTCCCCCCTGGCCACCCCCCACACATACATATATATATGTACATATATATGTACATATATATGTACATGCAGATGAACTAAAATTGATTGACGCATAAAACTGAATTATTAAAAATATAAAAAATTCTAAAGTGTTCATATGTGTGTGTGTGTGTGTGTGCGTGTTTGTACTCGTACCCATTTTAACTGTCGTATTTTCTTAGATTGAAATTTAAAAAATTTATTCAGTTCAAACAAAATGCAACCTTTTAAAGTATACAGTGTCAAGAATTGAAACAAAAATAAATGAAACTGAATAAATAATATAAATTTCAATCAGTCAATTTGGAGAAAAACAAAAAAAAAAAAAATATCCACTCTCGACAATTGAGAAGTTTTTTTCTTAACTGACAACCAAATGTGTGTGTGTATAACGCGATTGATAGAAGTGAAATTAAAACAACTAAAACTGTTTTACATTAGCAAACCTTCTTTTAAAATCTTATCTTCTATTTATTTTTATAAATAAACATACACACACACACACACACACCCACACACACATACATACACACGTAGTCATTTATAAAGTTCTACAAAGTACAATATAAAATCTAAGTATTAGTTCTTTCTCATGCATAACAAAATATATTTATTTGTATTTTTGGGGGGGTAGGAAGTTAAAAGAAAAAAAGAAAAAAAAAAAAAAGGTGAAGTAAAGAAAATGTATATGTATGTCAGTTAAATGGAAAACACTTTTAACACACACTAAGCACGCACACATCCCATCCATAATAATATTTAATGGATTGACTATATTATTATTATTATAGAAATTTTTTTAGGATTCTTCATTTTGATTGTTTGATGATGGAGGATAATGAATAAAATTTTCAGTTTCAGATTTTGGTGTGTTTCCTTTACCTTTTCATCATTCATCATTCAAATCAATCAGTTAAAAGATTTTTACTAATATTCAGATAAATTCGTATATACCTAATGATCACTCGGACTATTTTTTTCCTATAAAATTTATTATGAAAATTTTTAATAATTCTGGAATGCACATTTTATTGATTCATAAACCTGTCTAATGGGACCATATTGCAAAAATATTTGATGTAATTTGTTGAGTCAAATTTTAGTGCAGTTTGAATGAGAAAGATTGAAAATATTATTTAGTTTTGGAGGTGGTCCACCTAGACAGGTTTTACTGTAAATCATTCATTTTCGGCAAAAGTTTTAAAATTATATAAATATCGAATGATTCATTGGAAAACCGTTCAAGGTGACTCTCAATCTGGACAAAGTTGGAACATCTTCCTTTCCTGATTATAATCCAATATTTCATCTTTTAAAATAAATTCAAGGATTTTTTTTTTATCTAAAACTTTTATGAATTTTTCTTCGAATTTTTTTTTTTTAAAGCTTTTTGCATTTCCCAACACAAACTTTGAAAAACTTTATTAATGTCAAATTTAAAGGGAAATTGTTTATTTGTTTATATTTTTTTTTCTGTTTCTTTTATTTTTCTCAAAAAACAATCGAATATAAAAATAAATCAATTTATATGTAACAGCAACAACAACAAAAGTATAACTACAACAAACATTTCATTCTTTTAAAAACTTTTCATAAACAAATTCTCCGTAATTTTTCTTTAAATCTTATTTTTTTTTTTTTTTGGTTTCTGTAATTTTTCGCATCTAAAACTTTATTTTTTTTTTTTCTTTTGGTTTGGCTTTATTTCTGTTTATATAAATTTTATTTTCTAGAAATTTAAAACTTTTTATTAAAGAATTGTTGTTGTTATATAAATGTATGTACCTATGTGATTTACTGCACTTAAAATAAAGCTAAACATAAGTTTTTTTTTTTTGAACCAAAAAAAAAACAAACCATAAAAAAAAAGAGAAACCACATAAAAATGTGACAATAAATAAATTATTTACCTGTGAAAGAAAAATAAATTCTGTTACTGGTATGAGATTTTTTTTTCTCTCCCCCCTTCCACTTTTTTTTTCTTTACACAAACATATTTATTTTTTTCGCTTATGAAAATAAATAAATTACATTCGTTTTAATAATAATTGTGAATAAGTTTTTTCTTTTCACTGTTTTAAAGTGAATAATTGTTGAGAATAAAAGTTTTGTAATCTAGAACAATTGTTAGTTAGTTAGTTTTATTTATTTTACAAGGGCAAGCAACCTTTCAGTTATATTCACCCATGAGACTTACTATTTTTGAGGTGGGTTCTGAACCACCTAGCATTGGCACGTGCAATTTTTAATTCAATTCGGCGTATTGCCTGCTCTACCTATGGTAGGTTGTGAGATATTTTAGGTATTAATTGTTTTCATATTTTGTATTTCTTTACATTTTAATTTTTAATATTGTTTATATTGTTTTACTAATATCATTGAAAAAATTAATAATGAAAAATTTATTATTTTAAAGAAAATTTATTTAATCTTTTATTCAAAAACAAAAAAAACGTAAATAGAAACAGGCAACAAATAAAATATATAATGGTTAGTTCAAAAAAATACATATTTAACTAAATACGAAATATTTCTCGTAAAAAATAATTGTAATCGGACTACTGTAGCAATAACTTATCATAGTATTGCATGTAACTCGCACTAACACATTCTTAGTTTTATGTACATAGACATTTTCTCGATTTTTCCTCTAACGAAATAATCGTAATCGGACCACTGAACATCTATTGATTTAAAAATTTTTTTTTCAAGATTTGCATTTTCTTTAACGGTAAAAAATTTCGTATCGGGACTTGCAACTTAGTTGCACGAGATAAGAATATAAAAAGTTTGAAATTTTAAAGGTGGCTTTTTTTAGTAAGAAAAAGTATAAAAAAAAACTTACTAAAACGTTTGATTTTTCAAACAAATTTTCGACAAAAATTTCATGTATCTCATAAAAATGTATCATATGATTACATACTTTAATATCTATTGATTTAATGATAATGTTATGTAAAGAGTATTCGACCGGATATAGAAAGGTTTTGTCCATTTTCAAGTGTCGGTTGTATAATATTAATTTTCTATCAAATTAAAAAATTTTCAGAAGAAATCAAAACAATTGAATGTCAAGTGTATGAAATAAAATTCTTTAAGAATTGATCGTATTACAGACATAATATTCTCTACTGTGTTTATAGAAGACAAAACCAGTAAACTAAAGTGTACATTTTGTTACAAATAATTCAGCGCTTGCATTTTTAATAATTTCATTAAATTATTTCTGCTACTGAATATTGTTGCATTACTGACAAAAGTTAACACATCTACAGTTTTGAGTGACAATACTTATTGTTGTAATTTGTACCTTCAATTTTTCTGAAAGTTTGCTCTTGAAAATAAATTCTTTTCCATTTAATTTAAAATCATAAAATCATATTTTAAGAAAGATTGTTAAAATCTTTCTCGGTTCTGGGTGTTAATGAACATAATACACTTTAATCTACAAACAATAAACTTTTCTTACATACAAAATTAAAATTTAAATGCAGCGTAGTTGATGTAACTTTTTTAAGTGCAACAATATTGAATGTTGTCTGTTGGTAAACTTTATCTTTAGGAACATATAAACTTTTGAATTTAATAAAACTAATACGGAAAAATATTCTAAACTTTTAAAGAATTTAAAATTAAATTATAATTTTAATGAAAAACAAAAAAGAAAACATGAAGAAATAATTAAATTATAAAAGAAAAAATGTCACATAACTGGCAGATGTGTAAAGAAAAAAACTTTTTTATTTGAATTAATCTCAATATTGTTGGTGATCACAAATTGATGAATGCTGAATGATTAATTACTAAAATTTTCAATTTTCTATTATTTTCAGTTTTCAATAAACAAGTCAAAATGTGATTTATATTTTTACGCAGAAAAACAGAAAACAAAAATATCAATTTTTTTTTTTTGAGACAAACAAAATTGATTATCCAGATTTCACTCAAATTTTTATTAAAGTTGAGTGAAAATTGTTTTCATTTTGGTTTATTTGTAAAAGGGGGTAGAAATTTTTTGCTGTTGATATTTTTGGTTGTTAGATAAAATAACGATACTACGAACGTATGGTGACAAAATTCATTTTATTTACTTTTGGAGGGTTGTTTGAGTTTTCCGTTCTTTTTATTTCTCACTCCATTCTTTAATACGTAAATATTTTAATAATTTGATTTGATTTTTATTTTACTTATGGAATCTTCTAATATCCGTTCTTAATATATTTTTACATTTAAAAGAAAATTAATCAATCAATTTAAGAATCTATGTGGAAAATAACGTTTCTATAATTTACCTTTTGAATTCAATTTTATTTTTCTTGTCTTTATGAATATTTTCTAAGATTTTCCTTAAGTAACTTGTTTGTATCAAGTTTTGTTTTCTTTTCTGTTTCAAGTCAATATATAGGCTACGGGAGTAAATTTACTATTTACTATAAAATATAATTAGAATAAAAGACAAATACTAGAAAAAGTTTACACACAGTTAAAAAAATTTCACTTTATCAGTTCCTACTTGTGCCTATTTGTATTTGTGTTTGTATTTGAAGTTATAATTCCGAGACAAAGATAGATAGATAAAGATATTAAAATGAAAAGAGTTTAGTGAGAGATGGTTAGAGAATAAAAGAAGGAAATAATAATAAACTTCAAATAAATCAAAAAAAAAAAAACAATTCATTTAATTTGTGTAAATTCTTTATAATGTAAATTTTATGGCGTCTCCACCAAATAAAATTACGTAAGAAAAAAAAACAAAGCAATCAAACAATACAGATTTTCGTTCGTCTATTAATTAATTTTATTTAAACAAGCTGTTTACCATTATCTCAACAGTGGGATTAAAATCAACTTCAACTAAACCAAAACTCAACTAAATGTTTCTAGATATATTCGTAGAATTATATTATAATTGGTTGAGTTGACTTCATTGTACTCACTTTTTAAGATTTTATAATAAGTAGAATATATACGTACGTACTATTTTGTAATCACTTCATTCAGTCTTATGTTTTTTCATGCTTTCTTAGGCTTAAAAAATAGACAACAACAACCAAAAAACCAAAAAAAAAAAAGTAGATGAAGAAGAAGAAAATGGAATAAGAAAGAATTTTCTATTTACATATTTTGATGTGAAGAAAATTATCAAAAGAATTAAAATAAAATAAAAAAAGAAAGGAAACAACAATATTTTAATTCTATGAGTGAGGATAAAAAATAGGAATAAGTAACACAGAAGAAGAATGAAGAAGTGGAAGAAAATTAAAACCACGAGATTAAATTAAAGTTAAATTTACCAGAGAAAGAAAGACAAAGAGAGAGAGAGAGAGAGAGTGTTTAACATAAAAGGATACAGAAAAAAGGCAAAATTTGTATATAAGGATTAGAGATTTATATAAATTCTCATTTTCAAAAGAATAATATTTATGTAGGGGAGAAAAGTTGATCCTTTATACGTGTATAAATTTGTGAGGCTGTGTGTGTGTGTGTGTATGTGTGAGTGTGTGTTTGTGTACTACGTTGAAAAATGTCAATAATTCATTATAAAACATTTAACAAATAATTTATGTTGAGTGTTATTGTACTGACATACATTTTTATATGAATTTCAACTTTTCGTTTTAATCTTTCCTTGCTTGATTTTCTAAGCTTTCTATAAAAACTTTTTAACAAACAAAAAAACAAATGTTATCTTACAAATTTTCCTTAAACAGAAAAACTATTAGGATTATAAGTTATAGAAATATTTTATGAGTTTTAATACAGCGAAAATAAATCGCTACTTAACGAAAAGTTTTTTACTACCAGAACCTGGATATAACGAAGTACCTCGTTATAACGTTTAACAAATATTTATCTATATAAAAGTATTCCATCATGTTTCTATTAACGAATCCTCAATTTTTCTATAACATAAAGGTATAATTTCTTCTAATCACGCGATTTTCCCACATATCATCATCATCATCATCATTATCATCATTTATTACTACAAAAAAACCAATTTTTCTTACCGTACAAATTTTGTTTAATTCTTTTTTTTTCTATAATGTCCATCAAGATGTTAGATCGTTAGATTTAATTACCCTATTTTTTTGGGATAAAACTGAGAAAAAAAGAACCAACCCAGAAAAAAGTAGAAATATTTTCTCATAAAAAAAAAATGGGGGGAAAAAACCTTACAAATGTTTAATCTTAAAAATGTCGTGCATTTGAACATTTTTTTGTTCTTTTTTAATTTCTTTTATAATTTTTTTTGTTTTTGTTTTATTCATTTCTTTTTACTTTTAAATTTCAGTCAACGTAATTATATCTAATTTTTTTTCAACCCTTTATTTACATGCTGTAAAAACTAATTTGTCCTTTATTCCTGATTTTTACTTATTATTTATAAGATGTGTGTGTGTGTGTATAAAAGTGGAGAAAATTCCAAAGAACAATTCCTGATATTTTCTTATATTTAAATATTACACATAAATAGGGGTGTGGAGTGTCAATTACACAAATTTAAAATTACAAAAATTTACGAAAGAAAAATCAAAATTTTCCACATTTTATATCAAAAAATTATTTTCACAATAAATAAATTATTAGAGTTTTTATGCTATTTAATATTCGTTTCTAAAAACATTCCTGTGTTCATTCAATAAAGCTTTTTTTTTATGACTCAGAAAAGCTCTTCATTTCTTTATCACTTGTACATTTAAAATTTGAATAATTTTTGTTGTTTTTTTTTTCTTTTTATTTCTGTCGGCGTAAAATTATCAACAAAAGGGATTTTTCTTTTGAAAGAAAGATTTTACGTTTTATTATTTCTCTGCCATATAAGTTGAATTTAAATTAGATTAATTTATAAAGTGTTTGATGATTTAAATTGTGTTTGTTGATGTAATGTTTATGAAAATAGTTTATGTTTAGAAATGTGTGAACATTTTTGAGTAGTTTGTATTTTCATTTAAACTTTATCCATAACAAAATAAATTGCCCATAATTTTTGGTTGATGAAAAACCATAAAAACTTATTGAAATATCTTTTAAAAATAGTTTATGAATTTGTAAAGACGTAGGTTAACTAAACTAATTATTTAAAGAGAATTTGGAATGTAAAAAGGATTTTGATTCATTCGTGAATAAATCCTAAACATTTACCTAAAACTGAATGATCTTACTTTTCATTGAAAATTTAATAATTGGAAACGGAACATCAATGATAACACGTTCGATTCTAGGCAATGCGCCGAATCGAATTAAAATGCATATGCAGATGCAAGGTGGTTCCTTAAAAATAGTAGGTCTCGTCCCGATTTGACTTAATAAGGGTTTTCCAGGTAGTCTTGATGCAAGTCAAGTACAAACAGAGTAAAAAGTGATTTTAGTGTCCCGAATTCAAGTCTTGAAATGACAGAAAAAAATTGTTTCGATTTTCGGACAAAAAAAATTATCAAATTATTTTTATGGGAAAGAAATTAATGTGATGAATGTCAGTTCTATATAAAAGAAATGAGAGCCACCAATTAAAATTAAGTTTAAAGAAAATAAATTTCTGTCCATTTCTGTCCATAATGATCTTAAGTGATTTTATACAACTCATTCCTCCATAATTTCACACCTTCTTCGTTAGAAAATATTTTATTGAAATTGAAAGCAATTCATTATAAATTCATAATTCTATGAAAGAAATAAAGTTTATGATTTACCATTTTCTTCCATTTTCCTTTGTTTGTATAACGTGTACATAATTAGTCCAATGTCTGTGTGTATAATTAGATTATCTAGGTCATCACAATATATAAGAAATTTTACATTTTCACTTTAAATTTAAACACTTTTCATCAAAATAAAAGAAGAGCGAGAGAGAGAGAGAGAGGGGGAGGAAAAAAATTTGAATTTTAAACAAAAATTTGATTAAAAAAAAAATATATTCAATATTTTGTTGTTGTTGTTCTATTTTTCTGTGTCATGTGAATTTTGAAGGATTGAACTTTTTTTTTCATTTTTTTTTTTTTTGTCGTTCCATTTTTACCGTCGTCTTTAAAACAACAAGTGGTTTGAGTGTTTTCCAAAAAGGAAAAAAAAACTGCCTATTATACGCGTCATTATAATATTCACGTTAATGTCACGACCATTATTCGCGTCATGGTGCGAAAAGAAAAACAAAAACAAAAACAAAAAAAATCAACAGAAGAATGAAAAAAATTTTTATCCATTTTTTGTTTTTCTAAAATAAAATAATAATAAAAAAAAAGATACAATGCAAATATACCTAGCTGCGTGTTTGTTCTTTTTTTTTTCTTTCGTCCTTGTGTCCTTGTCCTAAATTAAACCTATTTAATTATAGATACGCGATGTTTTTTTTTTGTTTCCATTCAAGTTAAAAGAAAAAATCCAAGTAAAAAATCAAGATCATTTTTTTTTGTTGCATCGAAGAAATTCTTCACAAAGGATTTTTTTCATGAATTAAAAATCCTTCTAAAAAGGAAAAAAATGTGAAGTAAAAATTGAATTATTTCTCTTTCATTATTTAAACATAATTTTCTGTTTGGGTTGTCTCAATTAAAATGAGACACACATCCAAGGTGAAAAATTAAAAGTATCGGAAATGAGAAAAGAAAATTTTCAATTATAAAGGAAAAACATTTTTAAAGGATTGAATTTAATTTTACCGTAATTTTTATTTCTAAATTTAAAATTCTAAATCAACAAATATGTCCATTGCCATTCAATCGGTGCAAAGAGATTTTGTTCTGATAATGTCCATATAATAAACAATCCAATGATTTTGATCAGAGATTCTTCATTTTTAAACTTAACCGTAAATAAAGACGAATCCCGAACCGATTCGATATAAGAATAAAATCTTCTGTAATTTGAAGTTTTCAATTCAACTTCAATGGATCTATAAATATTACCGGATTCAGTTCCGATTGACTACACCATATTGTTCTGTTATTATTCTTCAAAATAAAATTCAATGAAAAACCCATTGAGACAGTTCAATAGATTTTCTAAGAAAAAAGAAAAAATATATATATAAAATCCATAAAATTAAAAGTTTTCAAATTAATTGAAATTCTACGAAATTTTTGTTATTTGTCAAACCAAATAAATATCGAAACGAGAATTCAAATGAAATAAATCTTCTTTTATTTATAAGAAGATTAATAAAATTCAATATTTGAATTTAATTTAAAAATGTATAGTTAAGTGACAACTATGAAATCTGTTATTTCCATGAATTGGAAAGTATACAATTTTTATGAAATCAATTTAAACAAAACTAAATTAATCGTACTTGAACTTAATAAATTTCAATTTCACTTTGTCACAGGAATTGTTAGATTTTGTCAGAGGAATTGTGATCGTGCAAAATAATAAGTCTTGTTTGGCTGATTCAAATCTTGGTATAGAAACAATTACTTTACTTCTGTATACCAGAGAAATCACATGTCCGATCTACCTAGAATAAATGTAAACAATTCATATAAATTGTGAGAATATTATTAAATCAATTTAATTGAAATTCAAATAAAATATTCAATAATATTATTAACTGAATAAAGATAACTTTACACCCTTTAATTTGATTATATTTGATCTACTTGATAAAATGAAGAAAAGGGTTGTTTGTCATTTAACTTAATTGCCCTTTTATCTTATATTATTCTTCAAAAACTAATTTTATAATTGTTATCATAAAATATATTCTTAAGTGAATTGAAAAATCAATTTACTAAAAATCGAGATAGAGAGAGAATGAGAGAGATATATAAGAGAGATGGAGAGAGAGAGAGAGAGAGAAAGGAATATATAATAAAAAGATTTAATTTTCTAATTTACAATAATTACTTAGAAAATAAATAGAATAAAAATTTTAACATTTTTATTACACAAAAATACCGATAAGTAGAGTAGAGTAGAAAAATGTTACAAGGAAAAAGAAAGAGTTTAAAAAAAAAATGTTAACAAGAAGAATTCAAGTGTCGATTTAATAATAGAAAATTATTCCCATGTGTAACAATAATCTAAGTAGAAAATTTTCCCTTATTTCATTTGTTCTTCTGTAAATTTTCTAAATGTGATTTTTAGTAGAAAATAAAGATAATAATTATTGAGTCATTTTAGGAATAAAATCTGATGAGGTACAGATAAGATTAGAAATATGAAATAGAAACTCATCTGAGATTAGATTGAGATGATGTAACAGAATTTCTTGTAAGATTTAGATGAGAATATTACTTGAAGCGATATGTTAATTTATAGGTGATGTAGAAATCTTTAAGTGATTTTTTATTTATTATTTTTTCACACGCATCAAATAATTTTCTTAATTTTTACTTCAATTGTTTCTTATAGTTTAAGAAAAAAAAGGGATAATTTCCCTCCAAGAAAAATAATAATCAAAAATCAATTAATCTAATTATCTGTTGTTTTATTAGATAAAATGTTTCTCCCTTTTTTTTCTTTAATCAAATCAAATTCTGTTAAATTAATTCAAGTAGAAAAAATTCAAATTTCTTTTTTCATCAAAATTAGAGAAATATTTTCTTTAACTTTTTGTTTTCAGTTTTTTTCTGTGATTTATTTTTTCTTCAATTTTTTTGCTTGTCGGAAAAAATAAACGTAAATTATTTAACTTTTAAAATATTATGAATGATTTGATTTGATTTTGTCCATTGATGGCACGAGAAGACAACAAAAGAAAAAAAAAGTTATAAAAGTTTATCATCAAAAAAAAACAACAACGACAACAACAAAAAATAAAAATAAAATCTTACCAAAAGAGGAAGAAAAAGAAAAAATATTGCATAAAGAAAAAATAAACAAAAAATTTCTCTATTTTATGTTGTGTGAAAAGAAAATGAAATATAAATTTAAAGCGATTGTAACTTTTCGTTTTTCTCACTTTCAAGGGTAAAATTTTTTTTAATAAAATAAAAATCTATAAACATCAAATTCCTAACAACACCCAAAAGAAATTAAAGTCAGACTGTAGTGCATAATATTGAATTCAATTTATTTTTCACTATAGAATTTTTGTGCAGAACCACAGTTGAATTGAAATCAATAGATTTCCGTTTAAATTTGCATTTATCTCACTAGAATGAATTATAATTCCACTAGCACTCTAGTAAAAATCCTTACAACTAGTGCGAAGTAAACTAGAAATAAAAATGATCGTGTCTTGAATCTTTTTTTTTTTGTTACAAGAAAGTAAATAAAAAATGATTGACAAAAAATATTGATAATATTGTTAAAATTTTGAAATCAATTGTTATTGTAGGGAAAAGTGTAAAACGTTGTAGTTGTTATTCCTTATTGTTGTTATTTATTGAAAGAAAATTTCAATATCACGTCTATGAATAAAATATCCGGAATAAATTCTTTCACATTAAATAATTGATCATTGAAGAAAATTGTGAACAATTTAATTATCTGAATCAAAACTTATTCTTCAATAATCCTATATTGTTGTTGTTGTTGTTATTTTATAGAAAAATCTTTTACCAATAAACAGCCGTGAGTAAATAAATCTTATTATTGAATGGAAAATTCGCCTTAGAATTTTCTATAAGAAAGAAATGAATAATAACAATGTACTGTGAGAAGTGGTGAGGTGCGGTGAAGTGAGGTGATGGGTTGTTAATCTATTTTTATTGGATAATTTTTAAATTAGACTTTATTTTATATTCAACATAAACATTTTCCGTTTCCGACGGTATATTTTCTAATGGTTAACAACAAAAAAAAAAGTTTATAATCCGATCGTGAATTACATTTTGTGTATTCAGTTTTTTTTCTTCTTCTTCTTTCTTTTTTTTTTTTTTTGATCTGCGATAATCCTTTACCCTGACATAATTCAAAAGTTTGTTATCGTATAATCATAATATTTAAATCGTTTTTTATTTTTGATGTGAGAATAAATTTGAAAAGCTCTTTTTCTTCTAATATCCGTCAAAGATTTTAAAGGACAGATTTACGTACATGATTTAATCAAGATGTTTTCTAAATACCGTCTGCACTAGTTAGTTCACTATACGCGATCCTTGTAACGAAATACTCACACAAAACATTATTTGGGTCTGTAACATTAAAAGATGAAGGTTGGTGGGAATTAGTGCATTAAGATCATTGAAATTTTAATCAATAAGGATTAAGTGTAGTGATAAAATTGAGGAATCCATTGGAGTGAATTGATAAAAGTTTCAGTTGATTATTACGACTTTAATAAATGTTTTCGTTTGGAAAAAATATGCTCAAAATTTTTAATTCATTTATTTCAGGAATTAATTTTATTCTATAATTCTGTAAGAATAATCTTCTTAATGTAAAATCTCAAGAGACATAAATGATTTCAGTCCCATTTAAATTAAATAAATTTTAATCTCTCCAAAGACTCATTTAATTGCAAATAAAATGTGCAGAATCACAGACATTAAATTTAAATTTATATTTTGTGATTCAAATAATTTATACATATGATTATTATTCTCAAAAGGAAATGACAGGATAACAACAACTATAACAGAAAGTAACAAAAAAAGAAAAAGGAAAAGGGAAAGAAAGAAAAGAACGGAAGACTCCTATTAAATTTACAAATCCCAGTAAAATATTTTAAAACATTTTAGGTAATGTCATTATAATGTTAATGATTAAGTGGGACACTTATCTTAAAATCATAAGGGAATTTTGTATTTATATTTTATCCTGTTTTTATATATATATATAAACTAACCATACATACATACACACTTATAGACGTAATCATTATAAAAAAAAAGACGTGTTCGTTTAACAACTAAAACCACCTTTTTATACTGTCCACAAAAAAGATTTTCTTGCTCGAAACCAACTTAACAACAACAACAACAACAACAAAAATTCCATAAACGATGGACAATGAGGGAGAAAAAAACCAAATGACCCCCCGACACCCCCTTCTTTTGGTTCAACCATAAACATAAACACAAGAATATATTATATGGCATTTTGTGTATCGTGACAGACTACAAAATATTGTGAAAGACAGATGAGATTGGTAGGTGGGCGAGATAAAATGGGAAATTGTAGGGTTGGGAGTGGAAAAAAATAAAAAAGAAATAAGGTGAATCTACAGAACACTTAAATGAAATTAATCGATACTTTATTCAGATTTACGGTCATACTTACTTCACACCACAAAAAAAACAAAAATATAAAGGGAAATAACGTATAAAAGTAAAAAGGAGTCACGATATACTCAAGAAGATTTTATAAGAACCATCTAATAAATAGCATTTTTCTTCCTTTTACTCTTTTTTTCTTCTTTTTTTCTTGGTTAAACCTCAATCAATGGTCATGATGATCACAATAATTTTCCTTAAGTTTTATTTTTTTGAAAGGAATTCTCTTTGTTTCTTTGACTTTTGCTTCTTACTTAAGGAGAATTATTTTATTTTTTTTTTGGTTAAAAGATGTACGCATAAATCATTAAATAATTGATAAATTTAAACCATTAAGATATAAAATGATAAAGAATTGTAATATTCTGTATGGCCTTAGGCAATTATCTGTTCAGGTAATACTGAAACAAAGAAAAAGAAAATATTTCGAGGTTATAATTTCAAAGCTCATAGATCCTAAGAAAATTCATTCTCAGACGATTCATATTTGAACCATAGAACCAATTAAAAAATATTTATTTATTTATTCATGGATTTCTTTGAAATTCTAAAAATGTCTACCCGTCAGGAATATTAATATTTTGTATTTTATGTTCACGCATTTTATAACTGAATTAATTAATTATTTCGTAATCTTCTAGAACGATTCTAATAATAAGTACATTATGGATACGGATTATAAGTAGAATTACGATTTGATTTTAAAATTGCGTTTTCCTTAAGAACTTCCAAATCATTGATAGAAATTTTTCTGTAGTTTCTTAACGAATTAAGTGGCATGAATTTTATCTTAATTCTCTAATTAGAAGATGAAACTTAATTAAAGTGTCCTTAAGCATCTTAAAATCTGCATTGCAATTTATAGCCGCATTTGCTTTGGCTCTTCTTTATAATTTTGTTTTATTTTGAGAAGTTTTCTTGTTCTTATTTGCAAATTCAATCGATCGATAAAGGACCAATTTTTTTCATCTTGTCCTAACCCTTAGAAATCTTATGAATAAATTTTTCCATTTTTCTTTAAATTTTAACAAGAACAAAAAAAACAAAAAGATTCAATTAATTTTTTGTACCAAATCTCTCAGTCCATATCTTCCCACATAATCTCAAATCCCAGTTTCTTACAATATCCATTTTTTTGTTCTGTCTTTTTTTTTGTGTGTTCGGTTATTTAAAAAACAAAATTTGATTTCAAATACAAAAAACGGTGGGTGGGAGGATGACAAAGGAAATGGAAAGAGAGTGAAGTCCTGTCCGAATATACAGATATATGACATTACATGAAGGATCATTTCGGAAGAAGCAAAAAAAAAAAAACAAACAAACATACAGAAGAAAAAGCAAAAAGGAAAAATGAAAAGGAAATGGGCAACAACAACAAAGATAGGCAAAGAAGAGAAAAGAACAAGGAGGAGAAAAAAGAGAATTTTATAATAAAGAAGAAGACGAAAAAAAAACGATAAAAGAGAAGAAGAAGAAGAAAACCAACAAGAAGAAAAGTTGATGCAATATTGATAAGATTGAATTTTCTTCTTTTTTCTTTTTTTTTCTCTACAATATCTTTCTCTTTTCTTCTACGTTAAAGAGACGAGGGTTGAATCATATATTATGATGAAAAATCCAATACCACCACCAAATACAAGTTTATACTTTTTATGTTGTCCCAATATTGGCTTCAAATATTTTTCACTATGATGCGGTATAGACATTCAATGTTGTTATTGTTAAACAGAAGGAACAAGAATAAGAAGAAAGAAAAAGAAGAAGAATAAGAAGAAAGAAGAAGAAAGAATAAGAAGGAAGGAAAAGCAAAGAAAGAAAGAAAAGAAAGAAAGTAAATCGAATAAATAGAAAAGGTAACAGAAAACTTTTTTTTTTGTTAGACGTTATAAATACGATCATAAAAAACGAATATATTTCTCTCTCTCTCACCCTCTCTCTCTCTCTCTCTCTTATACTCCATTTCTTTTTTCTTAGAAAAAAAAATAAGGAAAGAATCTCAGTGTAAAGATATAATATTTTCTTACCATTTTTCGATTGACATGATTAAATTATTAAAATGTATTTATTGATAGATATTGTCAAGAAATACACCAACAACAACAACAACAACAACAACAACAACAATGAGAAGAAAATACAAAAAAAATGGAAGAGTTTTGATTCAAGAAATACAAAAAAAAAATGGGAAAAAATTGAAAAAAAAAACTAAATTAAAATTTTTTTTAGTCGACTTTTTTTTTTTCTTTTGTAAAAAAAAAAACCATTTTTCTTTGTGACATTTTTTGTGTGTCTTTTTGATTTTATTGAGTGTGCCATTGAATGCGTGATAAAAAATTTTCTAAACAAAAGATGAAAGTGAAAATATAAATCACTAATATAAAATTCTGGTTAAAATCTCGGTAGAGATTTGATTGTACCAGAAACTATTTACCTTTATGCTGTTACTTATTTTTTTGTTTTATTGGCTTTTTTCGGATATCTCCCATATAACCATTGTCTATCGTTCTTTAACGTCCACTTTAGAGGAGACCAACTATTTTTGTTACTTATGTTTGTAATTAAAATAATTTTGGTTCTGTATATAGAATCATTGGAATTATTGTTAATTGTATAATTAGGTAAAAGTGAGAGTAATCTACAGGACAAAATCAACAGGCAAAACTCAATTGCGAACAAATCAAACGTTGAACAATATAAATGGTTCTTCGAAACTCTGTGATCAACAGATTTTATTCACGGAGGTTTCAATCTGCAAGACTACGACTAATTAAAAGAATTTATGTTACTACCCAAGTTCCAACTAATAATTCAATAAGTTCTCGTGCATTTAATCATTTCAACTTAAATTGATTTTAATTTATATTTTTAACCAAAAATTATTGAATTTTATAATTCCATCAATTCACGTTCAAATTCAATTACAAATAAATAAATCCAACATTTTCAAACAAAATATTATTATAAATATAAACCGAACAGTCATTATTTATTTTACCAACAAAATTATTTAGATAATTTCACAATTATACGTAGGAAGAATTTATGTAATTGATGAATTTGTAGGAAGCTAATTGTGTACAAAGCTATGAAATTTATAACAATAATATTTCACAATACGATTAAAATTTTATAATTTCAAATTAAAATAAAAATAAAATAAACTTTAATAAAGACAATAATTTTCTATAATTTTCTATAATTTGATTTTCTTTTCTCTGTAAAATAAAAAAAAAAAAAATAGGACGGAAAAGAAAAAAATATAAATAAAGAAAATTTTGTACGTTAAACTTTAGTGAATTTTTAGCAGTGAAAATAAAATGAAAATTTTTTCATTTATAATTATTTTTGTTCCATTATTTTGTACTTTTTCTAAAAGTCAAAATGTTTTTAATGATTTTGTTGAATTTACAATTTTATATTTTAATGTAAAAAATATAAAAGTGTTAAATGTTGTATCCTGTTTTGATAATTGTTCGTGCATTTAAATACAATGAAACTTTAAAGTTACATTTTCTTATTTATTTTCCAGATGACAATATTAATGCATTAAAGAAATTTTCTAAAATGGAATTTCAAACAAGAATTATAACAAAAATAACACAACTAGAATCATTTAATTATCCAGAGTTGTATTCAAGTGGAATTATTGGTGATATTGATTGTAATTTGACAAAATCTATTCTAGAGATTTCTAACGAAAAACATTTATTTAAAAATCAATTGTTTTGGTTACTTTTTGATTTCTCAGAAATATTTTTCGATGAAATTGAATCAAACTTTAAAATCAATAAATACAATGAAATATTTAAATCATTAGAAATTTTACCAATGAGTGAAGTTGTTTTAATCCTACGATCGGCAAATCATACAATTTGGAAACTTTATGATATTTACAAAATACGATTAATTGACTTACCGATTTACACATTAATTGCTGAAATTAAGATGGATGAAGAAAATATTCAAACATTTCAAAAAGTTTTCAAAAAATTGCTACCAACTGGAAGACGACGAAAAAATTTAAATGGAATTTATATAAGATGTGCAATTGTTATTAGTTTTCCAGATATATTTACAAGATTAGATGATATTACAATGCGACATATTGATACATTTACACGTGGAAATTATCCTATATTGGTTAATTTAAGAGACGATTTAAACTTTCAGTAAATAAAATAAACTTTAATTTCTTTTAAAATCAATAGAATTTTATTGATAAATTTTTTTTTTCTCTTTTAAAATTGTAAGATTTGATATGATTCAATTGGATAATTTTGGTTGGAATCATAATGGAACATTTGATGGTCTTATGGGAGTTTTACAAAGGAATGAAGTTGAATTTGGTGCTTTAGCTGTACTTATGAGAGATGAAAGAGTTGGTCTTATTGATTTTGCAGCAGAAACATTTCGTATACGGTATAAAATTCACTAGAAAATTATTTATTCTTATAAATAAATATTTTGTTTTTAGTGCTTGTATTATGTTTCGTCAGCCACCATTATCAGCTGTATCAAATATTTTTATTCTACCATTTCATATAAATGTTTGGATAGCAAGTTTAATTTTATTTATATTAACAGCATTAATTATGTTAAGTCAATGGTTTCTTAAAAGAATACGTCAACAATTACATCCATTTGATGCTATCACATTTATATTGGGTACAATATGTCAACAAGGTTTTTATTTATCATTAAATTCAATATCTGGACGTATTATAATGTTTATTAGTTTTATGGCATCAATATTTTTATTTACATCATATGCAGCAAATATTGTTGCTCTTTTACAAACACCAAGTAATTCAATAAAAACAGTTGCAGATCTTATTGATTCACCACTAAAAATTGTTGTACAAGACACAGTGTACAATAAAGTATATTTTGAGGTAAGTTTAAAAGTTTTTTAAAAAAAAACACTTCCTTTATATGCGGAAATCACACCACAACAATCGGAAAGTAAAAGTCAAACGAGAATTAAATAATCCAACAATTTGGTGGCCTGTTAAGACAATTTCTATAAATGTAGAGGTGGACACATTTGGAGAATGAGAAAATGTTAGAAACATAATTAATAGTTTTTCTTATTTTCCTCATTGCTTTTTATTTCACTTCCGTTTCTACTTTATTTTTATTTTTATTTATTTATTTATTGGATTTTACTTCAATAAAAACTAACTCAATTTATATTTTATTATAGGAAACAACAAACATCGAAACTAAAACTTTATTCAATAAAAAAATTAAACCAATTATTGAGAAGGCATTTGTTGATCCAGAAGAGGGTATAAAAAAAATAAGAAATGAACCATACGCTTTTCAAGTGGAAGCACATGCTGGTTATAAATATGTTAGTGAAACATTTACAGAACATGAAAAATGTGGTCTTAAAGAAATTGAAGTATTTAAATTGCCAATGATTGCTGTACCAATACGTAAAAATTTTCCTTATAAAGAATTATTTAAACAAAGATTACGTTGGTTACGTGAAATTGGTTTAATAAATCGTGAATATAAAAAATGGGTACCACAAAAATCACAATGTCAAGGGAATATAAATGATTTTGTTAGTGTTGGTTTACCTGAATGTCGTCCAGCATTAAATATGCTTGGAATTGGAATAATTATTTCTATTTTTATTTTATTTATTGAGATTTTTGTTAAATTTTTACAAAATTTAAAATATAAAAATCATTTGCGAATTTTAGAAATGCAGAAATTTTTAAGGAAAGAAAAAAATATGAAAATTGTGTTTATTAAATAAAGTTGTAATTTTCTATTGGTTGTCATTTGTTGTTCTTAGATTCTATATTTGTAATTTTTAAAATTAAATGATCCTTCGCATAAGTGTAGTACAGATGCTAAGTTTCTATTGTCTGTTTTAAATCAAAATAATAATTTTCAATTTATTTCACATAAATTTTAAGCTTTAAAATTAAAAACAAAAAAAAAACAAATTCTTATAAATAGAATAAATCTTAAATGCCAACATATTTTCTTTTGTTTATATTTTATAGATAATTTCCGATTTATTTTTAAAATATAAAAGTTTCCTTTTATGTTAATCCACCAACAGTTTATGTTTGAATTAATAATTACGTTACTTGAATATGAAGAGGATTTTTTTTTCCCAAACGTAAATTTAATTAAAGTTTTTAAAATGTTTTTGTTTTTGTTTTTAAAATTTTATTTTGTTGTTTATACGAAAAGCTTTAACATTTTTTTTTTTTGTATACTTTCTGACAACAACAAAAATTAAATCAACAAAAATGATGAAGTCTTCACTTTATATACTTTATGATTGTTTATAAACGGATACGGATGTATGCGTTCCGCTACCAAAAATGTACAAATTTTTTCTGTATTTAAATTTTAAAAATCATAATTTTTGTTTTTTCATTGAAATAAAATTAAAAAAATTCAGAGATAATAAAGCAAAAGATTTTAAAGCAATGAAAAATATTTAGGATGTGTCAAAATGACAATTTTTTTTTCTCTCAAATTTCATTTTAACTGAGTGAGGGTGTGCCCTTAGGGGAATTTTGTCAGTGTTTTCCTTTAAATGCGTATCTATGTGCTAACGTGTCTTTGACAGAAAACCAATAATAAAATAATTCTAGTCATATGCGTTTCTTTTTTTACCTTTTAAAATGATTTTGTTTTATACACGGAAATGATTTAAATTTTAACATATGGTTTACGTCAATTCGTTAATTGAGGATAACAAGAGTCTAGTTAAAAAAAAAATCATTGAAATGTTTTTCCATGATTTAACTAAAAGAAACACTTCACATAAATTCATAGAATTATTTCAGTTCAATAATCTCTACTTCTCATACTTCAAGTAACTTCCCTACTTCAACTTTTTGTTGATTTTATATCCGGCTTCAAATATACTTTTGCATCATTTACATAAAGATTTCTTATCTATTGAAAATCGATTATTCCAACCAAAAATTGAACTTTGACTATCAACAAAGTAACGAACATTTTCTCATCTATTTTTTTTTGTTCTCACATTTTTTTCTTCTTGTGTTTATTTGAGATAACAAGAAAATTTCATGCCAACTTAGATAAAGCTGTCACGGACAGAAAAGACAACAACGATGAGGACTACAATGATACGACTAAACTGAAAATTATTTTTCTATTTTCATCAATTTACGAAAAACAAATATTTACACATAAACACACACGGATATAAATAATAAGTTCAACAGCAATTTAAGAAAAATAAAAACCAAATATTTCTCAAAGAAGAAGAAGAAAAGCCTATTCCGTCTTTCTGTCATATAATGACTCCCTTCGTTTATACTTTCCTTATCAGACAAGTGACAGACAGAATGACAAATCGATAGTGATTATTTTACTTATAAAATATTGTTGTTGTTCTTATTATTTCCTTTTCAACCACTTTTTTTTTTTTATCTTGACAAAAATTACAGAGAAATGAATTTTTCTTCTAGAACTTTTTCTTGAAATAAAAAGAAAGAGAAACACAAAAAAAGCAAAAACAAAAACAAAACAATCAAAATACACCCGCGCGAAATATAAAACGACATGAAAGGAAACGTCTGCATTTTTTTTTTATTTGAAGTAAAAAATGTTAAACCTTTTCTGTTTTCACAATTTTCACATTTTATGTATTTTTTTTTTTTTTACAACGCTAAAGAACGAAGTGAAGCGGACTCCTTAAAAAATTTATTCTCACATTACAACTATAACAAAAAAATGTTTACTTTATCCGGAGATGACGAGATGGAAAACAACAATAACAACAAATACTACATAATACAAGAACATTAGATTTTATTTTGTTGTTGTACAATTCTAGAGTTCCTATTTTACCCGCATTTTATATTATAAATCATTATTCTCTTTCTCTCTTTCTTTCATTTGTTTTTTTTTTCGTTAAGCATATAACGGGAAAGACCATGAAAAAGAAAATATTCTCTCTCATCTATCGATTAAGTTAAGAAAGACTCTCGTGCTCATCTTCTTTTTTGTAAAAAAAAAAAAAACAAAAAAAATTCTGTGGGATGTTTTATACAATTTTTCTTTCCTTGTTTTTTTTTTGGCTGCATTCATTTATTCTTTACCACCCAATAAGAAGAACAAGAAGAAGGACAACGAATATGGGGGAAAAAGCAAAAAGAAAAAAGGGAAAAATGAAAAAAGAAGGAAAGGAAGAAAAAAAAGGGAGCTTTTGATTTACTGTAAAAACAGTAGAAATATTAGGGTGAATAAAGGAGGGGATGGAAGAATTTGAGTGAAAATGTGTAGGTGATATTGTAAAAATTATATTATGTACATTGTTCTATTGACATAAGACAAGTTGAAGTTTGTTGCGGTTAATGACAGAGAAATGTCGTCTCTTAATAACAAAAAAAAAAAAAAAAAGAAAACAAAAACAAAAACTTTTGGAAGAAGGGGCAACAAAAAAAAAAGCAGCGTAAATCTAATATAATTCATGTCACACGTGGATTTTATTTTAAATTTTTTCTTCTCATATTTTTATTTATTCTCTCAAAAAGTCTGCTCACATTTTTTAATGTTCATAATTGTTTAACTTTTATACGAATTTTTTTTTAATATTATTTTTTTTTTTAATTTTAAATTAGAATGAGAAATCTGCTTTTTTTCTTAATCTGCTTTATCTGACTTCTTTTTGTTTTATTTAACGTTAAAAAAAAAAAAAATGGCGACGATTTTTTTTGTGTTTTCGTGTTTCATATGAATAAATTAGTTAAACCATTTTCATCATCTAACTTAAGTTTATTATTTGTTTGTATAAAAATTTATATAAGTAATCTCAGGTGTGTCTGTTAAGTCATTATGTGTATTAACATTAAACACTTAACGTTTTTGTTTTGTTTTTTCTATTGAAACACTTTCGATATTTTCTTTATTCATTTTGTTTTTTTTTTTGTTCACGTTTAAAGATTCAATTTTATGTGAATATATTTTTGTATTTTCACATTGCAATTAATTTATATTTATTTCTAAAAAGACATTTGGGTACTTTAAAATGTGAAGATAATTAGAACATTATAATATTATTTATGTTGTTCATAAAGTAAATAAAAACTACTTTATACCGACTTAAAATTTATTATAATTGAATTCATATCGTTATCAAGTATGGTGGCAATAAAATACAAAGAGTATGAGAGAGCGACAGTGAGAAAGAGAGGGAGAGAGAGGGAGAGAGATAAAATATGAAAACTATTAAATAGAAAAAAAAATATGCAAAATTTTCACTTGGTTTAAATTAATTAAATATGAAAATGTCGTTAATGTGTCTACCTACTTAACAACTTATACTTAAAATATAATTTAATAGAATTTTCATTTATTTAATTTAAATAGAGAAAATAAAGAAAATATATTTTTGAGAGGATTAGATAAAATTGTATATAGGAAAATGTTTTTTATGTAATTTATAAACTTGTACATTTCATTTGTTTGTTTATATTTTACTGTAAACAAAACAAAAAATAAATTCAATTCCATATAATATTCTAGAAAATGGTTTTGTGTGCCTTGTGTGTGTTTCTTTCCCTTTTGTTTTAAAATTATTTAAATGAAAATGTTTGAGTTTGAGTTCTACATACTAAACTCATTCATATACAAAAAGAATGAAAATTTTTCTTCTTCTTTTAGAGAGGAGGAAAGAAAAAAATTGAAACGGAAACAAAAAAAAAAAGGAGAGTCTGCCATTATTTTTTTTTTACTCTTAATTTAAAATAAACAAAAAAAAAACAACGTCTACAGTTGTCTTTAAATAAAACCGACAGATCACGATTTATAAAGGAAGAAAAAGAATAAAATTTATTAAAAGGTTGGAGTTATGATGTTATTAAAAAACACACAACAATCAACAAACAAAAATGTCAATATTTAAGGAATTTTCTTTCCATAAATATTATTTTCTTTTATTTTTGTTGTCCTTATCTCTGGTATCTTTCTTCTTCTTCTTCTTCTTCTTTTATTTTTTTTTTTTTGTGTTTTGATAGACCAATAAAAATGAATTTCATTCTATGACCAATAAATGGGGAAAATAAATAATTTCTAAAAGGAAAAAAAAAACGCACCGGTACCGATAATAAGAAAAACACATAAAAATTCAATTTCTAATAAAAAATTGAAAAAAATATTTGAAGATTATTTCTTTTGGTATTATAACGGAATATAAGATAAGAAAAAAATTGTAACCGAAGATTTTTTATTTTCTATAAAAAAAAAAATTTATTTCTATTTATTAACGCAAATAAATTTTCTCTCTTTTCACAGACACAAATACATACACATGATGTATACACAGAATCAATTAAACAAATACCTGCACGCACACATATAAAAGCAACAGACAAAAAAATCCAAATAAATTACAATCAATTTAACCGCACCATCAACAGCCTCCTTTTGGACCATATGTTTGTTTGTAAAATGTAATTCCCCAATGATCATCACAACTCAATATATTACTGTTGGCCATCATAAACAATGTTTTTTTTTCAGTATTTATATGTTTTTAAGTCAACATTATACCCAAACACACATACACACACACACCCACACACATTGGAGATAGAAAATAGAGAAGAGAGAATATGGATGCTGTGTAAATGTTACCATCGACATTATATAATTGAAAATCATTTTTGTGTTTACACACATGTGGTTGAGGTCTAATGATGAATCCTATAAAACCGACTAGATTATTGGTCCCTTGGTGAAAGACGCAAAAAAAAAAACACACAAACACACACACACAAAATTTTCCCAAAAACTTCTTCTTCATACTTTTTATTTTTATTCCTATTTTTATATTTCAATAAATTATTAATTACCTTAAATAGAGGACGGGGAATGACTATAAATTTCTATATTTTATATCTTACTGAATTTATTGAAAATCGATTTTATTGAATGATGAAGGAAAATTATATTTAACCAGTTTTATATTCTAACAAAACAAACAAATAAATAAGATGAAGATCCTTAAATAGAAATGTATTTGAAAATCAAATTAAAAAAAATATGTAATAATTGTATCCTATATGTGGAATTAAATAGTTTCTCATTTTATGTGTCATTTCTAGAAAATATTATCCCACTGTAATGTGAATAGAAAGTTAACCAGTAGACCGATTACGATTTATTTCGTAAGAGAAATATTTCGTATTTCGGGATAATAAAAAAAAGTGTGTCGCTTAAAAAATCTAATTAAAATGTAATAACCACCTCACAATATTTTATCTTTATTCTCGTTTTATTTAATCCACTGTCTTTAAAATAAAATAAGAAATTGTGTAATGTAACCAATAATTATAGAAATATAATTTTTACTATGAAAAACTTTAAAGTTTTTCAGTTTTATTATTGTAAAATAGAGTTTCCAGAATTGCTATTGATTAAAGATGATGACGTATACATAAAACTTATACAGACAAATTTTACACATACAAATATATTAAAGCATAACATTTTATTCGGTTATTTAATTGAGGTTTTTGTTTAATTATTTAAAATTTAAAGTTAAATTTTGATGAATAATAATCTTAATTAATTATTTAATTTAACATAACAATTTAATCAATGAATATAAAAAAAAGGGTAAAATTTTGTGTTTTTAGTTCAATGTCTTATTTATGAGTTCAAATTTATATATTTTGTCTGTGTAAGGAAAAATAGAAAGAACGAGATAAAATATCTACACTTAAGTATAAATAATAATTTATAATTTAAATTTATTTAATAAAATTTTCTCTCAATAAAAATAAGAACACAAAAGATTTATCAGATGAAACTAATTACAGTAATGAGGTGACGGTTGTATTGAATGGCAAAATGACTGATTAAAGTTTTTGTCATTGTACCATAATTATCTCATCTTTATTTACTCTTATTTCTAATAATGTCTAAACACTATCCAACGCCAACGCATAAGAAAAATACAAATTTATAAATATATCTTTCAATATTAGTAAGAAAAAAAAAATGTAGTGAATATTGCCCGTCATTTATTTTATTTCTTTATAAAGATTTTCCATTTACGTATAGTTATTCTGAGGATGATGCCTTTTGGCAATGAATTCATTTTTTTTTCTTCTTATTTTTGTGTACAACCAAAATAAAATCATTAATCTATTTTCATTTTCACTTTAATATTGTATAATACTCACTAAATATTCTTATTGATACATTGTTGGTAATATTTCATTGATTTTTATCATATTTTTTCTATTTTTATTTTTCCTCATCATAACACGATGAAAATTTATTCATCCTTTTTTCATTATCTATGCTCTCTTTTTATATTTGACAGTTAATAATAATACTAAGTTAGGTATAAAAGGTAGTGTAATATAATATAGAACAGATGAAATTTATATAAAACTTATGTTAAAAAATAAATCTTAGGAAATAGTCAGTATTGTATTTTTCACGTCATGTCTGAGTTAGATAAACACGTACAGGTTGTGTGTTCAATCCTTAACATAAACTTGATTTAAATTCTATTCTAATGGTAGATAATAGTAATGATTACCAGACACGCTAATAAGCTTTAATTTAATCAATCAAATTCTATATTGTGCTAGTTATTGAAGGCAAAGTTTTGAACCCTATCACAGAAACGAATTTTCATTCTTAGTGAATTTTTCATATTTGTGATGTAATTTCCCAAATTTTCATTCAAACACGAATCGTGTGATAATCCATTTCAAAATCAACGTTAGATACAATATTCCATTTCATCCAATAAATTTTAATTCTTTCAACGTATTCAGAGTGAATTTATTTATAAAGACTGAATTTCACAAAATATTTTCTCTGTATACAAATGCGATTATATTGCATGAGTAAAATTTTTGTTTTTGTTTTTAAAGAAAAAATAAAAGAATCACATTTATAATAAATATTCAATTTCCGTTTTATTGATTTATACTTATCGTATCGTTAAATGCATTTCCACTATAGGAAAATTCAATTTATTTTATTTTCTGTTATTTTACAATTCACAAATATATAATTTCCTATAAATTATTATTCTAAACATAATCACAATCAGTAACATTTTACATTAAAAGATTTACAATTGCAGATTTTTTTGTCATTTAGCCAAATTTTTCATTATTTAATGAAAAATTTCACTGCCAGAATTTGGTGAAACATTTCACTGAAATATTTCATTGCAACAATTGAATTTTAAAACAAAAAAGTGAAACTTTTCGTTTAGATAATTTTAACCAACCAAAAAAAATTGTAATTTGTAGAAAAGGAACTAAATTGGTACCAAAATGGTTGATTTTATATTTATTTTTTTACTTTAATTATTAATTGAGGAAAATTTTCGTCTGTTGTTTAAGGAAAACAATTTTTCATTATGAAAAAAAAACAGGAAAACACAAAATTTTTCAACATTTTATCCAAGACAATTAAGTGTAAGTCTGGGTGAATATTTCAATTGTTTATGGATTTCAATTATTTTAAAAGTATAACATCAATTAAATTGGATTTAAAGGAAAGCTTTTAAAGTGTGTGGGTGTGTTAAATTTTCTTCTATTTTCCTACCGCATTCATTTATTTCTTTCTTTTATTCTTCACTCTTATATTTGTTGTTGCATTTCTTTTTTTTTTGTTTTGTTACTTGAGTTAATTAATGTTACATTTTTCTATTTTACTTTACTTAATTTGTTGTCTTCATTTATTTTTATTTTTTCTTCTTCTTAAAGTTTTATGAAAGGACTTTTCACACACATTTTCTTTTTCTTGCAGACGTGTTTGTTGAGAGAAAAAAAAAAGTTTAATTACAAAATGTTTCGTTGCAATATTGTTCAACAATAAATCATTTAAGAAAAACAAAAAATGTCACAATTTTACTAAGAAAAGAATTTATAAGCAAACAATCGCAGTAAATGTTCTGCGTTTATTTATCGTTCAAAAGTAAAAATTCAATTTTGTAAACCAAAATAGTTTTCTTAAATGAAATTAAAAGTTCATCTGGAATTTTAATGCAACCATTCTCATTTCCTCTGGAAAGTTTAAAGCTTAAATGACGTAATTGAAATGACTGAAAATGTATAATTAAAATTTTAATAATCTAAATTCATCGGGAGACAAAATTTCAAATTTAAAATTTAAAAATTTTAATCCTTTTTTTCTTTTCGTTCATGAAAAAGAGAGAGAGAAAAAAAAATATATAAAACTCATTTAAACTTTTTGTCATTTATACTTAAAAATACAAAAAACTCACTGAAATATATTTAAACTTTATCTTGTACTGGTACTGTATAAGTGGACTTCTTAATTTAAAGAAAATAATCCTCTTAAAAATATAATCATAAATAATAATCTATAATCAATGAAAAAGAGTTTCTTACATTTTTCTCTTGTGTCTTGTATTTTGTGTCTTGTGTCTTAAGATTAATAATCAAGAGAGAAGAAAAAAAAATCTATATACTTGAAACTTTTTGCTTTTAACTCATTTTATTAGAGATGAAAAAAATCTTCTTTTATTAAAGGAAAAAAACAACAACAATAACAAAATGATGATTTGATGATAAGTTTATCAAAGATTCATTTCATTTCTATATAGGAAAGTTAAAAGTAACAATTGTTTTATATAGATTTATAAAAGCAAACAGTAAGAAAGCACAAAAAAAAAAAACAAAACAACAACAAATAAATTAATTGTGTTTTTGTTGTTGTTGTTCTTTTTTTATTGGAAAACTTTTTACAAAACAAAAAAAAAACAACAGAAGAAGAAAAGTTGAAAATCAGTTATCCCGATTAAATCAATCAATATTCCATTTTATTAGTTTTTTTTTTGTGTGTGTTAGTGTGTTAGTGTGTGTTGTGTTTTATCCTTAGAATCCTTACGTACAAAAATCGATCTAAACAGAAAAAGTGAAAAAGAAGAAAACTTAGAAAAGGAAAATCAAAAGAAGGCAAAAAAAAAAGTTCTTACATCCAATCCAATTTTCAAATACAAAATGAAAACCGCAATAACCATCTTTATATTTTATGTGCTTTATGCTGCACGTTACCAGAATATTCTATAGCACGCTAATAATTCTTCTTTCTTTTTTTCTTTCAAAGAAAAGTTCAATGGCCGGATCTTTTTCTTTATATATATTTTTTTTTTTATATATTCAAAACCACATTCGTAGATCTTAATAATCATGATTCTGTAATAAATTGTTTTCCTTAAGAATTTTATTTATACGAAAAGGTTTGTAAACAGTGAGACGAGTAAAAGAAAGTCTAAAAGATTTATTCTTAACTTAAAAAAATTTGAAAATTTTGTATTAAAATTCTGTAGAAAAATTACTTTGATTTAATTTTAAATTCTTTAAGATTATTTTTTAAAGATTTCATTGGTTTGAGTTCTGCCAACGTAAACCAATTACATCGTAGTTTACTTTGGATTATGATCGGACTTTATATATACTCTGACTGATTATAAGGGATGTAAATATATAAAATTCAATCTGACAATAAGGGAATGAGTCCCGCATTCATCACAAATGAATTATTTTTCATTGTTTAGAAAAACGTGAAATTTAACTTTCAAAATTATTCAAATCAACAATCAAAGAGATTCATTAGATTGACACTTATAGAATTTTATATGAATTTCACTTTATGGGATCGATTTTTTTCATAATTTATCTCGTAACACAATTCTCGTTTTAATCAACTTGATGTGTCGTAAACATGAAAATTTCAATTGTAAAACAACAACAACAACAAAAACTGGAAAATCTTTCGATCTGACTGAATAACAGATAAAAAGTTGATTCGATAGAATTTCACTTCCTACACGTAAATTGAATTTCAAAATTTTCAAAGAAACAAAAAAACAATAAACGCAAAAATTTTTTAAACAAATTTTTTGCTCAGAGGGCACGAGCCGATCACGCACAAAAAATTTCAATTATAATCAACTTTTTTGTTCACTCTTTTTTTTTTCTTCTTTTCACACAAATAATGTATTTTATGTAAAGGTCAAGTGGAATTTTTATAATCGGCGAACCATGAAAAAAAAACAACAACACAAAACGCGGAATAAAAATGAAAAAAAAAAGACAAAAAGCGAAAAAAAAAACGCAAAATAAAAATTTTGTTTTGTAATTTTCTGTCTTTTTTTTTGTATTTTGATCAAATTAAATTCAGTAATTAATTAATATTTGTGATGGTCAAATGCACACACACACACATACACCCACACACACCTCGCGCCAATCAAATAAAAAAAAAAGAAGATATTTTAACCAACATATTGGTACACGACACGTGTGTAGTTGATTCTATATTGGTCAAGACCACACATGCACACATACACACACACACACATACACATATGTACCTCTTTCAATATTTTATTCCCTCACACCAAAAACAATTAAAAAATAAAAAAATATTCACGTGGATTGCATGGAACATTTGGTGCGGTATAAAAAAAAAAAAAAAAACAAATAAAAATTAAATTGGAAAGAATTTCAAAATAATCCATTTTTGCATGTAGAAAATTTAATTAAATATTATTGATTTTTGTTAAACCCAAAAAAAGCACAAACAAAGAAAAAAGTTCCTATTTTTTTTTTTTCTATTTATGCTTAATTTTAATAGCCAAAATGCGAATACCCAAAAATGGAATCAAACAAAAACAGTTTCATTCGGTGTTTTTTTGTCTTCGGTTTGGCGCTTCTGAAAAATAAAACTAGAAGAAAAAATCTCTCCTGATTGCGTCAAAAGTAAATAAAGTAGACTATATTATGGTCATGTTTCTTCATTATGATAAACTTTATATCCGTTCAACATTATAAAATCAATCGGTCGTTAATTATATACTCGCATCCAAACACAAACACAAACACAAACACAAACACAAACACAAACACAAACACAAACACAAACCCATGTTTTATATGGGAATGGAAATGGGGTGGTTATTGGTGTGAATGTATGTATATGGGATGAACTAGATGTGTATCTGCGAGAAGAAAAGAAGAAAAAAGAAAGCGGAATGGAAATGAAAGAAGAAATGATCTTGTATAGAGGAAATCCGGATAGTATTGCTACAACCGATATCTAATAATTTTTCTTTTTTTTTACCTTTTCTTTTTGTTGAAGGTTAAACGTGAGCCAAATAAAAGTGTTAATTTTGTCTTAATTTTTTATTTCTGAGTTTTTAGAAAATAAAAAGAAAATAAAGAAGAAGAAGACTATGTGAGAGACGGTGATGAAGAAAAACAAAGGTGACGTGTGAAAATATTATTGTTATGTATGCATGGATGTATGCATGAATGTATGTACGTATGTATGTATTATGGAATGTAATGATAACCACGCCACGCGTATGACATATCACGTGTATATTTTTTGATTTTCCTTCCATTTTTTTTTGCCTTTCTTTATTTATTATTTTGGTGATGAATATTAAATATCAATTTCATCACATGTGTACACACACACACAAAGGCATTTATATCATATATACATATTTAAAATACTAACAGCGATAGATACAGTACAGCCAAACATAAATACATAAATAGAGATAAATAAATTCATTATTCAAAATGGCTGACACAATTACAATAATGTTATGTCACGTCTTATAATATTATATAAAAGGACATTATACGCACAAATATATATTTACATTTAAACAATAGGACGTACAAAAGGACAACTTAATATTTGTCTCTATACATACATCCAAACATATACATGTATACATACAGATTCATATGTATTGTTTTATTTTATCTTTCTTAAACTAAATTGAATAATATTTTATCAATATTTTTGATTAATTTTTTTCCATGTTGTTGTTGTTATTGTTGTAATTTTTGTTCTTCTCTATTTTATTGTTGTTGTTGTTATTATTATTATTATGATTGTTGTTGTTGTTATTATATGTCCAAAAAAAAAAAAAATATTATACGGAAATTTGGTCAAAATATCAATATATTTATTTTTTGTTTTCTCTCTTTTTGGTCTTTGGATATGAAAACAAAAAAAAAAACAAGAAAAAAAAAACAAAAATTGTATAAAACCAAGAGAGAAATATAATACGTGACTATTAATCGAAAGAAACTTTTTTTCTCTCTCTATTACAGATATACAGATCTACAGCCATACAGACATACATATATACAGATATACAAATATACGCAGATATTTTTTGTTTTATATCCAGAGGAAGAGAAAAAAATATGAAGCAAAAAAAAAAAACACTAAAAATGAAAATGATAATGAAAATCAGAAAATGTGAAAATCAAAATGTGAAAATGTGAAAATCAGAAAATGTGAAAATATGATTTTATTACTTTATTTTTTGTTTTTGTTTTTTTTTTATTTTATTTTTCGTTTGGTCTGACTGAACTTTTTTTTTCTATACTTTCTTTATTTTTGTCTAAAATAGAAAATGTGAAAAAACTTCAAATAAAAAAAACGATCTTTTCTTATTTTCCAATTTAATTTTTTTTTCTCTCATTTTGCGCAGTCGCTTTTTTCTTTTTCTTTTTGCTTCTTATTTTTCTTTTTCTTCTTCATTTTCTATACCAAAAGAAATTTTACTATAAAAGATCTATGAGTTGAGGATAGAAAGAGAAAGATTGAAAATAAGTTTTTTACGCATAACTTTCTTTTATATAAAAAGAAAAGTAAAGAAAGAAAAGAAAGAAAAAAAAAAGAAGAAGAAGGATTTCCTTCTTCTTGGTGAGAAAAAAATATACAACAAAAGAAAGTTCTAGACTTTATACCAGATTCGATATATAGAAATTCAATTTGTTTAAAGGACTCAAACACAAATGAAATCAATCACATTATGTGATTTCATTTTTCGTCTTCTTCTTTTATTTACTCCTTTTTCTTCTTCTTCTTCTTCTTCTTGTTCATTTTTATTAAGGTACAAATTATATTAAATTTGTCAGTTTTTTATTCTCTTCAAGTTAAGTTTTCTACAAAATAAGTTCAATTTTTGTTTATTAATGGACGAGGATCCTTAGAGGGATTCAGTTCGATTTTCATATCAGATTTTTATGCAACTCTGAACCTTAAGACAAATATTAATGTACAAAGTAAATAAATTACGAATGTGTGAAAATCTTAAGCATATAAAAATGAATCCTTTACAAAGGAAATTGTAAATTCTAATTATCCGGATGATTTTTGTTTCATATACAAAAACAGATAAATATACAAATTTCTTAAAGAAAACTTTTATAAAATAAAACTACAAATAGAACAAAGTCAAAATATGATAAAATCCTCCAAAACAAAAAAAAAAAAAAACTAAACCCATTTCAAAAGGACTAAAAGTTTTTCTACAAAAAAAAAAATCTAGATAAAGAGAAAAACTAGACTTTTAGACTAGACAAAATTTACATATTCTGATATGCGAATGTTTTTATATTTTGATTCTCTTTGCTTTATTTATTTTCTTATCATTTTTATACAAAAAAATAACCAAACACAAATCTTATAAATTTTCATTGCACCCGCGCAAGTTCAACATTAAATAGTCCCAAAGGATTTCATTTCTGCACACATATCGTTTATTGTTTTAATGTTCTATGGTCTTGCAGTACGTCTTTATTACAATCTATACGATAATAATTTTCCCTTCTCCTGTAATTTTTTTCACTCTACTTTCCCCTCTAACCCTTATGTCTCTCGCGTCCTTTCATT
Source organism: Pedicia rivosa (assembly GCA_963082725.1). Taxonomy (NCBI): domain Eukaryota; kingdom Metazoa; phylum Arthropoda; class Insecta; order Diptera; family Pediciidae; genus Pedicia; species Pedicia rivosa. The sequence goes on from OY720154.1 coordinate 34,497,494, forward strand.
TTTACATCAGTTTTTTTTTTTTCAAACATAAAACAGACAATAAAGTTTGTTATTGAAATATTTTCTCTGGTACGGATGTTACAAGAAGACAAGAAGAAGAACCAAAAAAAAAAAAAATTGGTATATAAAAAATGAAAGCGTTAAAATAAAATAAGAATGAAAATCAAAATTCATAATAAAAAAAAAAAGGAGAAAAGAAATGAAAACAAAACAAAATCGTTTCGATTAAAGTATATAAGTATATAGAAAATGAGAATAAACAATTTTGTGTCTGAGATTATCAAAATAATATAAATTTAATATTGGAAATAATAAAAGAAGAAGAAGATCGAGATCGAGAACGAGATCGAGATTAAAATGGAATAATAACCAATTTTTTATTTTTTTTTTACTATTTTGGTTCATCTGGCAATATTTTCATTAACGTTAATAAAACTAAAACATTTCGTTATCGAAATTAAATTCAATAAGAAAGTAAAAGAGTGAAAGCGAGAGAGAGATAGAGAGCCAGAGAGAGACAGAGATAAAATGGAGAAAAAATTGAAAATGGCAAAAAAAAAAAAATTAAAAAAAAAGAAGAACAAAAAAATGAAACAAAAAATTTCCACTTTAATTTCATGATAACCTCACGCTTATTTCCGTCTAACAAAAAAGCTTTTAGTTAATCCAAAGGGGGGATTACGTAAATAGATATTGTACATTATTATTTTTTTATATATTGTAGTTTGATCACGTTATTGTCATTAATTTATAACAGAATTGAAAACAAAAAAAAAACACATTTTTGTTTTTTTTTCATTTTGTACAAACATCAAAATTAAATAAAAAAAAAAAACAAATGAAAATCCATTTTGTCTCTGTTGAATAAAAAACTTCACTTTTTAAGCTTTTAAATATTTTTAAAAGGAAATTTTCACGTAATTTTAGATGAGGGCGAAATATTTCTTTTTATTATTTTATTGAAAATTATTACAACAACTTTTCAATACTGAACTAAAAACTGAATAATTAAAAATTAAAAATTCGAAATGAATTTAAAGTCTATAAGTTTCGAAATATTTTCATTTGTTACAGAAAATCCATGGAAAATCTATTGAGATAAAAGGGAATGTTATATATCTCTCTTAAGATATTTATTTAAATCAAACACCCTGTTCCAATGATTCACAATATAATAATCTTTATTATATATTTATTATTTTACCTAACCTAATTACACTAATACAGTGATACTTAATATTAATAACTGTTATAATATATATATATATATATATATACGTTGTACAATACGTATATAACAACAAAATTGTCTTAGCTGTAGTTCCAGTCATAATAATTTTCTTTAATTTATTTTATTCAATATTCGATAATTTCCATTTGAAATTTAAATACAAATTATTGGAAAATTCAACCGATTTTCTATTTGTAGCGCTTTTTTTTTTTTTGCGATAAATTTTTACCGATAAAAAATGAACGTATCGGTGAGAGAAAAAAATAACATGTGGCTCGCCGATTTCAATAAACGTTTTTTTTTTATTACAAATAAAAAGTTGTTGTTGTATTATAAATATCGAGGACGTTTTACAAAATTTCTTAGAAATCGAAAATCAATTTACGGGAAATTTTTTTTATATTTTTTTTTTTGGAAACAAAAATCATAAAATAATCAGAAATTTAACTCTTTTTAACGGGACTTCTAAATTTGTGTTGTTTTTGTTTTTTTATTTACAGCAAAAAAAATGCTTAAAAGGAAAATTGGAAAAAATAAACAAAAGAATCAAGTAACTTTGAATGAAAATAATTTTTTACCTCGTCCACAAAAAAAAAAACGAAAACGAAAAAAAAAAAAACTCAATAATAAATAATTTCTGTACAGAAAATGTAATTATTTTCTTTTGTTCTTCTTCTTCTTCTTTTTCTTCTTTTTCTTCTTTTTCTTCTTTTTCTTCTTTTTCATCATTTTGGTATAAACACAAAAAAAAATGAACTTTTCGCTGAGAAAACATAATTTCTTTTGTTTCTTTGATTTTAATTAAATTATTGATTTTTTATTTTTATTTTTAATGAAAGAAAAAAAAAAAAAAACCGAAAGAAAAAGAAAATGAGAAAAAAAATACAAAATGAAAAGTCACACGTCTTCAATATTTGTTTTGAAAAAAAAAAAAAAACAGAAAAATGAGAAATTTTCCTTGTAAAAAAAAAAAAAAAATGAAGATAATTTCTTGTTTTAAAAATTCTCTTAAAAATATTCTTGTAAATAACACCGAAATATAAGCCACACCATTAATAATTTTCATTTAAATATAAAATAAATATTCATGGGTGGCAGCCATATACAGCCAGTGTGTAGTGAGAGTGACCATAGAGTGGGTAAGGGAAGTGTTACAAAAGAAATTTGATAATGTAAAATACATTTTTTTTTTTGTATATTTTGTTTGATGTTTTCTTTATATAAGAATTCTATATCCTTGTATTCTGTATTTTCCTCATTTTCTTATTCTCATCATCGGCCATCGTTCACATTAAAAAAAATATAACAAGTAGCTGATAATGAGAGAAGAGAACCCACCGGATACTTACTACACCCATTTCATCTGAAACACAATGAAATTCAATTAAAAAAAAAAAAAAATTCTTTCTTCCTCAATTTCCCAGTTTCTCCAATTAAAATTTATATGAAATAATTACTTTTTTTTTTTGTTTCATTATAATCTACAAAATCAAATTCAATTCAAATAATAATAAATTTGTTAATAATCGATTGAAGGATCCTTCTAAAAATATATTGAAATTAATAATTCATTAAAAAATCAAATTTAAATTATTTGTAAATTAATAAAAATGAAAGCGCAAAATAACTGAAAGAAAGAAAAAATTTAAAGCGTAGGTATAAAAGGCAACTTAATTTTCTTTAGTATAAAATGGGAATGTCCTATAATATTTAATATATCTGACTCAATCTCAAGTCGTGTAGAGTGAAAAAGGAAGGTCTGAGATCTCTGCTTTACAGGATCTCAGATGTCGTAGTCGGACAACCCCAGCCCTGGCGGGTGACACAAAAGTTACTACAAAGCTAAAATGAAAAGAAATCTATAATTAACGATTACTTTCATATTTTCCTTTAAGATTTTCTGAGAATGAATCTTCTAGAGAAAATAAATTGAATGTTCGTTTCTAAATCGAATTGTTTATTGGCTAAATACCAAACCATAATTACAAAAAGGTTTTTTCTTTTTCTCTTAATAATTTCTGTTACCTCTTAATTGTATATTATTGTGGTCGCTAAACATCTTGGTTTTATTCTCTTCAATTTATTTTGTTATCATTTTCACAACACACACGGTATAGCCACAAATTGTTGTACAATTTGGTATGAGGCATCACACTACATTTACAGAAAGAAAATAAAAATAATTAAAGAATAATTGAACAATAAACTTTTGTTAATTTGTAATTCTTATTTATAAAAATTCTTCATAATGTTGATATTTTTATACTAAGAACCATTTGGTAAATCGCTCATTTTAATATCCAACATTTTTTTGCAATAAACGAAATATTCAAAAAGATTTGTAAATTTCTTCCGATTTTTAATTTAATGATTTCATTTTACATTTAAAGAAAAATTAAAATTAAGAAATAAGAATTTATTGAGTTGACTTATAAAGTGAACTTAAATGGATTCTCTAAATTCAATAATTTTCATGCAATAAAAACAAATCGATAAAAATACTCTGTTCAGGTGCAATTTCCTTTCCTTTATTTACTAATTTACTTACTTCAATTTACTAAAATCAGGCAAAGTTAATGTTGAAATAGATTTTGTATTATATTCCATTAAATAAATTAATAAAACGAATGCATTATTATAAGAATTAAAATTAATTAGCATTATCCAACATCAGCTTAATAAAAATTGAAATGTCTTTAAATTTATAAGAAGCTTTACGGAGCTTTTTTTATTTTGATTTTTCTTTTATTACAAAAAAATGAACAAAGAATAAAAAAACACAACAGAAGAAAAATAAAATACGTCATTTTCATTTTTCTTTCCCTTTCTTTTAAAATACGAATTACATTCCATATAAAATTGGATTACGTAATTTTTTCTGTATGGCTGCGCATTCATTATTTCAGTTGTACTTCTTCTTTTTTTTTACATTTTTCATAAAATTTCTTTTTTGTCGAATGAAATTAAAACAGAAAAAAAAAGAGTTCCAGAACTTATGATCATGTGACGACAATTTATTTATGTTGGATCCTATTTAATCCTTTCGCTATCATTCTATTTTTTACTCTTGATATTTTCGTGTAGTTGTAAATTGAGAAATAAAGAAGCTTTAGATTGTTTGGTTACTATTTGGTCGTATTGCGGAAAAGACTAGAGGGATCGTCTGTCTCTTCCTCTATTTTTAAGATGAAATTTTCTGTTTCCATATTTCCCCATATTTTAATTTACGCATAAACAATTTTTTTTTTGTTCTCAAAGATTTAAAATGCAGAGTTGGCATCGTCAAACTTCAATTATTCGAATTAAATTTTTATTTTTCATGTTTTGGGAACAAAAAACAAAATTCTTCTTTTTTTTCTTGTAAAACGAAGTTACTTAAAAAAAAAATGTATGATTAAAATCTGGGTATATCGAATTCTTAATCTTATTCATAATACGTGATAACCTTGAGGCAAAAAGTTTAATAACTGTATAGGGAATATTTTGATGAAAAGATGAAAGTTCTGAGATTTAATTTCTCTATGACTGACTGCTTTCTTTACTTAGTGTATTATATTTATGTGATTGTATGAGCATATGTGTGTGTGTGTGTGTTTGTGTGTGTGTGTGTTTGTGTGTGTGTGTGTATATGAATAACAAAATAAACCGGGTTATTATGATGGGATGTATGCTATAGGCGGTATGTACGCGTATGAAGATATGAATACCAAAACATTCATTTAAATTGGTTGGTCACATTTTTTTATTCTTACTTTATTCTACGAAATACAAAATATGTATAAAAAAAAAACCCCATCACATAAATTGCATTGAATGTACTCGAACACGACGTCATCAAATTATAAATTTGACAATCTTTTGTGGATGGATATTTATTTTAGATGAAGTTTATTCATCAGTGATTTTTATATTCTACAAAATTCATCTACGCAGGAAGGACTTTTTTTTTTTGTACAAAAAAAAAAGAATAATGAAAAAAAAATTAAACCCAAACCCAACATAATTGCCTAATTTACCTTTGCCAATTTTTTTTTTTTTGCCATTTTGTTTTTTTGTTTTTTTTTTTGATGTCAACCCTGTTGAAAATTCTAAAATTCTTCTTTTCTTCTACTTTCTTCTTTCTTTTTTTTTATGTACACATTTTTTGTTTTCAAATTTTTGTTTTGTTCCTTCTCCACAACAACAAAAAAAAAGAAGAAAAAAGAGAAAAAAAAAACATAAATAAAGAGAAAAAGAAGAAGAAGAAGAAGAAAAAGCTCAACAATTTAGAAATATAAAATAAAAAATTATTAGATACAAAAATTGCTGTACAAAAGATATAAATGTGACATATAAATATTGTACGTTTATATCTGTATGTTTGTTTTAATATATGTATTGCGATGTGTATATTAGTGTGTGTGCCTCGTATATTTGATATTAAAAGAAGAATTTTGTGGAATTGGTAATGGTGAAATTATTGTGGTTAGATCTTCAATTTTTCTTCATTTTTATTAAATTGTTTCTCAAAAGTAAAATAATAATTATATTTTATATTTAAAGTCAACTCATCTTACCCATCACTTCAAGGTAATATACTCCCAATACGAACTTTATTTTCAAAAAAAAAAAAAAAAATATGATGAAAGGAAAGAATTGGATTATTGAGTATCTGCTATACCGACATTATTATTAAATTATGAAATTTTCAAAAGAGTTTCTATCAACATAAAATTATAAATATTTTCAAGCATTCTCGTTATGAAAATAATTCACTTTGAAAATTCAATAGAAATTTAATTTTGAAAATAAAAATGACCTTACCGTAAATACAGAGTTAATGATGTCGATAATGTAGAATCAAATTTGACGTTATTTTATTTTTGAAGGTTAAAATTTTTTCGGTATAACAAATAACAATAATAATAATAATAATAAGGTAAGGGAATAAATTACCATAACAATAATTATAATGTTAGAAAAACCTTAAACTCATTTATCAAATATTTTCAAAAATTAAACAATATTAAAGTCTTTTTCTCAACACATTATTTAAAAAAACCCCGTCTATTTCATTAATAATATAGAATTAATTTTTTTAAGGTTATAAAAATTTTCGGTAACATGAGAAATCCGAAAATAAAATAAAATAAAAGGAAACCTTCCAACAGGAGTAAAAAAAAAACCCCATACAAAATAAAAAGAAGAATAATAAAATGGTGTAATTAATGTTGACTTTATATACGATTAATGTGGGCTTTGTTAAAATTTACCCCACTGTCATTTATTATATTTATTAAAGGTTTTTCTACTTCATTCATTCTTTGGGGTATTTTTCTTCTTTTTTTTTTTTTTTGTTCGTTTCGTTTTGGTTTCATTTTTGTTTAATGTGAAATAAGAAATTATTGTGTAAACTGAAGCTTACCTTTTTATTTATTTCTGTTTCTATTTTTCTTTTATTATTAATTATAAATATAAATATGTTTGTCTCTTCCTTTTTATCTTTCACACTGTTAATTTAATTAACGTTTAAAACTTTTTATAGAAATCGAATAAAACAGAAAAAAAAAAATACACCTCACCTCAAATATTGAATTTATAATTAACTTTTTATTTTAAATAAAAAAACGTAACCCCCAGAACCACTAAATAAATATTAAAAATTTGATCAAAGGGAATTAGGTACATGAAATAATATTCGATTATTTATTATAAATTTATGGATTTTAATAAAAATGAATTAATTCACATTAGTTATACTTAATTATATTTAATAATAATAATAAATAAATATTAAAGGATTGTTTAAAAAAAAAAAAAAAATAGATGATTATTTGAAATGTGTTCGCGGGATAATTTCCCATTGACATAAAAAAATGTTCATGAATTTTAATGTTTAATAAATTTTTATTTAAAAAACAAAAAATATTTAACAACAACACATTTAATAAAATTATAAACGGAATATATTAATTTGTACACACATGTGCACATGATACACACACACACGCACACACATATAGACATACAGATAAAAAACCAGATGAACAGACAGAGAGAATAAATTAACATTATAGTGGTTGACCTAACATTCTGAATGAAACGATAAACCCGTTTATATTTAAAACACCAAAAAAAAAGCTCATATTATTTTATAAAAAGCTTTAAATTTCGAACATTAATATAATACACCGTTTGTTTGATGTGTGTTTTCTTAATAAATGGATGAGTTACATAAGATTAAAATATAAACAGAATTTAATAATAATAATCTTTGAAAAATTTATATGGTTAACACGCTAACATTTCAGATCAGTGAAATCTTTGAAATATGAAGTTTAAATAAGAAAATGGAATAACAAAAAAAAATAAGATTCTGATCCCATTAAATCAATTTTTTGTTTTATTTCTTATTTTAAATAAAAATAATTAAATGCATGTGACATTTGAGATTTGACTGACACTCTTGGTAATGCATAGACAAAATTCAATGGATATGACACAACTTTACATTTAATTAAATCCAATTCTTAACTCTATGATTTGTTCATTAAATACAATAATTTAATTAATTCCACAATTTAAATTTAAATTTAAAGAATTTATTTCACAATATTTTATTGATGAATAAATTTTCTGTTGTGAGAAAATAAATTAAATTCATGCAAAAAGTTGAAATCGTTAATTAGTAATTGCATATAAAATATAAATTGATTATCGCAATAAACGTTAAAAACTGTCAATATAATTTATACGTAATATTGAATATAATTATTAATTGAAACGTATAAATAACACAATCAATATGACACTAAAAATTCTATGCCTTCGACTTTAATATTATTTTCTATCGAGGCAATATAATCAATTAATTAAAACTAAATTCTATATAAATATATCTGTATTAACAAACATACAATAATTAAATATAAGGACCGCAGAAATCAATAATTAAATAATTTGAAAATCTGCAAATAAATTATTATTGGATTTTAAACCTGTGTAAAAATTGATGAAACAATTTTACAATATGCAGTACTTCGGGATTCTTCTATAAAGTACAGTACGACCTCGCTTTCCATTGTTATACTTTGTGTCGTTTTCGTTGATTTGCAATTGTAACGCATTTGACTTTCATACCCAAAATTTCGAAATGCGTTACAAAAATTCACTTTGCGTAGTATTAATTAAATTACAACTTTCGAGTAGCATGGAAAAACCATTTCGATTTGCGTTGATTCACTTTGAGTTGATCTTTTTTGGGGAACTTAACAACGACACAAAGCGAGGTCGTACCGTAAAATGTTTTGCATACAATACTAACATTACATAAATATCAAAGGTACAATTAATTAAAGGCCTAAAATCTATATACAAAAATCTATCAAAAACACATAATTTTCAATCGATACGAAAAAGTTAATTCTATGAAAATCAAATTTAAACTTTATCGTTTATTATTTTGGAATATTTTGATCGTCAAAACCAAACAAAAATGATTTTTTTTTTAACAAAGTTGAAAAGTTCCATTTCACTATTTGGTTTGTTTTTATTTCACTAATGAAATTCAAATAATAATTTATTCTCTATTTTAACGTTTTGTTAATCGGTAACATTAAAAAATGTAATATTTTCTCCAATAAATAAATAAATATGTTGAATAAAATTTTAAACTTTAATTACACACATACAACACATACGCACACACATATCATACGACACACACACACACAAGTATAATCACACACACATACACACAAGTATAATCACAGATGTCAAACCATTTAGATAAAGAAATTTTACATTCATATATTTTCATAATGATTTATATTCGATATTTTCACTAATTTATATAAAGTTAATTTATTTCCCATTTTGACATAAAAGTTTTCACAAGAATAATAAGGGAAAAGTTTATTTTTCATTTTCATTTTTGTTTTTTTTTTAACAAAAAAAGAAAATTCATCGATAGAGAAAGGATGTTCAAGAATAATTTATGTGTGTATGTGTGTGTGTGTGCATGTGTGTGTGTATATTTATGAATCGTTTATCATTTGATTTAATGTAATTTAAATCAGAGAGAAAATTCTAATCAATTTTTATCAAATAAATATGAATTAAATGAAAAGGAATCTCTGTATTAAATTATTTTCACATTCCCTAACATACAACAACCAATATGAATATATTGATCGATTAAATTTATAGAAAATTTTCATAAACTTTCTAAAGGAAAATGTCAAAAAACGAAAGAAAATAGAAAAATATTTCTCTCTAACGTTTGTTCGTTACATAAAATTATAGAAAATTTTTGACTGCCAGGCATATAAAATAATTTTTGTTTTTTTTTTTTTTTTGGTAAACGATATTAGGGATTTATTTTAATCAATGAACCCTTTAACATTTTTCTACCGTATATACACAACATACACACACACACACACACATACATACACTTTGTATAAGATTATAGATTTTCTATAAACATTTTTGGTTATATCATAAAAAGTAACAGGTTAATTTTCTTATCATCATCAACAAACCATTTTCACCATTTTATAACAACATTCATAATGTAAATATTAAATGTAATTTATATCATAAAATTGATTAACTTTTGAATAGTTTTTATATTTTTTTTTGTTTTTGTTTTTGTTTTTTTCTAAAAGATTATTTTTATAGAAATGATTTTCAATCTTATATATAAATTGAATTGATTTTTAATGAAAAGATGAAGTGACGTATATACAGAATTCACGCGATACGAATCACTTAGAATTATTTATTATAAGAGTTAAATAATCAGTTGATGATTAGGTAAAAAGTTAATTGAATTAATACAATTTTTTTGTTTGTTGTTTTTTTATTTTAAATTTTCATTTTTTTTTTTTGTCTAATTATTTCGTGAACATTTTTTGAATAATAAATAAAGGTAATATAATATTAGATTGGAGATGAAAGCTTAAATGAAAAGATATCTGAGATAAAATAACTTAAACTTTTGAAGAAGTTTTTCTGTGGTTTGTACGTACTACGTACGTAGAGAATAAAGTGATTGTGATATCATCCATTAAAAATTTGTTTGTTATTGATCATATTTAATTCCCTTTATTATTTTAATTATAATTTTTATTCAAAAGAATTTTTATTAAATTTACTTTACGTAATCTAAACACTCCCTTATGGTTACAAATTTTTTGTTTTTTTTTCTTTATAAAATGTTACATGATGACACGATTTTAATCGCAGTAAAAACGTGTCTAGTTTGAACCTCGTTTAATCAAGTCAGTATATTCGTATCTGATTGAAATTCTTTTAAAAGGTTAACTTCTTTGTTGCTTATAACTTTTCACTGTTAAATAATTATGCAATTGTATTTACCTTTGCGATAAGAAAGAAGAACTTTTTAAAAATTTACGTAATAAAATGCACCATTTTCATTTGTCTTTATTTTCTTTATTGTCTTTATTTTCACATTTTATTCATTGTTATTTATGAACTTTTCATGAGCTTTTTCATGAGCTTTTCAGTTGAGAGAACAAAAAAAAATCTTAACATTTGAAAATTTGAATAAAAAATAAAACAACAACATTTATAATTGTACAAAGGAAGCTTTTTTATTGTCATTTTTAATTTTCCGCACTGACAACATGAAGGCAACATGGAAACATGATGGTGTTTGGAGCGGGAGTTACCAAGTTCGAATCTCTACCGAGACGGGATGGAGTTTTTGAATTTGGCAATTATCTACTAATCATATGTAAGTAGTGTGTAATGCATAATTAACATCTATGACCCTCGGCCCCGGTGTGCATGAACTTAACAATTTGTTCTTAGGAGATCTGCATGTTTTCTATAGAGCAGCCAATGCGCCGAATCGAATTAAATACATGTGCAGATGTGGCTCAGAACCCACCTAGTACAAATAATCTTAGTAGTGGATGTACGTTAAATAATAACTAAATTTAATTTTCCTTATTATTTAATTTAGAATGAATAATTTATGATGAATATTTTTGTTCTTCTTGCTCCAATTAATCTTTTGACATTCTTTAATTTTATATCGCAGAGAGATAAATGGAAAAATGTGTATTTGTTTTAATTATTGTGAGAAAATTTGTAAACTAATTTTTTCATTACATCTTCGTAAATTATTTTCTAGTTGAATTTCACGTTAATTACGTTAAGAGATAAACGTAAATTTAGTCAAATGTGACAACTACAATTTATTTATGTTTGAAAAATCTGTTTGATTTGGTTTTTCTTTTATACAAATTTATTTCATTAATTCACTAAAATCTGATAAATTGAACACAAATTTCCTATTTAGAAACAAGTCAATTAAATCAATAATATAAATGTGCAGAATTGTAAGAGAAAATTGTAGGTAAGAAGTAACTTGAATTATTTTTGTATAAAGTCAATTTAATTAGCTTTCCTTAAATAGGAACACATCAAAACTGACATTTACCTTAAAACAAACAAAAGAAAAACGGCAACATTTTTTTTCCTTCAGAACAGAATTTTTTTTTTTTTTAATAAAAATTTGAAAAATTTGATTAAAAAGCAATTAAAATTGAATGTAATTAAATCAATTAGTAATATTACTAGAGGTAGCTTGCACACAGGTACGTAGGTTGGTAATCCTCTTTCGTCTAGCATATTACAATACAGCAACCATTTTAGTTCTGCTTAACCGCCCCTCCCACCGTTTTCTGTTAATTGTTTTCAAAAATACCTCTAAAAATGCCCTCTTGAAGAAAGAAAAAAAAAGTATTAAAAAATAAAAAGTAGACACAAAAATTATTACTTTTAATTTAATTGAAATTGAGTTGGGTTTTCTTCTCTTCGGTTAATATTTTGTTTTCTTTTTTTTTACATTTTCACATTTTGTTGTTGTTGCTGTTATACTGTTGTTATTGTTGTTGATTTTGTATTTCGCAATTTAAAATGTTTCACTCTGTATAGAGTTCTGTAGAGTGTAGAGTGTAGAGTGTAGAGTGTAGAGTGTAGAGTGTAGAGTGTAGAGTGTAGAGTGTAGAGTGTAGAGTGTAGAGTGTAGAGTGTAGAGTGTAGAGTGTAGAGTGTAGAGTGTAGAGTGTAGAGTGTAGAGTGTAGAGTGTAGAGTGTAGAGTGTAGAGTGTAGAGTGTAGAGTGTAGAGTGTAGAGTGTAGAGTGTAGAGTGTAGAGTGTAGAGTGTAGAGTGTAGAGTGTAGAGTGTAGAGTGTAGAGTGTAGAGTGTAGAGTGTAGAGTGTAGAGTGTAGAGTGTAGAGTGTAGAGTGTAGAGTGTAGAGTGTAGAGTGTAGAGTGTAGAGTGTAGAGTGTAGAGTGTAGAGTGTAGAGTGTAGAGTGTAGAGTGTAGAGTGTAGAGTGTAGAGTGTAGAGTGTAGAGTGTAGAGTGTAGAGTGTAGAGTGTAGAGTGTAGAGTGTAGAGTGTAGAGTGTAGAGTGTAGAGTGTAGAGTGTAGAGTGTAGAGTGTAGAGTGTAGAGTGTAGAGTGTAGAGTGTAGAGTGTAGAGTGTAGAGTGTAGAGTGTAGAGTGTAGAGTGTAGAGTGTAGAGTGTAGAGTGTAGAGTGTAGAGTGTAGAGTGTAGAGTGTAGAGTGTAGAGTGTAGAGTGTAGAGTGTAGAGTGTAGAGTGTAGAGTGTAGAGTGTAGAGTGTAGAGTGTAGAGTGTAGAGTGTAGAGTGTAGAGTGTAGAGTGTAGAGTGTAGAGTGTAGAGTGTAGAGTGTAGAGTGTAGAGTGTAGAGTGTAGAGTGTAGAGTGTAGAGTGTAGAGTGTAGAGTGTAGAGTGTAGAGTGTAGAGTGTAGAGTGTAGAGTGTAGAGTGTAGAGTGTAGAGTGTAGAGTGTAGAGTGTAGAGTGTAGAGTGTAGAGTGTAGAGTGTAGAGTGTAGAGTGTAGAGTATAGAGTGTAGAGTGTAGAGTGTAGAGTGTAGAGTGTAGAGTGTAGAGTGTAGAGTGTAGAGTGTAGAGTGTAGAGTGTAGAGTGTAGAGTGTAGAGTGTAGAGTGTAGAGTGTAGAGTGTAGAGTGTAGAGTGTAGAGTGTAGAGTGTAGAGTGTAGAGTGTAGAGTGTAGAGTGTAGAGTGTAGAGAAAATGTATAAAGAGCTTTTGTATTGTTGTGTTTTTTTTTTTGTTGTTAATTTTGGCTTTATCTTTTCGTGTTTATTTATTTTACTCTTTTATTTTTTTTCTCTCTTTCAACGGCAAATAAACCTCGTAATTAGATATAATGAGAACAAGAACAATTTACAAATCTCTAGAATGGATATTTAATTTAGGGACTGAACCAAGTAACAACAAAAAAAAATAAATAAAATAAAATAAAAAAGGACAACAAAACATGAAGAACTTTTAAAGGCATACCCATTAAATTGATGATTTGAATTAATGTTATTTAGACTTGATTTCCCTTTCTTCTTATTTTTTTATATGTTTAATGACACATTTATTTTACTACAAATGTGTGACTGAATTAAATTACGATTTGACCTTGTGATTTTCTAGAAAAATGTGAAGTGATGAGTAAAGTATACGATAAAATCATTTTGAAAGTACTTTTAGTGTTGAGTACATTCAAAGTATTTAACTTATTTCAAAAAGGAAGTAATCAGATAAACTTAACTTGTATTAATCAAAAATCTACAGCAACTGAATTGTGTAAATGTTTTATAAATTCACTTAATTATGTCACTGCAAACGGAAACAGAAAGCATTATTAAACAGTGAAAACATATTTTATAATTCCCATTTTCTATCCCATATTCTATCCAATTTTCTATCCCATTTTGATTTAAATATTTATTTTGTACAAATAATTTTTCATATAAACCAACCAGAAACTATAAAATATTAAACATACTTTATGAAACAACATTTTATTCATATTTACAATGCAAAAGTCATTAATAATAGAAAAGAAATTGTAGGGTACTTCAATTGTATTGTCAACTTTAGACATTTAATTAAAAAAGTAACATTTTTGTACATTTACGACTTTTGTTAAATGGATGTCTGAGTGCCCGGGCGCATAGATGTGTGCCCCCCTCCTTAAATCTAAACTACACTAAAATATGTAGCCGAAAAATATAAATGAAGAACAAGAAGAAAATGTTTCAAGAAAAAAATTTAAAGAACGCAACTTTTTACCACAATTCTAATTATTAAATTTTTCTATTAAAATTTAAAAGAATCTGACTAATTTATTCATATACAATTTATTATGTTCCCTTAGAACCTTCTATAAAGGTGACATATAAACGATACTTTTTTTCTCAGAATATTACAGAATTTATTTTCCACTTTTGTATAATCAATCAAATTCAATGAAATCTAAATCTAATACGCAATTATTAAACAAGATAAATATAAAGATGAACTGACCAAATAATTTGATTAAATTTAATTAAGAATGAAAACAAAACAGCTGCTTGTCTTTCAGTTTAAAAATGAACAAATGAATGTCGTATATTAGTATGATGATGTAGCTTGTTATTAGATTATTTAAATGGACGCCATTTTTTTTTTTTTTTGTTTCTTTTTGATAAAATATCGTCAAGAATAAAACTTTGGCCCAATTTATACAAAAAAAAAAAAGAAAAAGGAAGAAAGAAATTTCGAAAACAAAAAGTTAGATTTTATGTAAATACATATAAAGTTGAACCTTCTTGTCTTGTGTCCAGGATACCTCAACTAAATTATAACAAGTTTTTTTTTTTCATTTGTTGAAAATAAACGAAAGTGACGAAGGACATATTTTTGATTGATGAGTTTATTTAGGATAATATATCTCGTTAGACATTTTTCGTTTCTATTATGTTGATGATGTTCATTATCGTTTTGATCAAAATAATGCAAACTTTTCTGTTTTTTTTTACTTTTAATTTTTCATTTTCTTCGACACAAAAAAAAAGTGTAACAAATTAAACTGACGAAAGTTCGGGAAAAAATATTCAATACAATCGATTATTCGTTATATTTTTAATTGATTTTTCTTAATAATTTTAATGATGAAAAAAATATGACGGAATTTTTATTAATATGGTTCAAAAATGATTTTGATTCGATTGTGACTTAAATTAATTCAACCAATTGATACAAGAACACAAATCAAATCAAATAAAATCGTTGATAAATTTCGAAAAATTTTCATTGAATATCGAAAATGTAAAATAAAAAATTATGAAGCATTTGATAAATTAAATGGACATTTAAAATATTTAATTATATTTAAAAAAATTTAAAAAGTCATTGGATAAGGCGTCTCCACATTTTGTTGTTGAAGGAACAACCGAAAACAAAAAAGAGAAAAAATTATATTTTCGTTGAAATTAAATTAAAATGAAAATAAATTAAATTATTAAATTAAGATTTTTTGTTTCTTTCTAAAATCTGACATCATTTTGTTCTCATTGATTTTTTCACAATTCTCAAATCTTTTTACGTAAACTTAAAGCTTTTACATCGTTACTTTAAATAGAAATTTTTGATGTTATAGATTTTTTGTGTGTATCTGAAAGATTATTTGCATGATGATTTATTTGTAATAAATTTAATATAAAAGTCAAATCTTAAAACCACAACCGGCATTATGAGAAGAAAAAAAGGATGAATAAAGGAAAAATATGTCGAATAATTCAAATAAGAAAAAAAAAATAATGTCATTATTATTATATGATGTGTACGGGTCTAAAGGTTAGATTGTGACAGATGTCTCTCAACTATATATAATCTAATTTTACTTTTGTTTTTTTTCTTTTCTTAACATAAAAAGATGATCAAAAGATCAGAGTAAAAAGGAAAAGGTTAAGTAAGTTTTTTTTTACCTTTGTTTTTAAAGAAGATTTTTAAAAGTTATTTACCTGTATAAAATAAAATTTCATAATTTTCTAATCAATAGTTGTGTTTGTTTGACATTCAGTTCTAAAGTTACTCACTAATACAACTCCAATAAAGTTCATATAGAAGATTCATTAACTGGACAGATTCATAACTAATTAACGTTTTTCAGTGAGTTTTCAATGAGTTTTTAATTTAAAGTTTGATACGAAAACTAAATAAATGAACTCGATAGAACTTGTTCCTTTTAACACGCCCGAATTTCATCAATTAGGCTCCCGGGTTCAAACCTTCAGCGTGATAGAATGAATGGTTTTTGGATTCCATTTTAAAAGTAGATCTCGTGTCTTACATATATCCTGGCAGTTAATACAAGACACGTTAATAAGCACAAATTATCTATCATTGAGCCACCCTATTTAAAAACTGATTGGAATTTGATAAGCCCAAAGTAAAAAACTACAATAATCGAATAAAATGTTAGACATAAAATGGGAATTACAAAATTTGGGACGCCAATATTTTAATATTTCGTAATTTTCAGCGAAAAAAATTAATAATGCAATTCGCTCCGTTCAGATGGCACCACTGTTTATTGTTTAAAAATTAAATCACCTGGTTGAATTTTAACCATTTTGTCTTTGTTTTTCTGTAAACAACGATTTGTGTTTTATTCCATTTAGAATGAATTATACAAAATTGTTTCCTTTATTTTGTCTTAAGTTTCACAAACTAATAAATGTTTTATACAATTCTCTTAACTTTCATTAATTAATGTAAAATGTAAAATTTCGGTAACTTTGTCAAATAAAACAAAAAAAACTTAAATAAAAGAAAGATGACGATAAAATTTAAACCATAAAGTTTTTTTATGAATAAAAAAAAACTAAATAAAGTTCATTTGTAAACTGTTCAAATTTCTATAATCAATGAATACAAATTGTATAAATTGTTTATAAACGATAAATGTTGATAGTAAGAACCGCATTAGTACAAATAATTTAGATAAATTAAATTAATTTAACTTTTGTTGTGTTTTTTTTTTGGTTTTCCTGTATTTTTTTTTTGTGTCAGATAAACTCTTCATTTATCATTGCCCGTGACCGTTACCACCATCAGAGATCATACCATTTAAAAATATTTTCATTTTTTAAACAAAACCGCAACAACAAAATGAACATAAAATAATAAGTAGATAGAAAGTGAGGGATAGAAAGAGATAGAGAGAGTAAAAGAGTGAAATGAAGAACTGAAATAAAACAAAAAAAACGAAGCAAAAAGAAAAAAAAAATAACCAGAAATTACACAAAATCTAATTAAAATACTGCGAGTTTTCTCTCCCTTTGCGTCTGTTTTACAACCAAATATTTCTCGTTAAATAAATCCACTCTGTACCAAAGTGTGGATATGATGATGATGATGATGATGATGATGATGATGATGATGATGATGATGATGATGATGATGATGATGATGATGATGATGATGAGAGCGACCAACTCCATTTATTTTATTTTTTTCACGTCAGTGAAGAACACAAGACGTTTTATGGGAATGGCACTATAGAAGTAAAACAAAAAAAAAACTGAACGTTTAACTCTACCCCCTTCTACCCCTTTCTACCCCCTTCTAGCCCCTTCTAGCCACCATCACAAAGTAACAAAAAAAAAAGGTTCTCTTTTCAGCTAAATGATAAAATAATGATGAAAATGTAAAATGTTTTTCGCAGGAATGTTTGTCTCAAAGGCTAGAATGCTGGTAGAACAACAAAAATAATAA
This sequence comes from Pedicia rivosa, assembly GCA_963082725.1. NCBI lineage: Eukaryota > Metazoa > Arthropoda > Insecta > Diptera > Pediciidae > Pedicia > Pedicia rivosa. Next base: position 34,515,321 of record OY720154.1, read on the forward strand.
CAACAACAGCAACAACAACAGTAACAGCAACAACAACAACAAAAAGAAAAGTAACAAAAATTAAAAAAAATTCTTCTTTTATAGAAAGAGAAAAAAAATATTTTGTCTTTGGATAAAACTGCTTTTGGGGAGAGGTGTGAATTGATTTTAGGCTGAGTAAAAGAACTTTTTTGACCTTGATCTTATTCTGTGTCCGGTGAAATATTTCTAAAGAAAATGATTTATATTTTCTTTCTTCTAATTGAGTTGAATTTTTTTTTTCTAGTAGAAAAAAAAAAGAAGGAAGAAAAAAGGTCAAAAACATTCAGTGAACTCCTGATGACTGGAAGGCAATAAAATGATGCAGAAGAAGAAGAAGAATAATAGAGAAGAAAATTACAAAAAAGAAAAAAACACAAACAAACTAAAACATGCGATGAAGAGAAAAATAAAAACAAAAACACAAAAAAAAAAAGATCGAAAGTAAAAGAAAGAATTTTTTCTCTTTGGGAAAAAAAATAAAATAAAATGAAAGGAAAGGAAAAAGGAAAATCCTTTTTTTTTTATGTGCTGCTGTTGTTATTGTTGTTGTTGTTATTCTAGTCACACAATTACACATTCAATCACCTTTCTACACTCTTCACTTTATTCTTTTTATTCTATTTTATCCTCTCTCTCTCTCTCTCTCTTTCTCTTTCTCTCTCTTTCTCTCTTCTGTTTTTTTATTTATTTTATTTTTCCTTGTGTTTCTCCCATCCAATATTCCTGGTAAGAAAATAATTTAAATTTGAATAAAAGAAAAGAAAATGGAAAATGGAAAATGGAAAAGCAAAAAAAAAACAATGAAAATATTTCAGAGAAAGAATATTTATGATTATTTTTTTGACGGGAAAAACAACAACAACAACAAAATATACGAGGAAAAGGAATTTTTAAAAATAAGAAAAGAGAAGAGCAAAATATTTACAAAAAAAAATATATATATCGATTGTCTGAGGAAAAAGGAAAAACAGGAGCGAAAAAGAAAAACTTCAATAACAAAAACAACAACAACAACAAATTTATACAACTTCAGACAAAAAGCTCTCAACTCTTTTTTATTGTTGTTGCTATAATTTTCTGTCTCTATTCATTTATCTCATCGGATCTTAAAGGAAATTTCATTCTGTTTTTTTTTTGTTGAATAACAAAAACAAAAACAACAACAACAACAACAAAGTAAAAACAAGAAATTATTGTTCTTGTTGTTCTTGGTGTGGTTGTTATTGTTGTTGTTGTTGTATAAATGATTTTTCTCTTACATCATTCTATATTTTCATTTCATTTTGTTATTTTTTCTTTTTTTTCTCATTGAATTTTTGTCAGATTGGTTTTGTTGTAAAGACGAAGATGTTTCGTTTGAAATAATATTTTTCCTTTTATTATTTATTTTCTTAACACAAAACAAAAGAATTTCTTTTCATTTATATTTAGTGTGTGTGTGTGTGTGTATTTTTTTTCTATCAATAAATAAAAAATAATTATAATAAAGAAATATTTGAATGTCTTTATTAATATTTGTGTATGTGTGTGTGTGTGTGTATTTGTGTCGGAGACTGTGTGTTGAATTTTTGAAGTTCAAAAATAAAAGAAGAAAAATAAAGGCGAACAAAATGTTCAACATAAAATAAAAATGTTTAAGAGATGGATAAAGTGGAGACGCCTTTATTTACAATATAAAAAGAGAACGAATAAAGTAAGAGAAAATTAAAGATGTAAAGAGCCAGCGAGAGAGAGATAGAGAGACACTGAGAGAGTGAGATTTTTTTTTTAAAGAAAGCAAAAAATGGGAAAATTCAAATTAATTTTTTTTTTTGGTCAATTTTACCTGAAATTTTTACAAATTTATTCAAATGATGTAATCCATAAATTTCTTAATAAATAAATTTCCTTTCAGACTTTTCTTGGTTGCATAATTTTTTTAAACAAATTAAATTTCGAAGATTCTTTGATCTTAATAAAAAAAGCACACTTACAAAATATGAACTTTGGTTGTTTGTTTGTAAGAAGTAAAGAACAAATAAAAATTGTATAACAAACACAAAAAAGTCACATACACACACGTACACATACACGCACATATACACATATACAGATCCACACATTTAGATAAAGAGAGATAATAATGTTTAACGTACCCGCATCACAGAGCAAGGAGTAGCAGTCAGGCAAAGTCAGCCAGCCAAAGCAGCATCCTTAACATAAATAATATTGATTTTTCTTCCCTTATTTAACTTCTTCTTCTTCTTCGTTTTCTTTTTCTATTTAACACATTTTAATACACCAGCACTCACATAGTATAGGCGCACTCACATACACACACACAAACAGTGGCAGAAGAAGACAGATAGAATAATGATAATAATAATATAAATATTATATTTTATGAACGCACAATGCACACACAAACACATACACATTCCCACACCCACACGCGCGCACTTTTTATTTTATTTAACGCACTTTTTACTTTTTTCTTCTTTTTATTTCTCTTCTTCTTCTTCTTCTTGTTATTATTTTTTTTATAATTAGTTACGAGTAACAACAACAACAACAACAACTCATTTCCTTCTTTCTTTCTTTTTTTTTTCTCAGCAGAAAAATTTATTTTCTAATGAAAATCACAAAAAAAAAAGGGAAATTTTCATCAACCGCAGATGAAATGCAAAAAGAAGAAGAAGAGGGAGAAAAAAAACAAGTGAAATGGAAAATCATAAAATAAACAAAAAAAAAAATAACAAAAAAAAAAATGCGGAAAAAAAAAGCTTTTTTTTCTGATTCTGTTTCCACAATTTTATTGTGAGTCCTTAAGGTCCGGTTTTTTTTTTTGTTCCTTTTTTTTTTTTCTTTAAAAATTTTTTAACACATTTTTTAATTTGTCTCTAACTTTTTTTTCTTTGTTTCTCATTTGTTTATTTATAATTTACAATTTTTTCACAAATTTTCCACAATAAATTCTTTCTTCACTTGAACCGAAAAAAGAAAGGACAACAACTACACACAACAAAGATTCCAATAAATAAAAGAAGAAAATTCGTTTTTTTTTGTCTTTTGATTTTCTCTTTTTTTTTTTATTCTTTTTTTTCTCGCCCCCACCCCGTTAAATTTTTTTTTTTTTACTTTTCCTATTTTTCCTTTTATCTTTTGTTTTTTTTTATGATTAAATAAAATTCAGTCACATATTTTTAATAACACAAAAAAAAGGGACTCATCACACAATCAAGTCAATGGCTCACATCGTACTAAAAACATACACACAAAATGAAAACAGGATTCAGGAAGCTTTTTATTCTTCTTCTTCTTCTTTTTCTTTTTCTTTTTTTTTTTTTGTTCACTTTTTTGTTCGTCGGTTTTCTAAAGGCAAAATTGTGTACATTTTCTAAAATTCTTCTTCTTCTTTTTTTTCTTCGTTCTCCTCTTTTTTGCATACATACAAAAGAGATGAAATGAGATGAAATTAGATGAGATGAGAGACACTAGAGAATTTGTGTGAAAGAGAGAGAGAGAGAGAGAGAGAGTGGTGAGTAAGTAACTCAGATTTTAAAGAGTACAAAAAATGGTGAAAAAGAGAGAGAAATAAAAATTGTGAAAGGACAATAGTAAAAATGAGAGAATATTACAGTTAGTATGGATACAAAACAATGATGGTGCTGAGATCAAGATGAAATTTAAGTCGATAGAAAAGAGAAATTTCTCTCTCCTGTATATTTGTGTGTGTGTGTGTGTATTGTTTGAGAGAAAACGAGTAAAAATAAGAAGAACTACGAGAGAATTTGATTCGAGAAGAGTAAAATGTTTTAATATTTTATAAGATAAAAAAAAGCACGAGGATTCTGATGAATAAAAATTATATAAAAAAAAAAAAACAAACAACAACAACATTAAAAGCATACAAACACACAAAATATTTATTATACAGAGACAATAAAAAAAAGGGTGGTCAGGGCGGATTTTTTTTTCTGTTGTTATTGTTGTTGTTGTTTTTTTTTGTTTTTAGAGAAAAAAAAGGGAATTGGAAAAAATTTATTTGTTGTTATAATATGCAATCGTAGAATAACGTAATTCAAGTTATGTAAGGTACCGTAATGATATTGTGATGTATATATTTATATACGTATGCATACGTAACGTAATACGTGTACATGCGTCCTTGGTTATTATAAAACAACAATTGTTACATACTGGAATAAAATAGCAACAACAAAAATTTTGTGTATACAAAAAAAAAATTTGTTGCTTTTAGATGGATACAGAGAAAATCAATATAAAGGACATTCTCATTCTCCATACATACATACACACACACACACACATACTTATACCAAAACAAAAATTGTTTTATGTATTCGGAATGGTTTATATGTATTGAAGGGATATAATATTGGGATAGAGGATAGAATAGGATGCAAGTATTATATTTTGTGTGTTTGTGTTTGGCAGAGTTTAGAGGATTTTTTTTGTGGTCTTGAACTTTCATTTCTATAAATTATCCTGGTATTTTCTGTATACAACTTTTTTTCCCCTCTTCTTCTTCTTCCTCATTTTTTTATTTCGTGTGGTATATTTTTTTTTATGGTTTTTTTTACAGTTTTTATTGATCTCGCACTTCGAATTTCTCTACAGTCAAATATATTGTCTGTCTGTATATTTTGTTATGATGTTTAGATAAGGATGTGGGTGTGGGTGTGTGTATGTATTTGATGAATATTCCAGACTGTTATTGTAATTTAATAATGAAATTTTGAATAATTGAAAATTTTAAAAATTTCTTATCCAGATTATTTTTTTTTGTTCTTTATTTTTGTTTCCGTTTATTTTTTTTTTTTTTTTTGTTGAAATTAAATTTTGGTCTTCTTCTCCTTTGATAATGGGAAAAATTGGAAGCGAGATATTAACGAAAAAAAAGAAAATTCTAATAAATAAAATAAAATTTTCAAAACAAGAGAAAAAATTTAAAGGAAACGCTTTGAGGGTCTTGGTGTTTCTTTGATTTTCACTTTCCTCAAATCAAATTGTTAAATATTTCAGTCATATCATCTCTCATAATTGAAAACCATAATTGACCAATACTCGAATAATTTCTTTTTTTTTGGGAAATTAAATTCTACGAAGAATTATTCTGAGTCCAATAAGACAAATAATAGTAATGTTTGTGTTCCCATATTAAAAAGGTTAATTATCATCATCTATATACAAAGTAAAGTTAAAGTTAAAGAGGAATTTGTACAAGAGAAATTAGAATCAATAAAATTATGATTTTCTTGGGAAAAATCGATTAAATTGTTTCTTCTATTTTTTTGAATTTCTTCGAAAAAAAAATAAAAATAATGAAAGTCAATACATCTGACAATTATTTCTGTAACTGAACAGGTTAAGGAACCGATTATTTTCCGTCTTTTTTTTTTGTTTCTTGACCCTGAGCTTTTACCTAGAATTTCAAGTAAAATATTTAACAATAAAAATTCTTAAACATAAAACTAAAATTTAAAAAGTTACAATTCTTTGTCCTTTTATAAGTTTTGATAATTACATTTCTAAAGAAGATGAAGAAGATGAAGAAGATGAAGAAGAAGAATAAGAAGTAAATCTTAAAAGTCATCACTTTTTCGTGAAAAACAATTAACGTAAAATTTAATTTTTCATAACAGCATTAAGTCTTTTAATTGCCCCCTTAAGTCAAACCTTTAACCGTATTTAAGGTAAACTTATAATTTCTTTGCGTTTGTATGTGATATATGTGTGTGTGTGTGTATGTGCGTATATATGTATGTGTTCTGGTGTGTTGGTGTGTGTGATATTAATGCTTCTTTTTTTTTTGGTAAATAAATAATGTTTGATGATGAGGACGGAGTGTTAGATTAAACATGGATCATAAACTCACTTTGATTTGAAACTTTTCTATTCGCTCATCTCCTACAGCTAATTCCCCCCTCTTTTATTTTTTTTCTTTCCTATAATCAAAGAGAATATTTTTCTTCTTTTAGATTTAATCTTTAGCTGCACAAAAATCATAAAATTATACAAAATATTAATTCAATGTCCAAAAGAAAACCCTGGAGTTATTTGTACCTTTTCCTTACCCCCCCAATCCCCATTCTTTTCTCGTTATTGTTCTTGTTGTTGTTGTTGTCTTTGATGTTGTTATTATTCTTGTTGTTAATATTTTAAAATATAAGAAAAAAAAATCCTATTGGCTGACAATGCAAAGGTGAAAAGTTACACAATGCGGCTTTAAAACAGTGAATGACAGTACTAAAAGGGTTCCACTTTTTGTTTTTGTTTTTCTGCTTATCATTTTTTAAGATAAAACAAAAAATTTAAATAATAAAATTTCTCTGTAAAGAAAATTGTACAGACGTGATGAGTATCTAAGTGTAAGACGTGAATAAAACCAAGAAACAGAAATTATGTAATTTTATTCTTTATATTCGTTGGATTACTGGAATTACCACAAAATTATAGACTTAATTTTTTTTTTTATATAAATTACAGGAAAGAATTTTTATTTACAACAATAACTGCGTGAATTTACTTTACTTAGAATTAGAATATTCTGATATGAGAATTTACTTGGAATTAGATAATTGTGATTTTACTATGAAATTATTTAGAATTTCAGTAAAAATTCATTGGAATTTAATTTAATGATCTGAGAATTTTTCGATTTGTTTGTAATTAGAGGATCTTCGCTGAAAATGTTAATTAGATTTTAACTTAACCGAAAATTTAACAAATAATTATTTGTATTTGTAAAAATAAGTTGAAATCCTATTTCTGTTCTGTCATTATGGTTGGTGTCGTATAATGTCCAAAAATTACATTCACACACCAAAGCTACCAAAATTCTATTTAAATGGACAACTAATATGAACGTTGCTATTGGTTAATTTATATATTTAGTAGACTTTTTGTGAATTTAAACATATGAATGTGACAAATCAATATTTATTTTTATTCTTTTTGGTATAAAAAATCCCATTTATTTCAAACTCAAACATCACAATTAATCTATGTTTCTTTCCGCAAAAAAAAAAACAAAACAAAACAAAACAAATGAAAGAAAGATTATTTCCGCATTTCTAAAATATTGTCAAAATTGGATTATTATTTGGAAGTAGGTGTAGGTGTAATGGTAGTGGTAATGGCATCTAAAAGACAATACAAATAAAAACAATTCTTTTATTTTTTTACTTTTCTTATTAAATAATGGCAAAAGATTTTTCTTTTCATTTCTTCTTCTTCATTTTCTTTTTTCATTTCTTATCTTTTTCTCTTGATCTCTAGTATACGGTATACGAGTACAAGTGTACTCGATTCTTATATAAATTTTCACAATAATATTCCTGTTCTATATTCCTGTACAAGAGAGAAAGAAAATTATGTTTTATTGTATATACGTTTCAACATAACCATAACCTTTGATCTATACGAAACTCTTTATTTAACCAATTTAATAATATTTCTTACAACTGAAACTTTATACAACCTTTTATGTCTATAAAGTTGAATATTAACTCTTGCAGTATAAAATACATATACAGGAATATAACAACAACAACAACAACAACAACAAAAAGCACGCATTAGAATTTTTTGAATCCAAAAAAGACAAAAAAAAAAAACGAAAAGTTCATTTTTATTGTTTCTGTTATTGTTGTTGTTGTTGTTGTTGTTTGTACTTTGCTGTTTACTTTTGATGAAATTTTTCTTTTTTCCTTTTTATTTTCAATATTTTAATCAAAATGAAAATTTAAATTTTCTTTTATATTGTATGCGTTATGTTTGTCTACATGTCGCGTTCTGTACTTATAGGATTGTTTGTGATTTATAAGAACGAATATGAAACCAAAAGTATTTGTCATTTTATCCCTTTTCGTTATGAACTTTCTTTATTTTTATGAAAAACTTTTCACTCATAAAATAAAAGTTTTTAAAAAATAATTTTTTGTAATTGATTTTGTTTATGGGCAAATTTTTTGGTTAAAATTTACTAACAAAAAATTATTTAAGAAGAAAAATAAAAGATTTTTTTAATTTTTAATGAATTTTTACTTTAAAATTTCCTTCACTATACAAAATAATGTGTGTAAAATTGAATTGGAATTTGTGTTGTTGATTGTTATTACTTTACATTTGTCTTGATTTATAAGTTAATGGTAATGAGCTTCTGATGTTCACCGGTGTTCACTTATATGGTTCAATTGAAAATACAAAATACAAAACAACATATAAAGTTTGTAACGTTACAAGAATAAATTCATTGTCTATATTTTTATATACGGTTAAAAAACCGATTAGTCTTTGTCATTTATTTATTTATTAGAAAAAAAAAATTTAAAATCCTTTTTGACCATCATATTTTTTTTTTCTGTTTTCTTCAATAAAACATTTTTATTCTCTTTCTCTCTCTGTTCCTCTCTGTCACTTTGTCTCTCTCTGTTTCTCTCATACTGTGTTTTTTCTGTAGTCAGTCCCTCATCAATGACTATAAAGGATTTATATAGGATAGAATATTGTATCCTATATTGACCTACATAATTTAAAAATAATAACAAAATAAATAAATAAATAAAGAATCGTAAGAAAGGGAAAAGGAAAAACTGAAATTCATCCTTAACAACATTTCGAAAATCTCATCTCTATATCTACTTCAAATCACCCAACCTCAACTCAATAATTTCAAATGAAAACTTGAATGTTTCCAATATGCGCGGTCAATCTTCTTCTTCTTCTTCTTGTTTTTTTTTTTCCTTTTTCTATTTTTCTGTTTTTTATGATTTTTTTTTTTCTTAGAAAAAAATAAAGGGAAGAAAAGAAATAAAATCAATTTTATAAGATTTATACTTTTTCCATCTTCCATCTTCTACTTTTTTTTTGTTGTCTTCGTCTTTCTTAGAAAACTTAGAAAACTTCCTTGAATATTTTGTTTTTGTTTTTTCAGTATTTCAATTGGATTAATCGGTTTGGAAATTTTTCTCTCTATAAAATCCAATTTAAAAATTTTCATTTCTACATTTTCAGGATAAATAAAAAAATTGAAATTGTAATTTTTAGTATCAAAAATTAAAGTTGTCAAATATCACAAGGAACATTTTATTTATTTTCAAATAAATCAAGTAAAATATATCAGCAAGAATATCCTACAAAAATAAAATGAACTTGAACTTTAGTCCTTGTACATTATAACTTGATTATTTTAAACTGGAGCATCAAGATTTTTTTTCCTCTTTTTTTTTTTTATTATAAGAGAACCTTTCAACAGCTTCAATATAACTACAGACATACACACACACACATATAAAGTTTTTTTTTATTTTTTATCAACCCTTCAAACACAAAGCCTTAAATGAAAAATATGTGTTAGACTAAGAAGGATCCTGTTTTTTTTTTGTTTTTTTTTTCTCTCTCTCTCTCTCTCACTCTCTCTCTGTATTTATTCTCCTTTATAAAAGGGATAAAGGAGACATATAAGTCGAATTAAAGGGGGACACTACATAAATGTGTTAAAGAGAAAATGAAGAAAAAAAAATAAAATAAGAAACGAAGGAATGAATGAATGCGGAATAAAATGTTTCAAGGTTTTGTATTAAAACACCTTAAAATAAACATACACAAACACACATATACACACACAGATCCAGAGACAAATAGATTGCTTAGAAGAAAATTTGACAATAACTAAATAGAAAGAAGAAGAAGAAGAAAAAAATGTTAAAAGAAAAAAAAAATTTAAAAGAAAGAACAACCAAAAAAAAAAAAAGAAGAAGAAAAAAATAGAAAAAGTTTGGTTTGTTTGTTTTTCATCCAAAACAAAGTTTTTTTCTTTTTTTCCTTTTCATTCCTTCTATTTTGTTGTTGTTGTTGTTGTTGCTGTTGTTATTATTTGTTATTGTTGTATCTTTTATATTTTATTTATAATAAATTGAATTCACACTTTGTTTAATTTTCAAACGATAGGATCTTGTTATAATCTTTTACTTTTGTATAGAAAAATATTTATATATATATAAATTTGTGACGTGTAGGTGTGTGTGTGTGCGTATATTATTTGTTGTGGTTAAGCTTAGATTTTTACCATGTGTATAAGAATTTATTAAACTTTTCTGTTTTTTTTTTGTTTTCAAAAATATTACAGGCCAAAACAAAATTTGGGACAAACCATAAAATTAGAAATGTTGAAAATTTTTTGGATCGATTCTTGTGAAATAAATTAATGTAAATATTATTATTTGTGTTACATATTTAATGTGGATGGTCAGTCTTATGATCCCCTCAGTGCAGTTTCATAAATTATAGTTTCCGAGGAAGGATTAATGAATTAATATTAATGCAGAAATTATATTCACAGTTGCGTCCTGGCACAAATAATATTTTGTGTTGATTTTTTCGATTATTTTGTCAAGTTAAATTCTTTTGTAATTTTCAAAAATTTATTTTGTAAACTCGGATTAGATTTTTTGGAGACAATAACTATTGATTGGAATTTAAACAATTTGATACAGTCAAGAACAGAATGCAGAATTTTTATAAGTTTTACAGTCATTGAAGTAACCGCATCATCATTTATTGATTATTCCATTGAAGAAAAATATTATTGCTGAAACTGCGCAATTGATGTTCCCGGACAATTCACATAATTCACTGTAAATAAAAAATGAATATGGCCTGTAATAAAAAATTAACTATGAATGAAATAAAAACATAAAGTCTTGAATGCCTCGTGCGGTTATAATACAAAATACAAATAATGTTACAATATATAAGAATTGGACTGTGGCGGGTGGTGGGGGGCATTGTTGAAGGTAATATGGACACAGAGAGGATCAAGAGAATAAAGTTAAGAATGAAAATATGTTTATTTGTTTTGTGTGTGTGTGTGTGTTTGTTAGTTTCAATGTCAATAGTATAATCTCAAATATATCCCTACAACAATAACAACAAAAAGCTTTGTAAATTTGTTGCTGCTGCGAATTTTATTTAAAATTTTTACTTTTTCTTTTCATTTAAAACAAAAACTTTAACATTTTACTTAGATCCTTGAGGCAATTTTATAGAAAATAAAACCAAAAACAAACTCTATTGTTCTCGATGTTTTTCTTTCTTAAATTTTTCTATTTTTTGAAAGAAATTCAAATCTGGTTACCGTAATTTTTTTTTCAATGCAGTTGAAGAAGAAAATCAAATACAAAAAAAAAGTTCAACCTTGAATAAAAATGGAGGGAAAAAAGGAAAATGATCCAAAAAATTAAAAAAAAATTGTCAAATTAAATTTTAATTACGTTAGATTGAGTTGACACAAATCTAACTGTGTCCAGGCACACATAATATACGCATTAAAATTTTCAAAGTTTTGGCGCCTATTATTTTGTGTGCATTAAGTTTCGAATTTCAAATTTCAATAAAACAAATCGAAAGGAATTTATATTAGTCAGATTAAATTAGAAATAAATCTTTACTGTGTTTTTGTTTCCTATGGGAGAATTAACAATTTTTCCACTTCCTAATCACGTGAATACTAAAATCAAAATGTTTCAATTTATCTAATGACAAAATTAAATCATCGATCACAAATAATTTAACTCTTGAATTTCAAATTGAATTCATTGACGTGATGTGATGACAAAATAAAATCTGATTTTAAAATTTTTCATCTTGTCTCATCAACCTTCATTATTTTCTTATATTAATTTTCTTTCCTGTTTAAGAAAAATAAAAAACTCTAAATCTGATTTTTCAAAAGAAAAAAAAACCTGAACTTATGAGATTCATTTTTATTTTGTCTTCTTCCTTTTTTGTTTTTTTTTCTTCTTTACAGTCAACTTTTAACGCGTAGCACCAATTTATTTTATTTGTCATTTGTAGGAAAGACAAAAAAAAAAGGAACTGTAGACGTTTTTGTCTCATTCTTTTCATCTGACAATTTTTTATTCTTTCTTTACAAAATTTTCTTTTTGATGTTGTTGATGTTGTGATATAATTTTTAATAAGAGAAATTTTTTAATTAATGAAAAAGTGAATTATTTTGAAAAAAAAAAAAAAAAAAAAAACATAAAAAAAATAAAAAGATGCAAGAAATTTTATTAAAAAAAAAAACAAAAATTTATAATTAAGAAATCTTATTTATTTTTTTTTTCATTTTAAACGTTATTTCATTTTAATTATCATTACCATTGTAATTATCTATTTTATGTCTTCAAGGACATTTAGGAGATCTCACAAAAAATTCAGATACGATCACCAGGCACCAGTGTGATAACACTGACATGGTTCCATCATTACGTCCGGATTCTTTCATTCTATAAATTCACAATTATGAATTTATACGAGTTACATTTATTTCTCATTCCCCCTTTTTACTTGTAACAATTTTCGGGACAACATTTTCCCTGATTACGTAACAATAAATGAAAGGATAATTTCATTTTCATCGTATTAAATTGACGAAGGATGAGAATTGAAACAAAAAAAAACAAAAGAATCTTCACCATTTTTTTCTTCATTTTCATTTTGACCCAATTTGTTTTTTTTTTTCTTTCTTCTTTTTTTATACGAGAGAAAAAAGAATTAATTAACCCCTTCAAACCCATAGGATATAAAAATGAAAGTATTGGAAAAGTTTTACGAAGGGAACCTCAATATAGATTCTACTGCAATTCTACTGGAGTATTCATCGGTAAAAAGCGCCAGCAGTCTCGTTTGTCTGATTATTCTTGATATAATTTTTTATGTTTTATATTTTCCGTCTATGGAAATTGTTTGGATAAATTGTTATTACAATTTAATTCATAATCACATACACATTAGAAACATTCCGACAAACTAAACATTTATTGTCAGGCACGTTCTATCAGCATGAGTTGAATTCTTTTATATAAACGCACGATCAAAATACAAAATAACAATATTTACGTAAATCAAATTTATAAATAAAATCAAAAATCAAAATTAAATTCAATAATAATAAAATCTGGTGTATAAAGAATTCATGCAGATAACCATACCGCATCAACAAGTCAATTTTTTCTTAATGAGAAAAAGAGACAGAATCAATAACATCATTTAAAATTAAATTTAAATTCTCATCTAAAAGTACAAAAAAAAAAAAAGAAACATTTTATTTTCATTTATGATGTAAAGAAAATATGAAAAACTCATGTGTGAATATTTAAATAAGAATAAAATATTTTTCTTTGTATACCAAAATAATGTTTACGTATCATTTATGTATTATAGCGTCTTACTTCGTCTTATCTTATACGTCTTACGTCTTATACATCTTACCTTATTGTCATAATTTCATAATTTCAAAATATTATATTGAATTTTCATCAGATATTTCTATACGTTAAAATTGTATCAAACTTTCACAATATAATTCATTGTTATTATTATTAGACACATCAGCCAACAACCATCAACCATCAGTCAACAACCAACAACCATCAACTATTATCATCAGGAACAATAGAAACAGTAACAAATAATAGCAACAACAACATTTATAAAAGAAGAAGAAGAAGAGAGAGAAAAAAAATAATAACGAAACAAATAAACATCAACAATATTATCATTAACCATCATCAACATCCATCCCATCATCATAACACAATTAACTTTAGATTCTCTTCTTTCATACTTCACTCTTCAAACCCTACTCCACCTAAATATTAAAATCTGTATATTCTATAGATTATCGGTGTGTTTGTATTTGTGAAAATGTGTACGAAACACTATGTGTGTGTGTGTGTGTTGTGTGTGTGTGTGTTGTGGGTGAGCGTGTGTTTGTGTATGTAGATAGACGATAGAAGACACTTTATTTTCTAAATAAATAAAAACAATATCTATCCATTGTTGTTCATTTTTCTTTTCATTTTGTTTTGTTCCATAAGGTAAAAAAAAAAAAAAATTTCTACTTTTATGGAATATAAAATTGATAACTTAACAAAACAACCAAAAATCAATCATAATCAATTTGATTTTGAACGTTTTTTTTTATTCACTCTCCTTCACTTTCTTTCTTCAGGTATTTCTCGCTCTCACTTTCTCTCTCTCTCTCTCTCTGCAATAATTTATTATTTTTTTCTGTTTGTGTTTTTTTATTTTCTTTTTTTACTTTTTTTTCTTTTTTTGTGGTTGATGTGACAAAATGTGGGATGTTGTCATAAAATCATCACTAACCACCATCTATCACCAGTTCTCCCCCAACAAAACCCATATTCACTTTCCACCTATAAATTCATATAAAAATTTTCACTACCCGTCTCCTTCTAAACATTTATAAAAAAAAAAGAAACAAAAGAAGAATATTAAAGGAATTGAATTTTTTTTTTTATCCTTAATGTTTTTTTTTTTTTTTTGTTGTTCTCAAATTTAACTCACTTCCATTATCCCTTCACCATACCCCAGACATCCACGCCTCTGAATAAATTTTATCAAACTTTTCTTTATTTTTGATGTAGAGAAAATATTCGTCACATATGTGCGTGTGTTTGTGTGTGTGTATGTATGTAGAATTTTCGAAAAGATACTCAAAAATATGGAACAACAGAAATTGTTAGTAAGTTGATTATTATGTACAATGATCAAAGAGAAAAGTGACAAGATAAATGAAACAAACGATGAGAAATTTATTCATTTTTTTTATTATTTGTAGAAAGAAAAAAAACGAAACGACAAAAAAAAATTTTATTATCAATTTCAACTAACGCATTCAATTTATAAAATTCAAATGAAAATTATTTGAAAACAAAAGTAAAAAAATTGAAAAACTTGAAAATTATAAAATATTTCACTAAAAAGAGAAAAATTTATTTATAAAATAATTTAATTTAAATTTTAATTTGTTTGTGAATGTGATGATGAAAATTCTATGATGAAAATGTGGAAAATTGTATGTAGGAAACATAAAAAATTGAGTGAAATGATTTTCTTATTTTGGGTTAAAAAAATTAAATTAAATGCGGGTTGAGTCATAGAGTAAAAGGGGTGTAAAGGGGAAGAAACTGTAACCATCTATATAAACTAAAAAAGTTTGACTATTTTCTTCTTCTTCTTCTTCTTCTTCTTCTTCGTTTTTCTCTCTTGTGTTTCCTTCCTTTTCTTTTCTATGTACATCATAGTGCGCTTGTAATGTTAGAGTAAAATATTGATTTTAAAATTGCGCAAGAATAATAAAAAAATTTATATATTGAGAATAATATTTGTGAAAAGTATTAAATTTTCTAAAAGGTCAAATTCAATTGAATTTCTTTTAAGTAAAAAATTGAAAACAACAAAATTTAGAAAAATGTAAACAAAATAATTTTCCAATAATTATTATCATGATTTGGATAAAGTCAATCAATAAATATTTATATTTATTTATGTCAATGTCATTTTATGTTTAACTTTTAGATTTTCGATTTTACCATACCAAATTATTGGAAGGGAATAGTTGAGTAAGATAAAATGGTTTATTTGTATTTGTAGAGGTGAAGGTCATTTTAATAAAGTGATGTTTGATGAGAAAACCCCACAGACCGATATTATTTTATGGCATCAAAATTATAAAGGAAATCAAATCAAATCATTTTCTTTTTTTTTTTTGCACAGAAAATTTCAGTTCAACTGGGATTTTTTTTTTTGGTTGTTGAATAAATTAAATAAAATTCATTCAGTGAATGGAATTGATTCTTTATTTTGTTTTTTATTGAAATCAACTTCAAATAAAGAAAACAATTTTTTTGCTTTTAATTTTTCTTTTTTTTTAATTGAAAAAAATTATCTTTTATTACAAAAACAAAGTAAAAAAAAAAAAAGGATTACAGAAAAATTACACAAAACTTAAAATAAACAATAGAAAAGAAAAAAACTGTTCTATTCACATCGAATTTCTAAACGATAACATTTCTCCTGATCAGCATCATCCCAATTAACTAATTTTGCTAATGGTTTACTTGGTTTCACATATAACGTTAATCCATCATTTATTTTCAATGATGAAAATTTATTTGATACAATAACTTTTGTTGCTGGATGATAATTCATTGTTGTTGTTGACATTGAATTTGTTATATTTATATTTGTTACTTCAAGCACTGGAAAAATATTAATTATAAAAATTATTAATTATTAATTCACAAACAAAACAATAAAAGAGGGAAAATAAATAGAATAAATTTCCAGTAGGCCAACATTATTTTTATTGCAATTGATAAAATTAATTGATTCAATTGATTCAATTGGTTTATTTATTTATTTTACTTTTGTCAGATGAAAAATTTCAATGATTTTGTTAATGATTAAATTTATCACATTTTATGGAATATGAACAAAAAACAAAAAACAAACGTAATAATCGATGAAGTTACAATATTCTTCCTACCTCCCACTTTCAATTGTTTTGTTTTATTTTGTTTTTGACAAACATGGACGGATAAAGGCATACAGAATTAAAATCACAAATAATTCCACTATGCGAATGGGGAATTATTGGACAAGTTCCGTTTTGTAATTTCAGTGGACCATCCATTTGTTATCAAATTCTGCCATTGAAGGAAATTGATACCAATGGAATGATTAGTTAAAAATTAAAGATGCGACAAATGAGATTAGAAAGCGGGAACCTTACGATATTCAGTCGAATACTTCACTGATAATGTCAAAGGTCAGACGGGTTTTCAATGAGAAAAAAAAAATGTAGTTCAACTGAAGAGAATAAAAATCAAAGGATATGATGAAATTCAATATGGTACACTTTATAAGTGTCGTCTTTATTCGTTTACTAACACATAGAAATTTTTATTGTATTCAAATATTGTTAAAAACCAATTCTATATATTTAAACGATTTTCTTTTGTTTTCTTTTATGATTGTTATTGTCAATTGTATTAATAAGTGTGAAGAAACTCATAAAGAAAGAAAGAAAATATAGAAATTTTTATTTTTATTACAAGATAAAATGATAGAGGAAGAACAAGGAGATGACAGAAGTTCTTCACTGTGATTTTAAAAATCAATAAAACTAAGTAAAATTGATGAAGTTGAATTGAAGTAGGTAGTTAGAATATACAATGTTTATTTATATTTGTTTCTTATTTTTATATTTAATCTTACTCTAATGATTAAAGCAATAAAAATCTTATAGATTTAATGATTCATTAAAAAAAATTAGAAAATGTTAAACAATGTAACAATTTTTTGTTGTTAATAAATAAATACAGAAAAATTCTTTAACCTTTCTGTACAGATTTTGTTATAATTTAAATTGAATAATATTTACTATGATGAATTATAATTCTTACTTGTCTCTTCCATAATACGTGCTTGTGCATGATTTGTTGTGTTATTATAACCAATTCTATGACAAATATCAACAATTTCCTTTTCATTTGGTGGATGTAATTTTGGAAAACATTGTGTATGCCAAATACCATAAGATTGTTGTATTACTTCTGCAAAACCATCACTAAATATAATGAAAAGATAAAGACAAGAATATAATAAGAAATATACAATCAAATTATATAGAAGAATAATTTTTTTATATAATACGAAAAAAAAAATAAAATATATTGTGAAGAATTTACTCTTTATTTGTATGATGATTATTATGATGTTGTATTCCATGACAATACATTTCATCTTCTTTACCCGGACAATCATATTCTTCATCACAAACGCTATCTTTTGGTATACAAAATGATGTGCTAGAATATATAGAAAATAATAATCAACAATAATAACAACAATAATAACAACAACTACTATTACTACTACTACAACTACAACAAAAAATATTTATTTTGTATTATGTATTCAAACAGTGTTGCCAAATTATAATCCAAAATATTTTTTATTAACTGAACAATATAATATTTCGCTATCTTTTATTTTGTTCCCATTTTCCTTTCTTTTTTTTTTTTTGTTCAAAAATTCTTTCAATTGAATTTGTGATTGTTGCTGTTTTGAGCATTGAACACAAATGCATTTATCTTGTATTTATTTTTTATAGTAAAGAATGTTTTAAGATGAAGCTTTAAAGGTTATTTTGAATATTCAGAGTTACCTACAATAATCTCAGAGTTACTTGAAATAATTGGCAAACTGACTTTACAAAATATTATTAATAAAAGTTGAAATGCACTATGGCAACACTGTTACTTAAAATGAAATTATGATATTAGATAACCGCCTTTCACATCAACAACACACCATACCCATACTTATTTAAATTTAACATAATTACCTTCCACAACGAAACATGTTACTCTGGCATTTGCACATTCTTGGATTTTCATCACTTTTGTCCCAACAATTTCTCATTCCATCACATATTTTTGCTGGATCAGAAATGCTTTACAAACCCCAAAAAAAGAAAGAAAAACAAATAAAAATGAAAAATAGAGAAAATATTTATGTGTAGGAAAAATTTTTTTAAGTTTCTTTTTTTTTATTTTTACCGAAGAAATGTAAAACAGGAACATTCACCTGGTTCATCTGTATTATCACCACAATCATTAATATGATCACAAAATTTAATTTTTGGTACACATTTACCATTACCACATTTTAATTCTGTTGCATCACATTCTGGAAATATTAAAAAAAGAAACATTTGTAAAATGTAAACAAAACAAATCTGTACGGAAAAAAAAAATGTAACCAAATTTATGAATCATTAGGTTTGTTCTTTCAAAAAAATAGCGCTACGCTAGTGTAGCGTAAATTTTACAATAAAATGCCAACTTCAGATGAGTCACTGAAAGAACGACGAATTTTACGTCAAATGGTAGCAAGCGCAGCTGCTTAAAATTTAAATTGACATTCTCTTTAAAATATTATTTTTATTCAAAAAATTCACTGTTAAAAATTCCAAAAATATAAAGGTAAAACAAATAAATAGTGAAAATGTAAGAAAGGTTTTGTTTATTTGGTAAAATCTGCAATAAAACGATTTTACGAACCTAGCGGAAAGATCCAGTTACTTGCACCAAGTAAATAGGTGGTGTAATGATTGGTGTAACTATAGTCTTTTCAGTGAAAACTTTTTATGAAAAATAGTTTAGTTACCCTACGCTAGCGTAGCGCTATTTTTTGAAAGAACACACCTATTATTTGGGTTTGGGTTAATAAGTTCTGTCCTACTTTTTTTTTTTTTCTTTCAACAATCACAATAAAAAGTTTTCCTATAAAAAAACGTGTTGTGAAGATAATTACAGAAAAATCAATTTACTTTTTTTTTCAATCTAATTACGTCTGACATTTATTTTCATTTTCTTTTTATAAATCAATTTAAAATTCTTTGGAAAAAAAACAAGAAATGAATTTTAATTTTCATAACTTTATGCAGAATTTTTTATTCTAAAGAATATCATGTTAGTGATGTTCGTGGAAAATTATATTTTCATTAATTATATTTTCTAATAAACAAAAATAGTTTCACATTGAGAGGAAAATTTTACAATTTGTAATTAGAAAAATTTCTTAGAAAATTTTAAAAACCACAATTATGAGAAAATATTTTATTTTTTTTGTAATCATCAGAAGCAATCGTTCGTCATGTTGATTTTAATTAATAACTTTCAGAACTTAATCAAACACAAAGACAAAAAACAAAAACAAATAGATAGAAATCTGAAAGATTCGACCAACTGGAAGGATTATTTTATTCAATTGTGATTTAAACGAAACAACGAAATGGATTGAATTCAACTAGAGGTCAATGCTAAAAGTAAAATCAATTGAAGTTCATGAATAAACATATCGCTGAAATATTTCATATATAAATTGCAACAATTTTTTGTTGATTTAATAAATTCTCTCTCTCTCTCTCTCTTATTTTTTTGAAGCAGTTTTTTTTAATATTGGCAAAATATGTTAAAGAAAAAATTCCATTCTAGCAAGGGAGAAACGAGAAACAATTTTTTTCTTCATAATGAAACAATGAGAATTTTTTTGAATGCAAAAGAAAAAAATCAATCGTGATACTTCGCCATTTCCAAACGTCCCTCTGCCCCCTCTCAACCCCTTCTTTTTTTTCTAAATGTAAATATGCCGATCATCTGACAATCAATTAATCACATCTGTGAAAAAGTTTTCCATTCTTTTCACTTATTATTTTTTCATTCCACTTTCTTCATTCCTTTACCCAAAAATTTTTTTTAATTTTTCTATTTTTTTAGTTTTTCCCCTTTTTCCTTCTCATTTTCCTTGTTTCTTTTGTTTTTCTCTTGATTTTTGTATCTACGATGATATAGGAACACAATGTCAACGCCATCATTATTGTTTTCTTTTTTCCTCTACAAAGTTATTTCAATTCAATCAATTCTTCTTCCTCTTCTTCTTCTTGTTTCTTCTTCTTCTTCTTCTTCTTCTTCTTGTTTCTTTTCATAGATTAATTTTTTATTCACATTTTTTTAAATTATTTTCATTGTAATAAAAAAAAAATGAAAAACAACAAAAGAAACGTTCACATAACAAGAAAAACAAAACTGTCACATTCTACTTCTATTAAATCTTTTAACTATTTTCTTATAAATTATGTGGTTCTGGGTAATTTTTTATGATTCCAGGATCATTTCAGTTTATATGTACGTATAAAAGTTAAATCTTAGAGAATGAGAAGAAACAACAAAGCAATTGTTATACAATATTTGTATTTTTTCTTTTCTTTTGGTTCTTTAGTAAGTCATAACAATTTTTGTTAAAGATATTTTTTTATGTTCATACATTTTTCTTTTAGCTAATAAAAATCATTGAACAAATAAATCAACGAAATAATAAGAAAATGGAAATATTTTACATTTTATAGTTGACTTGTGAAAAAACTATTTAGTACAACTAATAAAATTTAAGTCAAAAGTTTAAGGACCAACAAAAAAAAAATTGATGTATTTTGTGACAAAAGTCAAAGATTAAATTTACTTTTGTGTTTAGCTACAACAGAATTGCATTTAAGAGTCGATATATAAGAAATTCATGGAACACAAAATGGCGGACAATTCATATCGAACAAATTGTTCAATTTGACAATTTGTTGTGTTGCTTAAAATTGTCTAAAAAATCAAAATGGCCGAAATTGTTTTTCACATACAAATAAATTCAATTACAGTTAACTTCATTCAACATTTCCGTATTTGATTCTGTGACTTTTCATATGAAATCATGGAATTCAAAATGGTGAATTATTCTTTAAAAAAAATCTACTTCATAATTCACACACACACTTAAGGACAATTTTTAGCCAATAGCAAAAAAAAAATATGTTGCAACAATAAAAAAGTTTGGTTAGGTTTTTTTTGTAAAATATTTTTACATTAAAATTTCATTCTTTGCTCTCCAATAAAAAATAGTAGACTTGACAATAAAATAAATGACAATAAAAATTCATAGAAAATTTCATAGAAAAAGTGCAACATGATTATTTGTACGTATTCTTTCCTTTCTTGTCTTTTTCTCTCTCTCTCTCTCTCTCTCTCTCTCTCTCTCTCTCTTTCTTTTTTATCCAAATCATAAAAAAATAAAACATTTTGACCTTTTTATTCTGTTTGTCTCCACTCTTTCCAATTTTTTTTATTATTTTCTTTCATTCATTTTATGTTTGTAAGATTTTTTTGGGTTGATATCCATAAAAGTTCTATATACGTCTGTCCTATACTGCGTCTCTGTATGTGTGTGTGTGTGTGTGTTTGTGTATACATATTTTATAAAATTCTTTTGAATATCAAACAAGATGTAGAAGAAGAACAGAAAAATTATTTACAAACAATAATAAAATAAATTCAAAGGAAAATCATAAAACAAAAGTGAGTATAGAACAATTTTCAACAAAGTTATTGACACCATTGCTTAATAACGTTTCATGGATTGACTAATAAAATCATTGTATAGGACACATCATTTATTCTATCACGTGAACATTTGTACTCGTGTCCTTATGATTAAAGGTTAAACATATTCTATCCGTTTGTACGATAGAATATAATGAAGTCGTAAATTTTATGAGTTCAAAATTTAAGTTAACTAATATTCGAAGAGATCTCACTAGCGTTGTATATTGCTACAATTAATTATTATTTGTCTTGTGTGAATTCAATATAATTTAATTAAAAATAAATAAATATACCTTTTGGTGTTAGTTGTCCACAAATTTTTTTATTTTCATCACTGCCATCACGACAATCGATTTTACCATCACAAACTTTTTTTTTTTCTAAACATTTACCAAATGGACATCGATGCCCTTTACAAACTGGTGTTGGATGTATTTCATGTATATCACATTGGGGTGAATCTTTAAATGAAAAACAGAAAAATAAGAAAAGAAAAGAAAAGAAGAAAAGAAAAGAAAATGAAATTTAGAAAAGTAAAAAGAAAAAAAAGAAAAGTTAAATTAAATTTTGTTAAAATGGAAAAAGAGAGAGAGAAAAAACGAAACAATGTTTTTGGCAGAGTGCATTAAATATGTAGGGTGAGGTTGGCTGATTCAACAGAGAAGAACCTAAATGTGAAATCCAAATTTTGTATTTTTACAAAAATTGAATTTTTTCGTTACCAAAAGGTTTTCATTTTGAAGTGTTTATGACGTCATTACTGATTCCTTTTGTTTACAAATAATTTTTTTTTTCACTCTCTCTCTCTCTTTTTACTTTTCTGATGAAACCAAAAGTCCAAGAAAACAATTTTCTGTTCTATTTTTTTTCTTTTGGATTTTCCCAGAAATTAAATTAGAAATTTTTTTAATTTTTTTTTGAAATCAAACCTTTGTAAATGTTACATCTTTCTCTGTCGTCCATTTTCTTGAAAATAATCATTTGTTTTTAGTGGATGTTTTACTTTTACTTTGGGACTAAAGATAAAAAACGAAGATTTTGACTTGTGAAAAAAATCATAAAATTTTATAGGACAAACCAATTTTCTATTTTCATTTTAGTTAGTTTTAAATTGCGATGCCTTGTGGTTATGAAACGAAACAGTTAACATTTTTTTTTTCTGTTTTCTTTAGATTATTCCATTAAGAATTCTTTCAAGACAAAAAAAAAACCTTTCATAAATTGACCAGACCACAAATCAATTTCTCTATTTTAAGAAAAGGTCAATTTTTGGTTACAAATTTTTATGAAAAGAAAATTATTTACACCAAAAATCGTAATAAAGAATAAGAAGAAAAAGGGATTTTTTGTTTAAATCCCCCCTCACACCTTATCATTTTGTATGCACACACAAAATTGACCAATGTGTGCCCACCTTAGGTCGGTCATTGATTAGGCAATTTGCTAATGTACCAACATCAGTCATTGTAAGTGGCCATTCAAAATGGTTTCAAATATTTAGAAATAAATTCAATGAAAATTTTCTAAATGAATTTTAAATTAAAATAATTTTCACTTGATTAAAATTGATTAGTGAAAGTAAAATTAATGAAACGTTTCACAACGGCAAGAAATTAAATTCATTAAAATTGATTTTTTTTTTTTTATTTGGAAAAATAGATTTTTACAGATTTTTCACACGGTACATTGCTGAGGAAAAACTTTCCATAAATGTTATAAGAAATTCATCAATTTTTCATTCTTTTTATAATTTTGTGTAAAATTTAAATATAAATTTTTAAAAAATTCTCGTAGCGCATTTAATGAGTTCTCAGAAGAGCAACAACAACAACAACAACAACAATGACAGCAACATCAGCAAAAGTTAACAAAAGATTTTAGAATTTCTTCTAAAAGATAATTAGGAAAATTAGGAAAATTATGAAAACTATTTTGATGTCAAAATTTGACGTCAAAATTAAAATAAATTTATTATTGTAAAACAAAAAAAAAACCCCCCACCATAAATATCGTCAGCATTCACAATTTTATTTTATTTTAGGCACGTTTTGTTTCGATCACAATTATTATTATTTTTTTTTGATTCTGTTGATTATTAAATGACATCAAACGTTTTGGTTTTCCTTAATGACAATTGGAAGGATTCAAAAGAATCCTTTTTGTTTGTGAAATTTTTTTTTTGAGTTATTAAATTTTTGTTTTTGTTTTTCTTTTCATCTGAGTTTTTCAATAATTAAATATTGACGTTTTTTTTTTTGCTGCATTTAAATTAAAAATCAGGAACTAATTGAATTTCAAAATTAAAGTAAAACTTTAAGAATTCTTTTAAGAAAATTTCTCCCTAATTTGAACATTTTGTTTTCTTACAACCAAAACTTTTAATACTTCACTATTATGGAACGTCTTTAATTTTAAAGAAAGATGAAAATGAAGAAAAAGAAAATAAATAATGAAGAACAAAAAGTAGAAAGAGAGAGAGATAGAAAATAAGAGTGAGATAGGAAATGAGAGAGAGAGAGAGAGAGAAATATAAGAAAATAAGAAATGAAAAACTTACCAATAACATTTTGAATTGTTTTATAAAATTTATTTAATGGTAAAATAGTGACAAGATTTTTAAAACAACACAATCCATGTGGATGTGAATAGAATCCACTTGGGTACCATCCAGTTGAACTTTTACAAATTATTACGCCTGTACGTGTTGAATCTGTGAAAGAAAGAAAATGAAAAAATGAAAATGAAAATAAAAACAATATTTTATTTTTCCATAAGAATCCGATTAAAAGAGAAAATTTAATGGAAAATGGGGAAAAAAAACAAAGAAGAGAAAAAAAAGATGGAAGTGATGTCTATCCTTCGTCTTAGTTTTCGTCATTGCGAGTCTGTGTCCTCTTCCTTTTTCGTCATCTAAATATTAAATTGTTTGAATCAACGAAATTTATGTTATCACATGATTATGATTAATGGGTTTCTTCTTCTTCTTCTTCTTCTTCTCCATTCTCTTTCTCTTCTTCATCATCTTCCTCTTTTGCTTTCCCTCAGCCCCCCACCCCTTTTTTTTTCTTTTATACAATTTTTGGTTTTTCTCTCCTTTTCATATTTTTTTTTTCCTTTTCTCTAAACAGAATGAAGATTTTCTTATTTTTTTTTCCTTTTCCTTTTCCTTTTTTTTTTTTAAATGCTTTTACTTTTCTTTTTTATAAAAAATAATCTTAAATCTAAGGGAAAAGCAACAACAACAAAAAAGAAAAGAAAAGAAAACATCCAGTAGAAGAAGATGAAGAAGAAGACGAATACTTTTTTTTTTTACGTTTTATTCAACGAATGGAAAATGGAGACGAAAAAATTGACACAAAATGACTTTGAGTTTTTTTTTTTCTTCAATTTTTGTTTTTTTTTTCTTCAATGGGAACAAAAAAAAAATTCAATTAAGAATTTTCATTTTTTAATAAAGGAATAATTTTTTTTCTCTTTGGATGTAACAAAAAATAAACTGAAAAGTTCATCGGAAGTTCATTTAACAAATTTATTCAAGTCATTTGATTTGTCATTCAGTTAATGTTTTCTTAGTTTCGACTTTTCTAAACTTTTAGTGTTGCGTCCGAATATCTCACTACACATTGTACTTCACATTCAACCATCCGAAAGTCTTCCTAGTTTATTAAAGTTCTTCCTATTTTATGTTAAATTACGTAGGGAGTTCAACTATCTCACTAAACCAGATGAACCGGAAATAAGAATAATACAAATTATAAAACAATTAATGAAATGAAACCTTAAATTTTTGAAATTACTTTAGTTAATTAACTAATGATGTTTAGTGTTACTTCATCATTATTTCTTTCATCATTATAAATATCGGGAAAATTATAAATTCCGGACACCATCTAGTGTGAGTTTTTCGAAATAGTACTAGTATCTAGTATCTATAATAGTATCTAGTTAAGGGATTTGGGAAACAAACATTCGAACACAACATTTGAAAATTGTGAATGATTAATGAATAGAATGTTATCAGATTTTATGGTCATTTATTCAGAGGTTATAAAACCTCAGTAAAATGTAATTGTGTTTTGTTACCAATTCAAATTGAAAGCAAATGGTATAATTTGGTCTATTCGCAGTCCAGTCATAGATTATACTGAATATTTAACGTTATCGTTAGATTGAAAAATTTATTTTAGAGACAAATTTAGCAACGTTTGTATATTTTAAATATAGAAGAGATAAAAGTATGCTTGGCTAAACCAACCGTGTTTAAACTGACCGTGATAACCATAGAATAATAACGTAGGTCAACGTACTCATTATAAAGTACAACACGAAATCTCTTAAAACTCTAGGGAACAATGGTGAAGGTTTACAACCAAAAAGCATTACGTACAGTAACCGGAATCGGAATCGAAACAGACAACTGAAATTATCCGGAAAAGGGGACATAGAACCGTAAAGGGAATTGGCCGACATAGGAACAGGAAAAGGGTGAAGATAATCAGATGAAATTGCATTAGAAAAAGTCTTTTCATTGTGTTGGTAAAACAGAAACTGTATCCAAGAATTTTACTCTAAAATGTAAATTTTTTGACTTTGAAGCAAATTTTGAAAAATTCCGTAATTTCAATTTTCTCTGCAAATTTTTCATTTTAAATTTTTATTCATAATTTCCATTTGAATTTTATCCAAATAATCACAGGTAAACTTATTCGAATAAGAAGAAAACCGAATTCGAATTGGTTGGATTTTCCACTGACCAAAAAAAAAAAAGAAAGAAAGAAAGAAAGAAAAAAAAAAGGAAATAAAAAGAAAAAATAAAAGTCGTAACAACCGAACCGTTGCCCTGAAAATTTGTATGTCAATTATTCATTTTGGTTTCAGGTCACCTTTTTCAACAGAGAGAGTATCCAATAAAAAAGAAGAAAATCTGTATACAAGATTTCCATAAGCCAAAAATCCCAAACATAAAAAAAGAAGAAGAAGAGAAATAAAAGAAAAAATCTCCCACAATATAAAATATTCTATCCAATTTTTTCCTTTGTTCCCCTTTTATCATTCCCAATATCCCGTTTTTCACGTTACTTCATCCCTTAGAATTTCCCCTTTCTCTTCACTGACTTCTTTTTGTGTTTTTTTTTTCTGTTACAAATAAATGTAATTTTTCATTTGACCTAACCCAATAATAGTTAATCAATGTTCAAGAAGTTCAACTTATATTCTGTCCCATTCCTTTTGAAAATAAAAAAAACAAACAGGAGGTGAGAAATGGAAAAAAAAAATGGGAAGAAAATGGAAAGAAAAAAAAAACTAAACTAAACTGAAAGAAAAGAATAAAAATGAAACAAAAGAAAAATATAAAAAAAAAAGGATAATCGCTGAAACAGAAAAAAAAAGAAAGCAGCAAAAAAAAAGGAAGTAAAATTATCTACCTTCTGAATCACAATTGATATGAAATTCCTTGTTCATCTGATAATGTTGATAACAAATCTTATGTAATGGACAGCCAGATGTTACTTTATTAACAATCAATGTTCTTATTCTTTGAAATTTATCATGTGACACAGCAATACATTGATCCTTTGATGTTAAATCAGTACTAAAATTATAACAAAATTTTCATTGAACGAAATTTAATTATTAATTTTTGGTCAGTAAAATTGTAAAAAGGGATTATTTCTCACTCCGTTAGTTCCGTGTTGTTAGCTACAAATTAAAAACTCGTATAAATTAAATTCTTTATCGTATAAATTGATTGAGTTTTCTATTGAGCAAAAATGCAACATTAAAGTTCCCATATGTTGGTGTTTGTAAAATTGTCAACGATTTTCTTTAAAATCTTAACAAAAGTTTTAATTCTTTAATATAAAAGTTTACAATTCAATTAAATTAAAAATATTCTTTTCTTTTTTTTTAATTCTGCATAAAATTTATTCCTTCCTGACCCACCCCTACCTTTAAAAATTTATTTAATGGAAAAACGTCTTGAATATTTTTCATTGAATTAATTGAATTAATGAAAAAACAAAGCAGCGTTTTTTTCAATTTTGA
The DNA here is from genome assembly GCA_963082725.1 of Pedicia rivosa. Classification (NCBI taxonomy): domain Eukaryota; kingdom Metazoa; phylum Arthropoda; class Insecta; order Diptera; family Pediciidae; genus Pedicia; species Pedicia rivosa. The sequence goes on from OY720154.1 coordinate 34,543,196, forward strand.
TGGAAAACTTACTTATTGTTGAAAGCAAAATTAATTTGTGTTATTGTTTTCTTATAAAAAAAAATTAATTACAAACAATTTTCCCCTTAAACTTTTACGTTTTTATTCATCTAATGGGAAAAAATTCTCATGGGAAAAAATTCCCATGGGGAAAAGTTCCCAATTGAGGAAAAAATTCTAATGGGACAAAATTCCCAACATAAAAATAAAAAAAATAAATAAGGAAAAATAAAAAAAAAAAACTAACGTTTCTGGTAGAAATGTTGGTAAAATTTCACGACTATATTTTACACGATTTTCCAAATGTAATAATACAACATTTGAATCAGTGATGTGATGAAAACAATCAACACGTATAATTTGTTCATGTGGTCCTTGAATTTTAAGATATGAACGTCCACCACCCAGTAGAATTATCACAAAATCAAATTTAAGACTGTGAAAAAAAGAAAAATAAAACAAAAATTTATTCATTAACATTTTTCCTCTTAGCAAAATTAATTCGTATCGAAAGAAAATTATTCTTACTTAATTAAACTAATACAAGAACGTTCTGTTAAAACCCAATGTTTATCTAAAAGTATTCCATTACAATGTAAATGTCCATCAATATAAATATCAGCATTCCATGGCCATAAATAATCATCCTCTTGAATACCATCTTGATAATTATTTTGTATTTGTGTAAAATTTTTATTGAAATGTGCAACAACTGATGGTACTTTATTTGGTTGTATAATTGGTATTATTGGTATTGGTTCAATTACTAATTGATTACTATTATTATTATTAATTAAATTATTATTTATAATTGAATTATGTTTATGTTCAGTTAAATTTAATTTACTATGTGGAACACATTCAATATATAAACCAATACATTGTTTCATTGCAATTACAAATTCAGCAGATTCATGAATATTTTCATTATATAAATTATCATCATTGCGTTTAGTACGTTTTATTGTATGGTGTTTATCACTAGATGTCCTTCTTGGATCAAATTCATCTTCTGGTTCTTGTGCAATTACTGTTGAATTATGAAATTTGTATCCGCTAAAAATGGTGAGGGTAGAAATATTGAATATTAGAAGTTTTAAAAATCATTCAAGTTGATAAAAAAACAGAGAAGCAAAATAATAATCTTTTTATACAAAATATAAATAAAATCTAAGAAAAACTTTAATCTGTTGTTTTAGAGATTAATGGAGAACTTCAGTAAATAGATCATATAATATTTACACAAAATTGAGGTCTATATAAAGAGGTTGTAGAAAATTTGTGGTCACTATAAAAGTCTTAATTTAAAATATTTACGCAAATCCCAGTATAGAACAAATTTGTCCAGCTGTTTGTCCACCATTATGATCATTACAAACAATACCCCAAAGTCCTTTATTATTTTTTGTAAGTATTCCCTGATAATTTAATATTGGACGATGATTTATATCAAAAATCACTGACTGTCCATTTGTTAATGCAACTAAAAAATTATTTCACATTACTAAAGTTTTCTCTGTGTAAAAAAATATAAAAGAAAAATAGTCTTACAACAATCAAGTTCATCCTCTTTTAATGGACAATCATATTTAAAATCACAATGATTTGATTTTGGAATACATTTTCTACTGAGTTTACATGCGAATTCATCCTTTTCACAATTCACTAAATTTGAATAGAACGAAAATTAATTAGTACAAAATGGGACACAATTTAAAAAATATCATCTGAAAACTAATTCAGTTTATTATTAAAAACAATCTTACGACAATTTTTCTCATCCGTTAAATCAGCACAATCAACGTTTCCATCACAGACCAAATGTGAATGTTTTGATTGCTAAAACATTAAAATTCATTTAGAATTTTCAAGAAATTTCAAACTTAAAAATTTTCATCTTACAATTAATAAATCACGACAATTACAATCAATTTCATCTGTTCCATCCTCACAATCTAATTTACGATTACAACGTAAATCATAATTTATTTTTTGTAGAATTCTGTTTAAGTAAATTTTATAAAAAGAAAGAAATTTAATTGTGTTAAAATTTTAAAATTTAATATTTTCATTCTTACTTTGTGCAAATAAATTTATCTGGAACGGAAAATGGATTTATTATTGTTTTATTTTCCATTTTCATTTCTGTGGTTTCGGTGGCACGTGAATGACTTTTATTTTTTTTCTCATTAATTTTTGATGTTTGTGTTTCGATATTAGTTTTAAAATGAATTACATCTTCATCAGTTTTATTTGATAATGAAATTCCAACAGTTTCTTCAAATAAACAATCAATTTCATCTTCACCACCTAAACAATCAACAACACCATCGCACAAACGTCTCTTTGAAATACATTTACCACCACCCCAGACACAAACTTTTCCGGGACAAATTGCTACTGTTTTCTTATCGGTTACAATTTTTCCATTAACACAATCTTCAATCCAATCCAAAAATAGTGCAACACGTGTATAAACACCGGGTTCATCGGGACGAGCACAACCTTCACCATGACTAACAACACCAGCTAAATACCATGTTGCCGGTTCAGAAATACTTCGACAGAAAAGTGGACCACCTGAATCACCTAATTAAATTAATTAATTAATTTTTTTTTGTAAAATTAATCATTTAAACTAAAGTCACACGCCGATAACAAAACTTTCACAATCAGAGGTGAATTAATTAAATAATTATTTTATTTGGTGGCATTTGAGCCTAATGTTTAAATTTTATTAAGTTTAAACTTAAAATTAGCTAAATTAAGCAAGTCAAAATTAAAAGATCACCTTGACATGCATCTCTTCCACCTTCTAATTCACCAGCACAAATTTCTTCACCTTCCTTATCTAATTTATGTTTACATTTTGAGATAATTGGAATCTCAACCGCACGCATTTGATCAGCTGAAAAATTCATTGAACAAAATTGAATCTATGAAGAGATTTTTTTCTTCTAGATTAAGTACTTACGATCTGGTCCCTTTTCTCTGGTCGCACCCCAACCTACTGCTGTACAAAGTGTACCAGCAACTGGTCCCCAAATCCAATCATTTCTTCTAGATGATTTCTGTGGTCCAGGCATACAAATTGGTCTAACCCATTTGTTGAAAACAAGTGGGTCAGCCAGTTTCATTAAAGCCAAATCATTTTTCATATCAGCACGATTATAATTGTCGTGAACATAAACTTGTACAACTTTAACTGTTTGTACCATTGGTGAATAACTGAGTCTTCGAAGCATTCCAGCACGTATCTCATAATAATGTTGAGTAGATTTATCAGTACAATGTGCTGCAGTTATTACCTAAACATTCCGTAATTTTAGATTTAAATTGTGACAATCAAGAAAAAAATCTAACTTACCCAATATTCAGAATAAATTACACCACCACAATGGAAATTACCATTTTTATAAATGGCAACAACAAATGGCCATTCTTTTGGTTTAACAGCAATTCCACCAACAATTCTGATATCTGTACGTTTTCTTCTTAAAAATGGTTTTTCCTCTTCAACATTTTCTTTTTTATCTTTAATTATTCGTAACACAGAATTTTCTTCTGGATTTTGTATAACAGTACCACATTTCATTGGTGGACATTTTACATATAATACAACATGTTTTGTTTTATCTGATGATGTTTGACAATTTTCAGTAAAATTTGGTTCTAAACCAGCTTCTTCAAATACTGATTTATCAGATGATTGATTTTCAATGAATGGTCCAGGAAGATTACCAGGTTTATAGGATAATGTTGGATCCCTATAGTTTGAAGAAATAAATAAGTTAGAGTTTAAAAATAAGTTTAGAATGTGAATGAATATTTACATGTCAATTGCACCAATTTCAGCGGCACATGCGTCACGTGCCCATTTCATTGCATTTTCACAAACTGGATACCATTTTCCTTTATAATTTCTATGTAAAAATCCTTCTGTGTAAGAAATTGTATAAGACTGCCAAAAAATAATAATAATTTATTAACAACAACACGGTCAAATTGAAATTTGGATGAGAAAGGAAAAAAAATTCCAATGCATTTATAAAGGACAACCGAATTTGTTTCTGACTCAAGGATAAAAATAAAAAGATAAAAGGAAAGAAAATTCTCAAATGAAATTCTTGGCTTTATTAGTTGACTAAACTTTTGGTCTATAAAGATTTTGAATTATTTTATATGAAAACAAAAATAAATAAAACTTACCAAATGATGTCCAATATTTCTTGTTATCATTGTACAATCCTGTTCATCACGTCCATTTAAACAATTTTCATAACCATCACATTTTTCTAATATTGTATAACACATTAATAAACTTGATTTTTTTGCATTATTATATTCATTAACATTTTTATAACAAGAAAATGAAAATTTATCACAATTAAAACAACCCATTTCATCACTAGACATTGGACAATCAGAATAACCATCACATATTTTTTGTTTACTTAAACGTGATTTACATGTACATGATGTTTCATCACTACCATCTAAACAATCAACTTTTGAATTACACCATTTATCTTTTGTTATACATTGATTTGTACTAAAACATGGTAAACTACCTAAATCACAATAATTATGATTTATATTACCAATTGTTTTATTATTTAATGGAAACATACGATTTATATATGTTGCATAAATAATATCTGAATCCTTTTCAATATTATGTAAATCTGTTTCAGTATCTGTAAAAATATAAATTGACAGTTTTTTTTTTATGTTCTTTTTATATTAAATTTACAATTATTTAAATTTTAGTCTAAATACAAAAATTATTCCCTATAACAAAATATTGGGAAGTTAGTCGATGGACCATAAGAAAATAAATATTCGTCAAAAACAAAACTCAAATAATCGACAAAGAAAAAAAAAATGTGGATGAGAGAAAAAAATTGTTTAATTGTAAAATTTAAAATACTGACCTCCTGTATTTCTAAATGTTCTAAAATCACCAGAATTTAATGAACTAGATGTAAATGGCATATGAGATGCTGATGGTAGAAAACTACAAAAATATGGTTGTCCATTATTTGCACGTGGATTTTGTTGTCCAAGCATAAATCTATAGAAATATTTTTGTTTGGATTATTGAATTTTAACAGAAAGGATTTAAATCTCTGATTCACTAATTGAATTTAGAAAAACTAACCCGTGACTACTTATTGGAATTTTTCCAAAATTATTTTGTCCTGATCCAGAATGAACATTTTGATGTTGAAAATTATTATTGTTCATCATTTGAAAATTTGTTGCTGGTATAAAAACGTAACCACCTTGATTATTTGGATATAGACCAAAATTATTTCCATTCCATATTTGTTGTTGTGCTAAATTATTTCTTATTTGTTGTCCAGGTGTTGCAATAAAACATACGGGATATGGCATATAACTGAAACCTATAAATTAGAATTTCAATTGAAATTTTCTTCAATAGAAAATTTTGGAATAAAAAAAAAAAAGAACAAACCTGGATTAATCATAACTTGTGCAGATGCTTTCATTGTTTCACCAGTAACTGGTGTTTGTTGTGGTCCACGACTTGTAAATTGATGTTGTACTGTATGAATTTGTGAACCACCAAATCCTGTATTTGTACCTGGACTATTTAACGTTTGTGTTTTTATATTTTGATTATTTGAGTTTTGTTTAGCAAGAAGCCGTTCACATAAATTAAGAAATGGTCCACTTGCCCCTATTTCATTTAGGAATAAATTTTATATCATCGATAAAGAAAACAAAAAAAAAAGCAATAAAAACAATTCTTAGAATAATGAAAAGAAGGGAAATTAATTTTGTCACTACTTGCTAGTTCATTGGAACTAGATCCTAGTTTGTGTTGCTAGTTGTAATTTAAAAAAAAAAACAAAAAGTCTTGTTTTTCATTATTCCAATAATTTTTATTATTTTCCTTACAATTTAAAGAATCAAATCAGAAAATTTCTTACCAATCAATTCAGTATTTTTAGTGTTACTTCCAGTATCTGAACTCTTTTGATTTTGTTCATTGTTAGAGCTTCGTTGTTTGTCATCATTGCCTTTATCAATTGAAATTTGTTCAAATTCTTGAAAATATTTTCCCATTTTCATTTTTGGTGTTACAAATTCATCATTCCCACGAAATAATTCGTCATTATCATTAATCATTTCCTCATGAATTTTCGGTTGCATTTTTATATTTTCTTGTAAATTAATTGCCTGTCCCTTTTTTACAATTTTTTCTTTATTTGAACAATCACCAATAAATTCACAAGGTTTTTCTTGAATTGTATCAAATCGTAATTTCTCATCAATTGGTGCTAATGATTCATCTGGATTTATAAAAATTCTTTCCGTTGATGAAGGAATTTCTGTTGTTGTATCATGTGAAAATATTGAATATTTATGGAAGGATAAGTCAGGAAAATGGTCAGGAATATTTTTATGATTTGGAATCATTATTGGATGTTTATTTGGAAATTGTGGAAAATGTTTGGCAGGGGAAATATCTTGTGTTTCACTGAATGCAAATGATTTTCCTGTTTTATGAGAAATAAATTTAGGGAAATTATCAGGAGCGTCTTGATTGTGAGCAACCTTTATTGAATATAAATGTGGAAATTTAGGAAAATCAGATATGGAACTTTCCTCACCAAATTTAATTGATTTTCCCTTTTTGTAAGGCTGAGAATGAAAATTAGGAAAACTTTCTGGAATTTCTTGATTAATTGGTCTCATCGTTGGATGTGTGTTTGGAAATTTAGGATATTGTGATGATTTTTTAGGGAAATCAGGAAAATGTTCAGGCATCTCTTGATAATTAAATTGAGTGGATTTATCATCAAACATAATTGATTTTCCTCTTTTCATAGATTCTGACTGGAAATTTGGAAAACTGTCGGGAACATCGTTATTATGTGGAATCATTGTGGGATGGACATTAGGAAATTTTGGAAAATGTGATTTTTTATAGAAATTTGGAAAATGTTCAGGAAAATCAAGATTATGTGGTTTGATTGTTGAATATAAGTGTGGAAAGTCTGGGAAATTGGAAGATTTTGATTCTTTCTCGCCAAATTTAATCGATTTTCCTGATTTCGACGAAGAATGAAAATTAGGAAAATTGTCAGGAATATCCTTATTTTGTGGAATCATTGTTGGATGCGCGTTAGGAAATTCTGGAAATTGAGATTGTTTGTCATTGAAATCTGGAAAATGGTCAGGAATATCGAAATTTTGAGGAATAAGTGTTGGATGTGTATTTGGAAATTCTGGAAAACTATTCGTGTTTATTTTATCAATTTCACCACCAAAGTTAATTGATTTTCCCGCTTTTTTTGAATGGAAATTAGGAAAATTTTCCGGAAGTTCCTGTTTTTGTGGAATCATTGTAGGATACAAATGGGGTAATTCCGGAAAGCTCATTGACTTCCCCGCTTTTTTTGAATGAAAATTAGGAAAATTTTCCGGAATATCTTGATGTTGTGGAATCATTGTGGGATACAAATGGGGTAATTCTGGAAAGCTGATTGATTTCCCCGCTTTTTTTGAATGAAAATTAGGAAAATTTTCTGGAATATCTTGATGTTGTGGAATCATTGTGGGATACAAATGGGGTAATTCTGGAAAGCTCATGGATTTTCCCGCTTTCTTTGTATGAAAGTTAGGAAAACTGTCCGGAAGTTCCTGATTGTGTGGAATCATTGTGGGATACAAATGGGGTAATTCTGGAAAATTAGATATTTGATGAGTGTCCATTGTACCGGCAAAGCTCATTGATTTTGCTGTTTTTTTTTGTATTTCAGAAAATTCATGAGGAATATTTTCATTTGGAATAATTGCTGAATTTTGAAATTCTGGTAAATTAATTGTAGATTTTCCAATTTTCTTCTTTCTATCAAATACAACTTTTCTTCCATCATCAAGTATAAAATATTGTTTTTGTTCTTCAGACGAATTAATTTTTTCCTCTTTTTTTTTATTTTTTTTCTCCTTAATTTTTATTTGAAAATCTTTTTTCCCATCAAAAGATGGAACCCATTGAATTTGTTTACCATTACGATCGGTAAATTCTATAATTGGTACACCATTAGAATCATGATTACCCGGTGGAAAATTCACATCATTTTGTTTTGGTAAATTTTTTTCATCAAATTCTTGATTTGTTTTTAATCCTTGTAAAATATTTGTCATTGTTGAATATTTTTGTCCGATTTCTTCTGCCATTAAATGAAGACGTTGATAAATATGTTCACATTGTTGTGGTTCTATTTCTTTTTTACAACGTGAATATTGATTATGTAATGAAATTAATTCACGTTCAGCTTTACGTTTTTCACGTAATAAATTTTCATCTAAATTATTTTGTTTTAATTCAATTGGATTTAATGATTCTTTATTTATTATTTCAACATCACGTTTCAATCGATTCATTGTATATTTTTTTAATTCATCTTTTGTTGGAAAACTTATTTCAAATGAAAATTCATTAAAATCAGAATTCTCTTGTTTTTTTGCACATTCATTTGATGATGCTGCTTTAATTATTTCAAGAAATGTTGGCTTTTTATCAAACATGTCTGCGTTACGTTTTACTTTATGTTCATCACGTTTAAAAATATTCTCAATGATAGCAACTGTATCTTGATACAATTGATTTGCTTGTGGTAAAAATTTAATTTTTATATTTTTTTCCATTTTATTGCCAACTTTTAATAAATGATCAAATTTTTGTACAGCAATTGGTTCATCTTTTTCTGTATGAATTTTTAACAATTTCTTAAGAATTAGAAAATGATAAAAATATAAAGGAATAAAAATACTTACGTAATAGGGATGAATAAATTCCAATGGAAATTCCTAGCAGTAGTGAACCGATACAAAGAATTGTTAAAATTAAAATTAATTTTGATGTTGTTGAACATGAGACGCATATAATTGACGGGCGTTTAATATCAGGAGGTGACTTTGGTGTTTCTATAAATATTCAAAGAAAATATTCTTAAACGTTTTATTCGTTTTTTTTTTTACAACGGATTCAATAATTTTCATTTAATTTATTTTGTTATTTTTTGTTCTTCAAAACGACAATTTTGCAAAATAAAAATAAAAAGGCAAATCAGCAATTTCCCATTTTGACTTAAGTTTACATTCTTATGTTGTGATTGTGAATAATATTGTGTAAGGTTAACAACCGGACACTTATTTTATTTGTAAACAAAAAGTAACGGGAAGTAGATTTTGTTTTTTTTTCTGTAAATAAATTCTTCTCAGCATTTATTTTCAAAATATTCAATATTGGAGACATTGGAGACAAATGGAGTCTACAATTTTTAAAAATTGATTCATGTTCAATGACTTATAACTTTAACTTCTGGAGAGTTAAATATTTTTGTAAATAAATTGGACATTTTTGTCTACACAAAATAATTTCGTTGTTTTTTTAATTGTTCCAAATTCCTTTAAATTCCTTGGTTGAGATTTAATTAGTTGCTTATTTTTTATTTTAAATCAATTTTTGTTTCACTTGTTTAAGACAAGTTTCAAATTTTTAATATTTAAAATTCAAAAAAACGCTGATTCAATAAATGAAAACGAAAGAAAAAACAAAATTTCAATTTTTTTCCAATAAGAAAAATGTTAAAAATAAAATCTTTTCATAAATCAAAATAATTAAAATAATAAAATTAATTTTGTGCAGAATTAACGCAATCACATTTTTCATTTAAATTGAAAATTTCGAAATAAATTAATAAATGAAGAAATTTGCTGATACAAAATTATCCGACTTTTATTTGTTTCTTCTTTTTTGTTTTTTCGTATGAAAGAGTTCAATGCCTTCCAATTCAATTCTTGATGAACGTCAATTTTGTTTTTTCTGTCACCGGATTTTCTATTTTATGATTTTTTTTTTTTAAAGAAAATTTTCAAGAATAAAAATCAACGTAAATTATCCTTTTATTAACTTACCTTCCATTGTCTTATATTTTCCGATTTTTTGTTTCATTTTCATTCTTTTTTTTTAATAATTTTACAACAACTACACTTAAAATTCACTATTAACAATTTTTCCAATAACTTTTTCAACAATCAAGAAATAAACGTCAATTTATTTTTAACTTCAAATTAATTACAATTCAAATGAAACATTATAAAGACACTACAAACGTCCCGTAAAATATTCGTCTAATTTTATTGTGACCATAAATTTAACGAATTGTCCCGTTTTAGAAACTTTAAAAAGGAAAACTTTAAAAAGGAAAACTTTAATGTAAAGAAAAACTTTCACTAATTTTCAATTGATTTTCAATTGATTTTTAATTCGTACACTTTAGTTGAATTATTCTTTATCGAATGAAAATTGTAACAAGACTAAAACTTCAATGCAGTAAATTTTGAAAAATATTTCATTGAATTTCAATAAAAAAAAAATTAAGAAAATCAGCAAAAAAAATTTTTTTTTTTAATTGAAAGAAAAAAAAAACAAAAGAAAGAAAGAAATGAAAATGGTGGATTATGTTGACGGTGCATAATTAAAAATTTCATCATAGGAAATGATTAAGGCATTAATTAACTTGACCCCCCTCCCACTTAGAACAAATTTTCACTGGAATTGAAATTGTCATCAGTGTTGCTGCCCCTATAAATTACCTTTTGTTATCAACACAAGAAATAAAACCAAACAGCTGTTCATCACATTCAACCCGAAAGATACTTACCAAATTTTCAAAATTTTATTATTGAACGAAGTGACGAAATCAATAAAAAAAAATTTCAATCAAATTATTAAAATCAATTGAAAATGAAAAATAGTTAAGAAGAATGACCCACCGGGACACATGGACACAGAAACACACAAAAAGTTTATTTAGCGTTGTGGACAGAATGTGTAAATATTAGACTGACTGAAAGCCAGGTTATAATACTATTATAACCTGGGACTGAAAGGGTTAAATGATAAAATGGAGAATTGGAAGAATTGGAACAATAATAATTGGGACCAAAATCAAATGAATAAAAACACAATTTAAATAAAATTTTTAAAATATATATATTTATACATATTTCCAAACAAATATACACTATTTTCTTTCTTCTTCTTCTTCTTCATCTTTCATTTTCCATTTTTCCAATTTTCTTTTTTTTTTTCATTTTTTTTTTTTGTTTTTATTTTATATTTTTTTTTTTCATTTTTTTTTGAGTAAATAATAATAATTAAATTATCCTTAATAAATTTCATCTCGCTCATATTTCTCTCCTCTTTCACCAAATATTCAACTTCACTAAAATAAATTGACAGAACAAAAAAAAAACAACAAAAAACTTTAAAACTGGCCAAATATCTTCTGATTTTCCATTTAATTCCATTATTCGTCCACACCCTCAATTACCACGATCAAATAAAATTCATCAATTTTTCTCTTTTAAATAAAATACACAAAAAAAACCGTTATTTTTACATTTCACTTCTCGTTGTTCTTTTTTTTGTTTTTTTTTGTTATTGTTTTTACTGTTGTTGTTGTTGTTGTTGTTGTCGTCGTCATGTCAACAACAAATAAAGAAAAAAAAATTGGAAGCGACGAGAAAACCAATCAAAATGTTTTCCGTTTTTGTTTTGTTTTGTTTATTTTTTTTTTTTTTTCATTTATAAAAATTTTTGCATTTGAATTTTTTCAACAAAAGTCCGTATGACGTCAACGGTCGTCTTACAGTTTCTGTCTTTGTCTTTTCTATTACTACTAGACTGAAGTATGTATTGTTTCTTTTGTTTATATTTTTGTTTTTGTTACATTTATCGGATAAATAGAGGAAGGGGTTGGGGGAGAGTAGAGGTGGGGAGGATTGTTGTTATTATTGTTGTTGTTGGTAACTCAGACGCAATTTTCGATTCTCTTTTATTTTTATTTTTTTATTTTTTTTTTAATTTTGATTTTTTTTTTTCATTTTTATTTACAAATAATACAAATTCTGTTAAAAAGGGTGTGTATGTGTATGTATATGTGTTTGTGTATAAGTGTGAGAGTGGTGTTTGTTTGTCATCCTGAAAAATTGTAGTTGTATTGTAGTATTTTATTTTATTTAATTTCAGTGCAGAATATTTAAAGTTAATTTCATTTTGATTGTTTCTTTATTTTTGTTTTGCGTTTTGTTTTGTCTACACACATTTTTGTTGTTGTTTCTTGTTTCATATTTTTCTTTTCGTTTTTTTTTCAAATGATTCTTATTAAAAATTTAGTAAAATTGTTACAAATAATTTTTTGTTTCTTTTTGTTTTAATTTTAATTTTAATTTTGTTTTCTTTTTGTTTTTAATTCAAAATTTTAAACTTTTTTTTTCTCTTTTACATTCTTCTTCTTCTTCTTCTTCATATTCATATTCTTAATTTTTTTGTTTGCACTTTATTATTATTATTATTATTATTATTTACTTATTTTTACTTTTTAGATTTTTAGGTTTTTTTTTTAAGTTTTTTATTCATTTTACTTTTACTTTAATTTTTCTTCTTCTTCTTCTTCATCTTCTTTATTTTTTATTCATTATTCTTTATTTACTTTTATATTTATTTTATTTTATTTTTTTTTTGTTTGTTTTTGTTTATTATTTATTTATTTATTTATTTAGCTTAAAAGTCTAATTAACTAAGATATAATAGAATTTTTAATTTTTAATTTTCTTCTTTATTTAATTTCCTTTTATTTCCTTTTTCAATTTTTTCTTTTTTCCTCCATTCTTCTTTTCATCTCTGTATTTTATTTTATTTTTTCCATTAAATTTTGTAAACAAAAAACTTTTGTGTATGTTTATGTATGTGTATGTGTTTGTATGTATGTATGTTTTGTATATGTTTGCGTTTATGCATATTTATATTTTTCTTTAACCCCCCTAACTCCCCCCTCCCCACCTTAAGCCAACTGTTCTTGAATATTCCGATCAAAAGTTTTTTTTTTGGTTTCTTTTGTCCAAAAATTTTAATTCTTTTTTTTTTTTGTTGTTGTTTGTTTTGTTTCTTCTTCTTCTCTAGTCAATAATTATTAATTAATAAAATAATGTTTCAAATATAAGTAAACTATCACTTTACGAGTTTCATTTTTTCCATGTTTTTCTTTTTAATTTAATTTAAATTTTTATTTTTGTTTTTTTTGATTTTTATATTATTTTTTTTACGCCATTTTGTTTTGTTTCCATTGTTGTCTGTTTGTTTGTTTGTTAATTTTGTTTATATGCACGTAAATAAATATATACATACATTAGAGAATATATTTAAAAAAGCAATAAATTTAATAATAATAAAAAAAAATATAAACCACTTAAAAACAATTAGCCCTCTTTCGCTCCCCCCCACCAACTCCCCATTTTTCAAACGCTTTTTTTTTTATTTTACTCTTCTCCTCTGTTCTTCGTCTTCCACTTCTTCGCCATTTTAATACAATAAAAAAAAAATGCAATTTACAACAAATGTTTATATTTTATTTATTTTTAATTTAATAAAATTGTATGTATGTGTGTGTGTGTTTTTCTCGGTAGCAATTTTTTTGAACAAAGAGAATTTTTTTTTTTCGATATGAAATTTGAATATTTTCTCTTATTCTCTTTCACTCTCACTCTCTCTCTCTTGTGATTTCATTTACAAAAAAAAAAACAAATTGATAATTAAAAAGAAAAAAAGAAAGGAAAACAATTTTTAAGGAAAATTTTTATAAGAAAATGTTTAAAAAATAAAAACTGACCATCTTTTGGTAAAAAGGACAAATGAATGAAGATATTTAACTGTTGTTTGACGTTTATTCAATTTTCAATTTCTTTTACAAATTTGACAGAAATAATTGTCTCCAAAAAAAAAAATTCAAAATCTTTTCGATTAATCGATTTAATCGAACAAAAAAATTGTATTCAATGTTAAAAACTGTTTTGACAATTTTCAAAAGCTGAACAGTAATTAATAATTAAATGACGTCACTCCCCCAATCCAAGAATGACAATTTCTTGAGTTCGTAAATTATCTTCAGGATTTATTTGTTATTTTTTTTTTAAACTTTTAAAAAATTAAAATTTTCTTTTGAAATTTTAAAAGTATTATTTTAAAGTTAAAAGAATTAAATAAATTAATAAATTAAGAAAAAAAAAAAAAAAAAAAACAAAAGAAAAATTTAAAGAAAAAAAAAAGAATTATTAAAATTTGCGAGTTTTATTTGTTTTGTTGTTTTATTTTTTTATAAATACGTATTTTTTAAAATGTTTTTTTTTTCTACAGAAAAAAAAAAAGAGAAAAACAAAAATAATAAAAATAAAATAATTAAAAATAATTAATAATAAATAAAATAATGTAAATGAGAAAAACAAAACAGGAAAAAAAAAAGTATATCAGTCCCAAATCTAGTTTTCCTTTTACAATTTTCCTTCTTTTTTTTTTTTTTTTTTTTTGTTAAATTAAATTAAACGTGTTTTTTTTGTTTCATTTATTTCCTTTTTTTTTTTTTTATTTTGTACAGAATTTTTCATTGTTTTTTTGTTAATCGATTAATTTTAACTAATTTACATTTTTTTTTTTGTTTCTATTCTTTTTCCACTTCCCATAAAATATCCAGTTTCTTTTCGATTATTTTTTTCTTTACCACCCCCCCCCCCTCCACTCCCATTTTATTATCTAATTAGAATTATCTATTTTTTGTTTTTGTTTTTGTTTATTAATTTATACTTATTTATGGCCTGGTCTAAATGAAACCCACTACAATTTTTTTTTTATTTCATTGTTTCTTTCTTTGTTTATTTATTTATTTGTTTGTGTTGTTGTTGTTGTTTTTGTTGTCGTTTAAAAATTCTAAATTAATGCATTATTATTGTTCTGTCATCCATTTTGTTTTTGATTTTATTGTAACGTCATTTGTTATAATTTGTTGTTGTTGTTGTTGTTGTTGTTGTTGTTTGTAATTTCCGTTATATTTTTATTTATCAATAATTATCGTGTGTTCAATACGGGATTTCGTCCATTTTGATTACGAATAATAAAATAAAAAAATTTTAAATAAACAAAAAAAAAAAAAAAGAAGACAACGGATGCTTCGTTTTAATTTGTTGTTGTTGTGTTTTCATTTTCGAATTTTACAAAAAAAAAAAACAACTAATGAATCAGAGAGTGTAGTAGTATGTGTGTATGTATATATGTGTGTGTGTATGTATGTGAAATTTTTAGTATTAATGCATTTTTTATTTTTGTTGCTGTTAATTGTTTGTTGTTGTTGTTGTTGTTCATTTTGTTTTCTTTTAGAATAATTATTATTTAGAATAAAGTTTTTTCATTTTCATTTTCATTTGTTTTGGTTCATTTACGGAAAACTTGTTAAAATTTACAATAATATTTCTCTTCTTCTCCTTCGTCCTTATTCTTCTCCTATTCTTCCTTTTTTTTACTTTTTTTTTTTACTTTTTTTTTTTATTACTTTTTTTTTTTACTTTTAGATTTAGTTTTTATTTTATTTTCATTAAAAAAAAAAAAAAAAAAGAAACAAAAACAACAAAAAAAAAATGAAGAAGAAAAAAAAACAAAAACAATAAAACAAAAATAAATAAGTGGGAATACTTTTCCTGGAAACAAAAAACGGACTAAAAATTCATTTTTCTTTAAATTTAATTTAATTCTTTTTTTTTCTGTTTAATTAATTCGAATTAATTAATTAAATTATTTAATTATTTTAATCATCATTTTTAAGAATAATATTTTTAGTATATTTTTTTTTTTTGTTTTGTTTAAGTTTTTTTTTTTTTTTAATTTTTTTTTTCTTTTTTTTTTTTTTAATAATAATAATTAATTAATAATTAATAATTAATAATAATTTTATACAATAAAAATGTGTTAATTATTTTTTTTTTTAAATTTTTAATTTTTAATTTTATTTTTTTAATTTTTTTTTTTTTTATTTTCATTTTCAATTTTTCTCTTTTTTTTTTTACTTTTAAATATTTTTTTTTTTTTTGTTTTTTGTTTTTTTTTTTTTATTACAAGGAACTGTCAATTAATAATAAAAATCTTACAATAAATCAACATTTTCTTTTCTTTTACAATTCTTCTTTTAAAAATTCTGTTTAAAAACCCCCGTCCCAACAACCCCCTTACCCCCTTTAAAATTCTATTCATCATCATTTTTCCCAACCTCTACCCCTAGCCCCCCACTCCGCTCATTTTTTTTTTTTTAATTTAATCAAATTTTTCTTTTAAAAATAATTTCAAAAAAAAAAAAAAAACAAAACAAAAAAAAAGAAAAGACAAAATATTCCCCTCCTCCTCTCCACCATTCCACTGTTCCTAAAAATTGTTTTCATTTTTGTCTTTCTTTTTTTTTTTATGGTTTTTTTTTGTATTTTCTCTATTCGTCACTTTTCATTTTTCTTCTTAAATTTTTGATTTTTTTTGTTGTTTTTTTTTTGTTGTTTTTGTTTTTTATGTTTTTTTTTTATACAATAAATACAATTTTGGTGGCACATGTTTTTATTTATAATAAATTTTTTTCTTTTGTTTTATTTTTATAATTTTAAATTTTAAACTATTTTTTAGTGTTCTGTTGTTGCTTTGTTGTAGTTGTTGTTGTTGTAAGTTTTTAATAAATTTTGTTTGAAAATTTTTTTTTTAAAAATTTAATGAAATTTAATTTAAAAAAAAAAAAAAAAATTAGTAAATTTGTTTTGTTCTTATTTTGTTGTTGTTTGCTATTAATTGATGATGGACTTTAAGTTCAATACATTTTTTTTGCTGTTTTACTGGTTTCTGTATTTTGTTTTTGTTTTTGTTTTATATAATTTTCTTCTTCTTCCTTCTTCCTTTTTGTTTGTTTTTTTTTTGTTTGTTTAAATTTTTTTTCTTAATTATTTTTTAACCTTTAACTTTAACTTTTAATTTTTATATTTTTATGTTGTTGTTTGTTTGTTTGTTTGTTTGTTTTGTTTTGTTTTAACTTAAGGGTAACGGATAAATAATAATATTATTAAAAATGGAACTTTCGTTAGGAAAAAATTTGTAAAATTAATAATTCAGTTTTTTTTTCTTCTTTCTTTTTTTTTTCTTTTTCTCCACAACTGGAGAGTCAAGTTTTGTTTTTTTATAAAAAGTTTTCTTTTGTTTTCTTTACACTTTTACCACACACACCAATAATTTATTTGCACAATACTTTTTTTTTTCGTTTTTAAATAAATTCTTGAAAAACTGTTTTTTTGTTTTTGTTTTTCTGTTACTAAGTTTTAAAAAAAAAAAACTTAAGCCTTGGTATAAAGTCACTTTCTTAAGAAGACTTAAGTCACATTTTACTTTTCTTCTTTTTTTTTTAAAGAGAGCAAATATATTTTTTTTGTTTGTTTGTTTTTATTTTTATTTTCACTCCTTTTGTTTGTTTTTTGTTTCACGAAACCATTAATTTTGTTTATAAAATATTTTCAATTTTCCTTTATTGGTCTCCTTCGTCGTATTTTCATTTATTTTATTAGATCAGCATATGTGACACATTTTTGCAGCACAAATAAAAAATCTGATTTGGTTTGACTCTGATTTAAATTGATTTAAACGAAAACTTTTTCTTTTAATCAAAAAATACAGAAAATAAATCGTCATTATTAGGATTGTTACTTGAACCACTTGATGGTGGTGTATTGAGATCAGGTGGATCCAAATATGATAGAAGTTCCATTGGATCAACAACATTATCAGGTAAAAGCTAAAATATAAAAATTTAAATTGTTATTAATTAATTAAAATTAAGACTCGCTTTCAATTTTAAATTGGTCAATTTATAGAGTGAATATTATTATTCAAAAGTAAATTGTTGGAAGATAAAATTCTACAAACCGAAAATTCAAAATCAATCAAATCTTGTTAATTGAAAATTTTCCAAATGATGAGGATCAGTAAAATTATGAAATTTTTACATGGGATTTTATGAAATTAAAATACAACTTACATTTAACGCGTCATTATTTCCTTCACCATCAATAACGGCAGCTGGATCAAAATTTAAATCAGCATTTAAATCGGCTTCTGTTAAACTAATTAAACCAGCCGTTTGTGAATTTAATAATGAATTCATTATTTGTTCTCTTGATGCATTCATCATGTTACTGTTGTTATTCATATTTTGTGGTGAATTCATAACATTTTGTGGTGAATTCATAACATTTTGTGAATTCATTAAATTTTGTTGTTGATGCTGTTGTTGATGTTGTTGTGGTATTTGATGTTGTTGCTGATGCTGTTGTTGTTGCTGTTGTTGAGGATGTTGATGCTGTGGATGTTGTTGTGGCGACGCATGTGATGAATGTGGTGAATTAAGATTAGAATTTCCTAATAAATTATTATTACTATTATTATTATTATTATTATTATTATTTGTTGTTGTTGTTGCTGATGATGAAGATGTTGATAATGTTGATGATAATGCGGATGATGATATTGATGACGTTGTTGTTGTTGATGTTGCTGTTGTTTGACTGTGATTATCATTTTGTGTTGATGATGCTGATGGTACACTTGGTGGACCACCAGGTGTTAATGGATGACTTGATGAACCACCACCCGGTGTATGTGGTGTATGCGGTGTATGAGGCATCTGAAAAAAGAGTAATAAAATTATAAATATTTTAATTTTATCTAAAATTTAAAAATTCTACCTGTTCATTTAATGATTTTTCCATTGCATTTAATGGATCAAGTGAATTAACTGTATCATTTAAATGCGCTAAAGGATTTGTTCCATTTCCGTATTCATTCACAGAACCATTATTTGGACCACCAGAACCTTCACTTGTTGCCGGTGAATTAAATGTGTCAAACGAGTTTCGTGACGCATTATAACTAAACAGAGATATAAATTATTAATTCAAAAAATACGATCAAAAACTATTTGAAACTTACCCTCCGCCCATCATACTACCACTTGCTATCGTATTCATATCTGGGCACATGTAAGGACTCATTGCCTGTGAATTATCCCACGCTGGTAATGTTGTTGAACCAGGTGACATTACTTTTAGGAAACGTTTTGAATCATGATCATCTTCCGTCTAAAAATAATGAGAAAATATTTTTAATAATCTAAATTAAAAGAATTGAGATTTCTAATTCTATTTGTTTCTATTTCAATATTATTCGCTTGTTTCTCTATGATTTAGCAAAGACACTCGCATATAAAACATTCAAATTTTAATGTTTGTATACAGATGGCGCTACCTGAACTGAATTATAAACAAATTTTTATTTATAACAAATTTTTGTAAAAAACTTTTTTTTTTTGTAAAACTAAATATTAATTAGAAATGGGTTTTACCCTATCAAAAAAAAAAACTATTTTTAAAATGCCACGTGATTATAAAAATTAATTAAACCAACCTTAATTCCACTTGTATTAATAGGTCTTACAGCTTTCCAATTAGCCGCTGAATCAATGGATACCTCCTCTGCATCACTATTATCCAAAATAGCCCACATATACTGATCTATTTCTAAGCCCTCTGTTAGTGCCGCTTTACTAAAGGGAAAATTTAAAATGGCGGATTAGGGATTTTTTTTTTGTAACAGTTGAATCAATAATAAAATAGTTTCCGATAGTAAATTATGTCAATTAAAACAATAACACTTACTTGCAAACAGGACATCGCCAACTACCTCGTTCACAATTTAATTGTAAATATGATTCTAAATCAAAACATTGTATGTGTTTACAATCGTGCCCACGTGCCGGTAATGTTATACGTTTAAATGTTATCGGACATTTAAGAAAAACTTTTAGTGATGTTTGTTCCATTGGTTCAATTTTTTGTTGATGTGATTCAACTCCTGTTGGATTCTGTTGTTGTTGCAACTGTTGCTGCTGTTGTATATTTGTATGTCCAGCAGCAAAATTCCGTTTAATTTTGGCTATACAATTTTCAGCTGGTAATAAATTACGACGTAATAAACCTTGTAAGGCATGACGTACTGTTGGTCTATGTACCACTTGAAGGACAAATAAATGTGACTATATTTTGAAATTAAAATAAAAAGAGATTAATTTATTAAATTATGAAACACGCAAAAATTAAAAAACTAAAAAAAAAATGCAATTCAGAAATTATTATTTGCAAAAACAAATCTATTAAATTGTTATTGTCGATGAGAAAAGTTCAAGGAAAATGTTTGGATATTCCCATTTGTTTGAAATTAAAAAGTATTCCCACTTTTATTTGATTAATTAAAAAATCCACTACCCACAGAATTGTTTAACAAAAAAATAATACTTACACAGCAACACGTGCTAACTGTTATCTGTATGGTATTCCTTCCCGGCTGACAAACATTCTTTAAATAAAGCGGACGATGTGAACTTTTATTTTCACCTCGATCTATCACAAGTGGATTTGCATTTGCTGATACTTGTACACTGGCTGGCCAATTTGTATTCATTTGACGATCCTCATGATGAAAACATTTTAATTGTAATTCTAAATCGGGTCTGTGTAAACAAGAAACAAAGAAACCAAATTATAAATTACTGACGTTAAAAAATAAAAGATGGCGAATCCGGTAACTTACTTTGACAATAGTGTACTGTGTAAATTTTGTTTTAGTTGAAACACATGATTACTGACTGCGAGGTTATGTTCCAATCTAAATGGTGATAATATTATACCATCTCTAACAGGAAATGTTAATCGAAGTTCATCATCTTCTAATCGAAATTTCAATGGATTAGAAAAAAAAAACGAAAGAACAAGAAGAAAAATATATGCTTACTGTGAATAGTTGGTGGTGGCTTGACATCAGGATTTGGACTAATATAAGGTGTCATTGATGATGCTGGTGTTAATGGTGGTGTAGGATTACCAGGAACAGGACTATGCTGATAATTCATACGGACGTCCTGTTGAAAACCCTGAACATTTTGATATCCTCCTGTATTATAAAACTGTTGTTGCTGCTGTTGCTGTTGTTGTTGCTGCTGCTGTTGTTGTTGTTGCTGTTGCTGCAGTTGCTGCTGTTGTTGCTGTACTGCAGCAGCATTATAAGGTGGTGTATTTTGCCTTTGTTGTGGCATCATACCGGGCGCCCTACCATACGAACTAACACTTGATTGTCGTCCATAACCACCCTGCTGCATTGGTACTGGTACACCGTTAGCTCCACCAACAACACTTCCTTGATGCTGTGAAAATTGCATTTGTCCAGGGCCAGGCACTTGTGGCCCTTGCCCAATTGGATACATACCACGTTTTTGGGCAGCATGCATTTGTGGTGATGGATATGGCGATATTCGTCTTGGTGCATATCTTTTATTAGAAAAGAACAAAGCAAAAATGTTGGAATTTGTTGGGAATTGATTTTTATAAACTTATAACTATTTTGAAATGCTTTCAGGAAAACAAATTTAAAAAATAAAAATGAGTTTGACTTACCCATTAGCCATGCCCTGCATTTTAGCCATTGGATTCATTTGATTCATTCCATTCATTTGATTCATTTGACTCATATGATTCATACCCATTGTCATACCGCTCATTTGTGCCATTGGATTCATCTGTTGAAAAAAATTAACGAAAAATTATTTCTGGTTTCACAATAATAATAAAAATTATTATTATCTTACATGATGATGCCGTTGTGCATTGTAATTCATTCCATTAAGTGGTCCCATTTGATTCATTGGTATACCATTCATACCATTAACGCCACCATTTACCATACTATGACTCATATTATGATTTATACCATTCATTTGGTTCATTTGATTCATATATTGATGTTGTGATGGCTGTTGAGTATGCATCATACCCATTGCATTCATTTGTGATGTATTAAAACCCATTTCAATTCCACTTTGTTGCTGTATTATACCACCAGCACTTGCCGCTACCATATTTAGATTATTATTTGGTAAACAATTGCTATTATTACCAATAAAATTGCTGTTATTGCTACTATGATTATTGCCGTTTCCCAAGTTACTACTTGCGCCGGTAGTATGATGTTGTTGCTGCTGCTGCTGCTGTTGTTGTTGTTGATGTAATTGTTGTTGCTGTAGTAAATGCTGTTGTTGTTGTTGAACAGTAAAATTGTGATTTATATTATGATGTCCAAGACTATTATTATACTGATTTTGACTATGTAAATTGTTACTATTTTGATAATTGCTTTGACTAAATTGTTGGTGTAAAGAATTTTGATGTTGTTGTTGTTGTTGGTGATGTTGCAGATGTTGTTGTTGCTGCTGATGTTGTAATTGTGTCTGCTGATGTGTATTGTGATTATTATTTGTTTGATTTCCGAGAGAACCAATTGTATTTGAATGCTGATTTTGGGGCTCCGGGTAGATCCCTAATGGAGAAACTCGGCCCCCTAATACTGGAGCCCCCGAGGAGCCCCCTTGGGCACTCATTCCGTTACCATATCTGTTAAAAACAAAGAAACATAAATTAAATAAAATATTTTTTAATTCAAAAAGTAAATGGTTCGTCTAAAAAAAAAGTAGGAGGTAATATTTTACCACCTATCGCCTTAAATCTAAATGAATAACAACAACAGCTCATTTCAACGTGTTAAAATTTTAAATTAACAAATCATAATAATTATAATCGGTACAGCCCGAAAATTTTAGGGCTCAACTTTATTAACGCGTACAAAGTACTGTACTAAAAAAGGACTATCACGTGAATTTACAATTATTATTGTTACCAATTTGTGAATTTAACTTCACACAATGAGATATATAGCTAACCCAATGTCTCTATAATATGCATCCCTTATTTTCATATTATGTAAATACAGATACAAAAAAATAATATAAATTTTAAATACATATACACTAATAATATAATACATATTTATCAACACAATTATTTATTGTGTACTTAAAAATTTTCACCCCTTAAAATTGTCGTCATTTTGCACACACAAAAAAAAAAACGAAAAAATACAAAACGCGCGCGTTGTTGTTTGTTGATTGCGTCATAAATATATAAGCTCTATTGCTGAGCTTGAGAGCCTGAGAGCTTGACTCTCTACGGTACTACGACGTAACACCAACATATATAGAAAATAAACTACCCCCCCAAAAAAAATATAAAAATATAAAAATAAACCACTATCACACAACCACCATCAATTTTGTTCATATATGGTACAATATAAATTCTACATACAATTTTTTATAGTCCTTCATAATATACCATATATACATAATATACTCTCTCTCTCTCTATTAACAAATATATTTATGTGTATATATGTGTGTGTGTATGAGTGGATGCGTATATTACACCATTCTTATGAATATCATCGTGCATTCAGTAAATATTATATTAATAATTTTTTCTCTTCATTTTATTTATTTTTTTTGGTTTCTTTTTTTTTTTTTTTATTTTCGTGGCAATCAAGGACATTAATAGTAAGAGTATAGAATATTACAAAGAGTAAAGAATATTTAGAGAGAAGATAGATAATACACAAACACAGACAAAAAGGAAGTAAAATTTTGATTATAAAGATAAGAAGAAGGAAAAAAAAAAATAGTGAAGGATGTTTATGTGAAATTTTGTATTTTAGTTCAAATATTTTCTAGAATAAATTGTTCACAACCTACAATATGTGATTTTAAGTAAGGAACATTATAGAAGGAAGCAGCTGATATTTGTGAACAAACAAGTTTCTTTATTCTTTAGCGGATATTCCATTCCATTCTTTTTTTTTTTTTGTACTCTTTGACATAAAAATAAAAAAAAATATTATATAAAATCAGTCAATATATAAAATATCTACACATGTAAATAATACATATATGTGAATCATATAATATTAATAAATAAGGGATGAATATTATGTTTGATTTAATTCACGGGAATGAAGGAAAAAAAAGAAGAATAAAAAGGGGGAGCGAAGGAAAAAAAAAAGCTGAAAATGGTCTCTTATTTAGATGTTATACATTTATTATTATATATTTATTGGTTGTGTGTTAATGCATCTGTATGTGTACATTTGTGTGTGTGTGTATGTGTCTGATTGATTCATATGTGTGCGCGTATGTTTTTATTTGAATTGTGTACAAAAATATTAGAAATGATAGAATAAAAAAAGAAAAAAAAAATCATCGTTGATATTAATCAGACAAACCAATTTTAATAAATATTAAAGTGAAGGTTTCACTTATTATGTTTATTATAAAAAAAATAAATAATAATGGCGGACGAAAAAAAAAAAAAATACAGATACACATTTATACAAATATAGGAATAACAGCAACAACAATAATAATAACATATAAATATGTACCGCGTAACATATTTCTGTACGCTTTTATTGAATTATTTTTTGTTTTGATTTATTTTTAGCTACACATATAATGGACTCTCTCTCTCCTTCTCTCTCTCTCTCTCACACACACTTACTGTTAGTGTAGAAGGGGGAGAATGTTTGTATTTTTATTTATGTATATATGACTAATGGTTGAGATGGGGTTAATTTTATAGTTTGAATTATTATATACGTTAATTCGTTAATCTGAAACTTGTTAATTAACAGGAAAATCAATAAAGATTTTCATCATTTCAATAAATTTAACGTGTAAAATTTTGTGTTAAAATAAAATTCGGATTATCAAATTCTCATCTGTTTTATTTTGTTTTTGTTTTTATTGTTGTTCTTGTATAAAAAAAATCTTTAAATCCCCACAACATTTAAAAATTTTAAAGTCACGCATTTTGTTTTTGTTTTTTTTTTTTCTTTTTCGTGAGCGAAAAAAAAAAGTGGAAAATTTCTTACATTCTTCACTTTACTAAACGTAGAAAGAGAAGAACAGAAAAAAAAAATGTATATAATATTTACATTGCACGTTCCTACCACAAATTTTGTCTTATCACTTTTAATAACAAGACACAAGACAATAAAGATACGATCATGTGACCTCCTTTTTTTTCTTGTACATACATTTTCTACATACAGACACAATATAAATCGACTTCCCCATATCATTCATATATGATGGTAGTGTATTGTATTATGAATATAGGGATACAAAAAAAAAATGTCTTCTCTTTTCTGCATATGAATATTTCACCCCTAACACAAGTAAAAAAAAAAGTCCAACAAAAAAAAAATCCTTTAAATTTTTTTCTCCCGTTTTTTTTTTTTTTGTCATAATAAAAAAAAAAAAATCTGAAAGAAAGGAAGAAGAAAGGATCCCTGCCGCACACACAATGAAAAATATGGACATTTTATGCACGATGTGAATGATGGAATAAATGCGCCTCTTTTTCTTTTTAACAAATTTCTCCGACTTCTTTTCTTGTTTTTCTCATTCCTCTTTCTCTTTCTCACTTTCTCTTTTCACAGAAAGAAATAAAAAAAAAACGTAGCCTGTTTGTGTGTCCTTGTCCCGTATTATACACAACATGTTATAAAATATTCGGGGGGTTAAAGTCAAAAACGACAAGAATGCGATTCTCAAACCTTTTTTTAAATTCTTTTTCTTTCTTTTTTTTTTTTTTTTTGTTCACAAAAAATTTCACCCAAAAAAAAATCCTATTAGGCGACCACTTTATTTTTTTTTTTTTTTTGTTCTTGAAAAATTACATTTTTTTTCCAGTTTTTATTAGAATTGGACGAATTCACAAAAGTACAAGAAATTATTTTGTTAAATAATCTTTGGTCTTTTCAGGGGGGGAGTTGAGAACGGGGGGAACACAGAATTTTACTAACATTTTTATCCTCTAATTTTACCTACAGATGAAATTATTTTCTATAAAATTTATTCGTAATAAATAAAGTAAGTAAAATCCAGTTTAATAAAAAACAGAAAAAAAAAGAAGGCAACAACAACAACAAACATTTTAATTTTCAGACAGAGAGACAATAAAGGAAAATTATCTCACTTAATAATTTTGTACAGAGACACAAATAAATGTCAATTGTCATTTGATAATAATTTTCTGTGTAGTAAAAGTAAAAAAAAAAAAAACTTAAGAAAAACAACTAAAATAGAAGAAGAAGAAGAAGAAGAAATACACGCAAAGACGTAAATCAAGAAAAACTGTCACATCATAATATTATGTTGATTAGTTGGTAATATAGACAAGAATTGTGTATAGGTGAAAATATCGCGTTTTATGGCGTTTACATATTTTTTTTAGTATTTGTTGCTGTTTTTCTGTTTTTTCTGTTTTTTCTGTTTTTTCTGTTTTTCTATTTTTTTACGTTTCTACGTACGTTTCAAAACTTTAATAATATGCGATTATTAAATAACCTTCATTTTGTGTATAAAATGAAGAGAGGAGTGAAAGAGAAAGAAGAAAAAAAAATTATCATTAAAATTAATTAAGTTTTTAATAATTATTGTTAACAATTGTCACAATACACTCTTTTTTTTTTAATTCTATTTTTTTTTACTGGTTGTACTGGTTGTTGTTGCAATTTGTAATATTTAATAAAAAAAAATTGTATTTTTTTTTGTTTTTATTTGTTTACTCTTTTTTTCTTCTTCTTCTTTTTTTTCTGTTTTTTTTTTTTTTTTGTAGTTTTATTTAAATAAATAAATAAATGTAATGGAAAAAAAAAATGATTATCTCATTTGTGTGTGTGTGTGTGTGTGTGTGTGTGTTCGTTTTTTTTTTAAAGTGCAGGGTCATATAAAAATCTGTACAATTGAATGTCTGTGTGTAAATTTGTGTGTGACTGTACGAGTGTGTGTGTGTGTGTATGCAAATATATATATAAATGTATTAATTGTTATTATGAATAAAATGTAAAAATTATTTAAATAAAAGTTTTGTCGCCAAACTAAATTATACAACAAAAACAAAAAAAACAACACAACACAACGCAAAAGGAAAGAAAAATAAAAAAGACGACGATGACGACAATAAAACAACAAGAGCAAAAGTGTAGAAGAAAACAAAAAAAAAATATAAAAAAAAAACAAACAAACAAAAGAAAAACGTTTATAGACATGAAAAAGAAAAACAAAAACAAAAGGAAAATAGAACGTCATCGCGCCATTTTGTATTATTATCCATAATATATTTGTAATGAAAAGGGTGAGTGGGTGGGGGTGGTTGGATGGTTGGTATATGTATGTATAAATGTGTTGGCGGGTGTAGACCAGGGTAAAAGATGGTAAGAAGCCATTATTTTATTGATCTTCATTTATTTTATTTTATTTGTTTTTTTTTTCTCTCATTTCAATTAAGTTTTCTGTTGTTTTTTTTTTCTGTCTGTGTCAAAAACTTTTCCATATAAATATCCGCGTCACACCCCATCTCTTCACTGTGTGTCTGTCTGTGTGTGTGTGTGTAAACACCATAATACATTTATATTATTATTATTATTATTTTTCCTCCAAACACAAACAATACCTTCTCATTGTACCTACTCTCTCTCTCTCTCTTTCAATCCATAACGTATAATAATCTACAATCTTTTTATGTTATATAATTCTTTCAATATATAATCACCCCTATTTTTTTCCATCTTCTTATTCTTCTTCTTCTTTTCATTTCATTTTTATTTTTCCTATTTTTTATTTCCAATCGTCATATCAATAAAGCGATTGTAGTTCTCACAGTCAAGTCAGACGACTTTTATGCATATACATACACACACACACAAACATATACGATTTTATTATTATGACGAAGAATGATGACACAAAAAAAAACATCGTCTCCGCGCCTTAACATCATCTACCCCTAACCCAAATATTTTCATATAAAATAAAACTTCATCCCTCTTCCAAATACACATAAAAATCATCATACAAAAACCTATTATCCATATACAAGAGTATTAAAAATTTTCCACGATTTTCTTATCGTTTATCAACAAATTTTTTATTTTTTTTGTCTCGCTATTCTAATTTAATTAACCCCAAAATGCCCTCATACACACAGACACACACACACACACATATAAAAATGTATAATACTGACATCATATAGTCAGTCAGTCAGTCACACAAATTGTCTTTTTTTTTTTTTTTTTGTTTGGTCTTCATTGGATAAAGAAAGAAAAAAATGCATCAATATGAAAACTCTTTTTTCAATCATAATACAGATGAAACATATTTCTCTATACTTATCCTTACCCTATACTCAGCACTCATCTAACCATATCCATATATGTACTACAATACACTCGTACTATAACAAAAAAAAATAAAAGAACACCCTCTGTCTAAAAAGAAGAAAAAAAAAACCAGCCTAGATATTATCCCTTGACAATTTATCATCGACAACAGAGAACAAAAAAATAAAAATAAATAAAAGAAAAGAAAAGGAAAAAATATAACAATAACAACAACAACAACAAAAATCTATCAACTTATTAACAAGGAAAATATCATGGATTGAGAGCCACTGATTTTATTCCTCCTTTTTATAAAACCATATTCCAATTTTTTTTTTCTTCTTTTTTTCCTTTCTTTTCATCTTTTTCCTTTTTTCTCTCCATTTAATTCTCCCCAACAAATAAATACACTGATATACTTACTCATCCATATTTAAAGAGAGTGTATGGGAGACAAAGAGAAAAAGAGAGAGAGAGAGACTGAGATAGGGGTGAAAAATATAACAGTGTAAATGTCGCAGTATTTACAAGTATAACAAAATAGAATAGGAAAGAAAAAAAAAACAGACGGAAAAGTCCTGAACACAAACACAACACTTTATAATCACCTATACAGACACATATTCGTTTTATTTTTTTTTTTTTGTACTCCGTAACTTTTATAAGAGGTAAATATACTCTCTTTCTATCTCTCTAAGTATCTCACTCTTTCACTCTCTACACTTTTTTTGTTGTTTTTTTTTTGTTCATGAAATGGTTTTTGGTTTGTTTGGTTGGTTGGATTGGATGGATGATTGGAGAGTTTTTCCTTTCTTCTGTGTGAGTTT
The DNA here is from genome assembly GCA_963082725.1 of Pedicia rivosa. Classification (NCBI taxonomy): domain Eukaryota; kingdom Metazoa; phylum Arthropoda; class Insecta; order Diptera; family Pediciidae; genus Pedicia; species Pedicia rivosa. The sequence goes on from OY720154.1 coordinate 34,572,074, forward strand.
TTTTTTTTTGTATTATATTATTATTATGTACAGTTAGAAAAAGTACAAAAGAAAAAATAACAACAACAACAATATATTAAGGGATGAAAAAGCGGACAATATTATTTACCCTAAAATATTCCGTTATGGTGGTGAATTTTTACATTTTATATAAATAAACAACAACAACAACAACAACAATACACAGCAACAAGAAAATTTTAAGCGTTTTTTTTTTCAATGTTCCACCCCTTAAAGGTTTTATTTTTTTTTGTCGTTGCTGTTTTGTATAACGTACTGTACTTTGTGTAACTGTATAAGTCTGTCTGGAATGAGTTTATCCACAATGTAGGTACATACAAACGCAGTTGAAGCTCTCTCCTCTTCTCAAAATCAAAGTGCCTTTCTGTCACTCCGTTAAGAAAAGCTTGAGAGTGCTCTTAACTTTGATAGCTTAAAAAAAAAATTACGTCTTATAAAAAATTTGAAATGTAATGAATTTATTTTAAAGATAATTCAACGTAGAAAATTTGATTTGTCCTCATTGTTCACTAAATTTTCAATTGTTTTTTTTTTCTAAAAAGAAAAGTTAAAAATTTTTCATTTTTGAACAAACCAAAAAACAAAGAAAATTTAATTTGATAAAAAAAGTCTTATTTTTTATTTCCTTATCGATGGTTCCTTGTTTAACGAGAATGACGAAAACAACAACGAAAACAACAACAACAACAACAACATCAACTACAATTCCTTTAAAACGACGGTGACGACAATAATAAGAACAACAACAACAAAAGCATCACTAACTACATAAAGTCTATTATTTTTGTATATTTTTAGGAAGATCAAATAAATCTTTTTCTCGTCAAATTCTATTCTCAAAAATAAAAACAAAAAAAAAAAGAAAAGAAAAAGGAAAAACAGAATTTTTTAATTTGTATTTGTAAAGTCTATTTCTAAAGCGTCATATAATAGAGAGAGCAAGAGAGTGAGTGAGAGTGAATAAGTTTTGAGGGGGAAAATTCTAAAATAATGTATTTTTTTTTTATTCTTATTTTTAGAATTTTTCTGTTTTTGGATATTTTGTTGGTTTTCCTCCTTTTCTTTTTTCTTTTTTATTGAAAATGAAAATAAGTTTATAACAATTTTTCATGTGTCGTTTTTATATAGAAACATAAATATCTTATACACAAAAATAAACTCCGCATATGTCAAAAAGACTAAGAATAACTTCACTCAAAAATTCAAAAGAAAAGAAAAATAGAAAAGAAAAATAAAACATACACACACACACACATTTTAATAATAGATTTTAAAGATCAACCCTGATGGGGATAAAAAAAAAAAAAAATACGAAGAAAAATAAGTAAATTCATATCATCATGATCATCATCAAAACATCAACATTATTATCGTCATCATCAGTGTTATTGTAACATATAGAAAATAGATGGAAAAGAAAAAAGTTACAATTCAACATCATCTTAAAAAAAAAAACTCTTCCTTTGCCATTTTTATTATTTTTCTTCGTTTTTTTTTTTTTTCCTTTTACTCTCTTCTGTCTTTCTTTTTCTATTCCAGATCTTTTATAATCGAATAATATATATAATGAAACTCCTTTAACCATATTCATTCTACAACCCTAACCCCACCTCACCATTCCTTTACTCACACCAAAACCCACACTGTCAACTCCTTTCTCTCTCTCTCTCTCTTTCATACTTCAACCAATCAAACCACCACCACCCCCTCTACACATCCCATTCTACTTCCTATAATTTTCTATTCCATTTCTTATACCACTTTTTACTTTGCTTAGTACTTTTCCCTTCGATATCCATTTTCCCTTTTTTTTTTTCATTTCTTTTTCTTTTTTTCTTCTTCTTATTCTTCGTTTTTTTTTTCTTCCATTTTTTTTTTGTTGTATTTATTTGCAATTGAAAATCACACCCTTGTCTCCTTTATCCATTTCTCATGCCATACAAACAGCATATACACGCATCCATATACACATAGAAAAGCACACACACACACACACAGAGATACGAAGGAAGAAAAAAAAACATATATAAACAGACTGAACCGAATCCAAATATAACTCATCCCTGTATTCTCTATGGCTATATAAAACCTTCTATCTTTCCTTCTACACACCCCTTCCTTATCCTTATTCTCCTACACAGAAAAAAAAAACATTTGAACTCAACCCAACCCAACCCAACCTCAAACCAAAAATTGTGGCAAAGGCAAAGTTGGATTCAAATATTCACAGAGGCAAAAAAAAAAAAAAAATAAAAGAAGGAAGGCAAGCAGCAGCAACAACAATAACAAGAAGAAGAAGAACAACAACAACAGAAAGAATAAAATATAAAAGACTACCATATTATAAACCATTCCACAAATACTACCAACCAACGTATAAACTGCTACAATCTACCACCTAACCACCTTTATTTTCTATATACCTTCCCATCCTAACCAACCTACTTTCTTTACTACAACACCCATCACCAACCAAAAAAGAAGAAAAGAAAAAAAAAGCATAAAAGAAGAAGAAGAGCAAAAGCATTATAAACCATAGCCAAAAACGACCTAAAAGTGAAGTTTTGAAAATTTTCTGTTGTTTTTACTGTTGTTGTTGTTTCTGTTTTTGTGTTGATGTTTTGTTTCATTTTGGGTTTGAGTTAAGGGATGTTAAAGTTGGATTGGGTTAAATTGGGTGGTGTGGTTGGTTATTTGTTTGTTATTGTTGTTATTATTATTTCTCTTATGTGTGTGTGTGTGTATACGTGTATGTATATTTATGTTGTGTAATATGTTACATATTTTAACATATTCTTATTATTAAGGTGAATGGATACAAAACCAAAAACAACAACAACAACAACAAAATAAGGCAACAAGAAAAAAAAAAAAAAGAAGAAGGAAGAAGAAGGAAGAAAAAAAAGTCAATTAATTTTATTTATTTATTTACCTTTTTAGAGTTTTACGTCATTATTTTGATCTCTTAACATGGAATTTTCCCTAAAACCATTATATTAATATTATCAATGTACATACATATGTACATACATACATATGTACATACATACATATAATATTTTCATTCCACCTACATATATCTAACGTCCTACCTACAACAACCCCTTACCTCTAACCCCACTAAAACACTATACCTTTACTTTATTCGTCTATATACACTTGAAACAACAACAACAACAAATAAAACAAAAAAAAAAAAATGAAAAGAAAAGAAGAAAAACTCTTTTCGTCTTAACCATTTCACGCCATCAACCCATATCATAATATAAAGAAAAACTACTACCATACTTTTCTCTTATACTTTCTCTAAAGAAAAAAAGAAAGAAAAAAAGAATAAAGAAGAAGAAGAAGAAAGAATATTATAGAAGAGAGCAAGAGAGCTCTGTCATTGTTGCGTCATCGGTTAGTTTTTTCTTTACGTTTCTTTTTTTTTCTTTTTTTCCTTTTTTTTTTTTTGCCTTTTCCATTTTCCTTTTTACACCAAAAAAAAAAAAGAAAAAAGAAGAAGAAAAATAAAGAAGAATATTCCTTTTTCTCCCACAAAGAAAAAATATATATTTATAAAAAAAAAGGGACGATCCAAGGGAGGCGTTGGTGATGGTTGAAAAAAGAAGAGATTTTCATATTGAAAAAAAAAAAACGGTGGCGAAACGGCAAAGACGGGGTGGGAAAAAAAAAGAATATGAATTTGGTTTTTCACATTGGAATGAGGATTGAATGTATATAGAAGAATATGGAATGGTAGTGAAGTGAAGTGAAGAGAATATCACATGAGAAAGTAAAAGAGGAGACAAGGGTCGACATCGACGTCGACGACAAGAGAAAAAAGTCATCATCGTTCAATGAATTTTTATAAAAAAAAAAAACGAAAAATATGAGAAAAGAAAGGAAAACAAAAAAAAATAAAATATGTGTGGCGCTCCTTCTGAAACACCCAGTTGAATTCTTATGATTAGGTTTTTGTTGTTACTTTTTGTACTTTTTTTTTTTTTAGTTACTGCGGTTGTTGTGTTTGTTGTTGTTGTTGGTTTCTTATTATATTTAAACAATAATAACAACAACAACAACAACAACAAATAACTAAACAGAAAAATGTGAAAGGGGTGAGAATTATTATGGTTAAAGGGTGGGCTTTTGCTTTTGGGTTTTATAATACAACGTTTCCGTTAAGTAGTAAAAAAAAAAAAAATACTGTAGGTTTTTCTTTTCATTCTTCGTTCTTCATTTTTTTTTTATATTTTTGTATTTTCTTGTGTTTGTAGTTGTTGTTGGTGTTGTTATTGTTGTTGGTATTGTATTATCTATACACATTCAGGGTTGTGTCAACGCAAATCAATAAAATAGAAAAAGAAAAAAAAAATATATAAATTTTTTTTTTATTACGAAAATAAAACCTTTTTTATTTTATTCCTTTTTTCTTTCTCCTTATTTCCCAAAAAAAAAAAGAAGAAGAACAAAAAAAAGGAAGAAAGGAAAAAAAGGCAAAGAAAAAAAAATCATTGTGAAAAATGAATCCCAACTAAACCCAACATATAATCCCACACAACCCGATACACATACACACACTTTCGTACATTCATACATACGCACACACACACAAACACATAGAGAGTGAAGAAGATAACCTAAGAAGAAAAAAAAACACATGAAATCCCTCGGAAACTTCCCAATTACATCAATAATTCAGTACTTCGACGACCCACATCAAAAAAAAAAAAAAGAATAAATAAAGGAAGAAGAAGAAGAAAAAAAGAAAGTAAAAAGAAAAAAAACCAAATACAGAAAAACAGCAGAGGAAAAACACACAAAAACATGGTGGAAAATTCACATCTCTAAATGAAATTGACTATGAAAATAGAAATATACGGTCCAGAGAGATGAGATTTATAAAAAAAAAAAAAAGAAAGAAGAAGAAAAATATTTCAGTGTGAGAGTTATAAAATAGAAAGACACGAAACAGAAGATGTTCACCACCTCATTCTACTCCACCTTTTTACACCCGCCCGACACTGTTTTTGTTTTGTATTTTTGTGTTTTTTCTTCTTTATATACAATTTTTTTTGTTCTCTCTTTTTTTTTTTTTTTTGTTTATTTATTTGTTGTGTTGTGTGTGCGTTAAATTTACCAGTGTATGTGTGTATGTAGAAGTGGGTGTATAGATGTGTGTGTGTGTATGTTATTATATTGCTATTTCGTTTGCGGTACGTTTAAAAAAAAAATTATAACAAAAAAAAAACAACAAGATTGGTTGTATTGTGTTGTTGTTGTTGTTATTATTGTTGTTGTTGTTAGATTTCAAATGATTTTATTCATTTTGTCTTTTTCTTTATTTTTATTCTCCTTTTTCATCTTATTTATTTATTTTTTTTTGTCCATACTCCAAACTCAACTCTCTTAATTCTCTCAATCAACCGACTAACAAATAAAGAAAAATAAATAAATAAGAGAAGAAAAAAGCATCAGCAAAGAATAAGAAAAAAAGACACTCTTTCATCATCAGCTTTAACATCGATAGAATAAAGATGATGATGATGATCATCATCATCATCATCATTGTACCATTTTTAGTCTTATTTTAGGTATTTTATTTGGTTGTTAGATGTTGTTGTTTTTGTATTTATGTTTTGTTGGAATTCTCTATATAATGCGCACAAGCAGAACGAAAATTTCATCAAGTTTTCATATCGTCGTAGTCGTATCTGATCCAACAATAACAACAACAACAATAATAACACAAAACGCCAACAATAACAAAAAAAAAAAACTAACAGAAAAAAAAAATGACAGAGAAAGAAATACAAATATTTGTAACAGTTATGTAGGAGGGTGGTGAAAAGTATAAAGGAGGTGGGAGGAAAATTGGGTGAATTTTAGGATTTTATGTGAAATTTGGAAAAATGCGATTTCTCTTTCTCTCTCTCTCTCTCTCTCCTCTTTCTTTTTGTTTGAAACTTTTTTTTTCTTTTTTATGTCATTTTTCTTTTCGCCTCATTCACCACCCATAATCACGTAAAATATATACAAAAAGAGAGAGGTTGTATTGTTCTTTTGTTTTTTCTCATTTTTTTATTTGAAATAAAATAATAAAAATACAGAGAGTGTATAAGAGAAGTGAGAGAAGTGAGAGGGAGGAAGAGAGAACTTTTTTGTTTTTTGTTATTTGTAAGATTGAGTAACGATGATTATGTGATTGAAATACTGAATTTTTGAAAAAACAAAAAAAATTCATCATAACTTTTAAAAATGTAACGAAGGTTGGCCCGGAGGGGGTGAGAGTGTGGGTTGTTATGAAGTATAGATAGAATATTGTTCTTATTGTTTCTATGAAATCCTCACGAAATTAAAATTTTAATAGGAAAAACACCTCAACCAAATGTAATTTCCCAAACATAAATCCTTATTCTTGAATGTTTTGTTTTTTGTTTTTTGTTTTTTTTTTGTGATGACTCAATAAATTTTTCTTATAAAAAAATTCTTGACGAAAAGGTGACATAACATCATCATTATCAGTAATTAATTTTGTCATCATCCTTCCTCGTCATCATCATATTCTGTTTTATTAAATTGTCAACAATTCAGATTAACAAGAAAAATAAGTCACATAAAATAATTTAACTAAAGAATGAAATTTTTAAAAGAAAGAAGAAAAAAGAAGAAACACAAAATCAGCAAAACAGAATTTAATGATCCGGCCCGTGAGAGTACAGAAAGAATAAAGATGTGGAATGTAATGTATTAGAGAATATTGAAGAATCTCAGAAGTGAACGGGAAAAACTATAAACATAACAATAACAACAACAACAACAACAACAATAATAACCACAGCAACAACAACAATTAAATAAGAAACTATAAAGTACAGTATTACGTATGTGTTTGTGTATGTGTCTAAACGTGTGTGTGTGTGTGTGCTGTAGCTGTATTACAATTGCTTAAGAAACTTAACTAAATATTGTATTTTTATAGAGGTTAGGTTAGTTAAAATTTACCTTTACTAAGGTAAAAAAAAAAAAATCTTCAAGTAGTAAATGGAGAAAATTAGAAAGAAAAAGAAGAAGAAGAAGAGAAAAAAGCGAAGAAATTAAATTGTGTATATATGCAAATTAACAACCAACAACAAGTGATACTGTCGTAATAATTATACAATTTCTATTTGATTTTGTATTTTATTTTTTTGTGTCTGTTTGTTGTTGTTATTTTTACTATTTTCTTTCTTCACCTTTTTTTTTTTTTATTTTCTTTTATAAATTTTTCTTTTTTATAAAAATAAGAAAAAAAATTGAAATAATGAAAAAAAAAGTAAATTCAATATTTTTCTATATAATAAATTGATTTTCCCCCCTTCTACCTCCTCCTACTGTCTCCTTATGCGCATATAAAACTTTCAATTCCAAAAGGCCTACCAACTACTGTAGAGGAGTTCATGCGATAATCTATCTTGCATTAAAAATAAGAAGAAGAAGAAGAAAAAGTATCGCGCGCAGACTAGATTTTTAGTCACACTTGATATTGATACAATTCCGACAAAATCTTACATTGAAAGTTTTTCGAATGAGTTTTAAATTGTTGTGAAAAGAAATTTCGAATGGTCGACATTTTTTTTTTTTCTGTAAAATATTGATCGTATAAATTTGTTGCCCTTGTTGTGTCTTTTTTTATTGCCATACGAATAGGATTAAATTGAAGAGGGTTTCCAGTAACATGAAGTACTGTTCTACGATCTTTTGGAATTTTTTTAATAAAACTAAAGAAACGTAGTTTGTCTTAAATATACATTTTTAAATTTCATTTGATTTAATTTTCATCAAAGAGATAACTCAAATTCATATTGTAATTGCATCCGAATCTAATTCAAAATCACATTTTTTTATAGAAAGGATTAAAGTGAAACATTTGAAAATTTAATTATCGCACTCCATTTATCGTGCACAAGCTTCGAAACGAAGACCAATAAGAAATGATTAAGTATAAGGAGCACACCTGTTAGAATAATGAATGCAGAAAGATTATTTTGGAAGCATTTAAAGAATACCAGGAGTCAAGACATTAAATGACGGAATCCTATAGATCTGTTTAAAAAAGGAAGAACAGTAAAAACAGAACTGTGATTAGACATTAGATGAGCGATAGAATAAACTAAACGGATTATTCAGGAAACTATTTTAAGAATAAAGTGTAACGAGTATATTTGAATGGAAATATAAATTACCACTTCAATAATGATGTACACCGGATGAAATACAAAATTATTATTAATAATAATTATAGGTTTTGTTTTCTCTTCTTTTGGTTCATTTCATATTTTTCTTCTTCTTCTTCTTTTTCTTTGTAATGGAAAATTATTCAGTTTTTATCGAGGAAGACACAACAGCAGATTGTTCAATTTCTCTTATTCGTCTTCTGTTTTTTTTTTTCCTTTTCCTTTTCTTTTTTATAAGTTTTGTTTTTTTATATTTTGAATGTTTTTGTCCAGTTCCGCATTAATTGTTGTTGTTGTTGTTATAATTGAATTGTATAAATAACATGACACGAGTGCAGGTGATGATGAATTAGAGGTGCGCAGGTGATTTTTATTGGTTTTTTTTTTCTCTCTCTTCTTTTCATTTCTTTTCTTTTATAATATTTCTTTTTATTGTTGTTGTAAAGTGGTAGTAGGGTGAAGGTGGTAGATTCTAAATGTTAGTGGTAAGTAAGCATATTATTATGAATTTATATATGATATTATTATTGTTGTAAATTCCAAGAAATAACAACACGAACACGCATTCAATTTTATTATATAATAAATATAGGAAAAGAAAATGTGTCCTATAAGAAATTAAATAAAGGTGGCCATATTGATTGATATCAATCGACAATCATCGTTGGTTGTGTATGTGTGTGTGTGTGTGTGTGTATGTGTTAGAGTAAAAGAGAAGGGGGGGAGTTATGCTTTTTTTTTTTATATTTCTTTTATTTGTTTTTTGGGTCGATTTGATCTTCCGGTAGATTTTGATCAATTATTTCGATGCGAGAAATCAGTAAATGGAAGAGAGAAAGAGAGAGAGAAAGAAAGTAAGATGTACTAACTAAAGAAAAGTTAATTTATCGTTCTTGTGTAATGCGCACTTACTCAATATTATTTCTTCTTGTAAGTTTTCAAAAACATTTAAAAATACTAAAAAGAGGGTCATCTTCTTCAAGCCATCAACACAATAATAATAATTATTATTATTTAACGGTTAAATTTTTATAACAACAACAACAAAATACGAGACGAAAGAAACAAACGAAGAAGATGAAGACGACAAGTTAAAGAATAAGTCAAAGGAAAAATAAGTAAGACCCAATAATAAGTTTTTTATTTTAATTAGAGTAACGTAAAATTTAAGGCCCATAATTGACAACAAACTAAAAACAGAATTATGTTGACGGTTGATTATAAGTATAACATTTGTCTGGTTGAATGTTATTGCCCTTATTCAATTGTATTTACGAATAAACAGTTTTTTTTTTTTAAATCTTATACGCAGATATTTTTGATGTCGGCATGCCGGCATGCGACAAACAAGACTTAAAACATAAAACTTTGTGTACGACACAAGATGACATAAAAATGAGAAAAATTTCCATTGAACGCTGAACATACATTGACTTTCAAAATGAGTTCTTATTGTTAAGAATAATTCATTAATTTTTTAGTTTCACAAGGACCAACAATTATTCCAATTAACACAAATAAAGGGAAAAAAAAAATGTGTAAACTCACTTAAGATGGAGTTTAGAAGTTACGTATTAATATATTTCAAAAGACTTAAATTCAGTTCAATACCCATAATAATACCAATACACAAAAATCGATTAATAATTTATCGTTTCTTTGATATGGTATGGGAATTACATAAATTACAACAATAATGAATTTAAGTGGATGTTGAATATCTCATATACAGCATCCTATGTACCTATATAATAGTGTTAGTGGTGTAGTATGATTATAAGTATACTATAACAGTGTAGTGGTGTAGTATAAACATAATTATTTGAAAATCAGTTTTTGTTTTTTTTTTTTTTTTTCTTTTAATTTTATTATAAAAATAATAAATAAGACAACAACAACAGCAACTACAAAAACAACAACTACAAAAGTGTATAATATTTTTATTTATTTTTTTTTTTTTTTGTGAATTCTCTTTACTATTCAACAAATACATTAACACAATTACAAATATTTTTACAATATTATGTCTATACGTATACAGTTGAAGTCAGGTCATTGATTTTTGTTTTAAGAAAAAAAAAAAAAAAAAAATAATACAAAAATACAAAAATACAAAAAAAAAAAAAAACTTATAAAATAGAAATACACACACACACACACACACACACACACACACACACACACACACACACACACACACACACACACACACACACACACACACACACACACACACACACACACACACAACCATATACATGGACAGTGAATACACGAGTCAAGTCATAGGAGAGTTATAACTATATGTGGGGATGTGTTAGTATATGTAGTATAATTTTTATAGAGGAATTGTAGGAGAGAATCTATATAGAAAATATAGAATAAAATAGAAGAAAAATGTATAAGAAGAAGAAGAAGCAAAAGAAAAAGAAAAATAAGAAGAAGAATAAGAAGTGGAAGAAGTAGATGAAGAAAAAAGGAATTTTATGACTTTGTTAGATTTATAATACACAAGTACAAACACACACACACATATATATATTTGTGTATAAAAAAGTTCATAGATTATTTGTTTGTTTGTTTGTTTGTTGGTGTTATTTGTTGTTGTTACTTATGTTATTGTTGTTGTTGCCTTTTTCTTTATTCAATAGTCTATATATTTTTTTTCTCTCTATTTTATCTATGCTGTATGTATCTATGTTACTACTATTGGTTGGTATATATGTTTCTATTTATTATGTTGCTTGTTGTTGTTTTTGCTTGTGTTATATCTTCAACTCATAGATGGCAATAGTTTATTATTATTAGTATTTTACTCTTTCTCTCTCTTTCTCTTTTATTCATTTTCTTTTTCTTTCTTTAGTTACGTTTTTATTTTATGTTATTTTATTATTATGATGGTTGGTCGATGACTGTATGTCTTGTCGTATTTCTTTTTCTTATACAATAATAAAAAGTTTTTATTTTTCTGACTTTTTCTTATTCCCCCTCTTCCTTCACCCCTTTTTCTTCTTCATCTTCTTCTCATTATCTTTTTCACTGTTTATATACTTTTAGTGGGTGCGCTTTTTTTTTTTTGTTTTTGCTTCTCTTTATGTTTTTTGTACTTTTTACTTTGATTATAACATTTTTTTTCTGTTATACTATATGCTATATTACATGCTATATTAACAGTTATATATCAACAACAAATCACAGGATAATAATTTCTTGAACTTTGACGTTTGATTTAAGGATAAAGGATATTTTACGATTTCAAAAAATTTGAAATTAAATTCTTGAAATAAATAAAAGAAATAAAAAGAATCTGCATAAAATATTGTAAATTAAAAAGTTTCTTTTGTTGTTTTTTTTTTGTTGCCAATTTCCAGTATCACGTCACGTCTCGCGAACGCACTTTTTTTAAACATTTTAATAAAAGTTTGTTTTCTATTTGGCTCCTTTTTTTTTTTTTGCATTAGAAAATGTACATCACATTTTATTCACTTAACTATTAAAGAAAAAGACAAAATATATTTTTTTCCATTTTTATAAACACAAGAAGAGAGAAGAAAAAAAAACCAAGTGAATTTTTTGGTCTTAAAAAAAAAAAACTAAAAGAAATCTTTCGCAACAAACAAATAAGAACAACAACAACAATAAAAATGAGTTGTTTTATAAAATACAAAAATATAAAAAATACAAAAATATTAATCTTAACCAGAGCTACATAGACAAATTCAATGTTATCTTCTTCTTCTTCTTCATTTTTTTTTTGTTTTGCCTGCTTTGCTTGACGCTATTTTTTTGTGTTTGTGTTTTTTTTTTAAGTAGCTGTGTGCTTTTTTTGTTCTTTCTTATTATTTTTATTATCGTTGTTGTATTTGTTTTTTTTTTTTTGTTTTTCAACGTACGGAGGTAAAAAAAAAAATCAAGAATAAGAAGAAGAAGAAGAGTAAAACAAAACAACATAATTTTATTTAATTATTATTTGTGTGTGTGTATGTGTGTGTGTGTGTCGGTCTTCTTAAAAATAATCTGCGCGTGGGACTTTGATTTCCTTCCCAAAAAAGAAAATAAATAAAAAAAAAAAAAAACACAAAAAAAAAACATCAAAATTTTTTTTTAATTTTACTTCTTTATTCTGGACTAGATAAATTTTTTTTTTTTCTTGTTTGTTTTTATTTTTGTTCTTATAAGAAGAAAAAATACCAAAAACAAAAAAAAATTGATGCATTTTTAATAAAGATTTATATTCGGACATCACAACTTTATCTTTCTCCTAAACATCACCATCTCTCTGTGCGTGTCTCTCTCTTTCTCTCTCTCTCTCTTTCCGTCACTCTTTCTCTCTATCTATTCTTTTAAATCTTTTCTTTTTTATATTAAAAAAATATATACAGTCAGTTAATTATAACACGTTACGTGTCGCCTGTCGTGTGCTCAACTTTTAATATTTTTTTTTTTTCTCTTTCTCTTTCTCTTCCCCTCTTTTTCACCATCATCATCATTCTTTTTTTTTTTTGTTTTTATTGAATTTTACAAATCAAATCAAATCAAAACCCAAATAGCAAAAACAACAACTAAACGAAAGAAAAAAAAAATATTTCTTTCAAAAGAATTCTTTTTTTTTTATGGTTTTGTAGATTTAGATCGTGCATGAAAGTGTTTTTTTTTTGGCATGCAAAAAAAAAAACAAGCAACAACAACAATAAAACTAAAATAAAAGAAAAAGAATAAGAAGTATATATCGCGCGATACACAATAAATACCTTCATCCGCCGATGGATAAAAAACAAAACAACAAAAACAACAACAAATAAAAACTAAAAAAAAAGACTTCACTCTACTGTTATCTCTGTCTTATACATTTTATAATAATGTTTATTTTAATATAAATGAAATAAATATTTCCAACTAAACTGTACATAAGAACATTGCGATATTATACCAAAATACATACACACACATACACATACAAAGACACGCACACACACATACTTAATCACAGAGCAGCATACTCTTTTCATTTAACTTAAGGTATTTGTTTTTTTGTTTTTTTTTATGTTGGTTTTATATTTATTGCAAATCAACAAAAATCAATTCGTTAGTTTTTAGTATTTTGTATCGATTTCACTAAATGAAAAAGAAAAAGCAAAAAAAAAAAAAGAACGAATAAAAGTTGAAGCTGGGAAGTCTAGGTACATTCACTCGTAATTCTATTTATCTTTGTGTATCTATAACTACAATCAATATATACGACACATGTATGTTTATATATCTGTATGTATTGTATATATGTATGTTTGTATATATGTATTTATGTAATTTTTGGTGCATTGTATTTTGTGTAATGGTAGAGAAGAGAGAGATGGTCATCAAATGATGGTAAAATGGCAGTTGTATGACACAAAATAACAAGGTTTTAATAAAATCAATACAATAATTATTTTGATTGAAATTTCAAACTTTTACCTTTTTGTTGTTTTTTTATTGTTTATTTTTTTCTATTCTACAAATTGATTAAAATTAAATTATACGTTAGGATGCAGTAATAATTATGTGTGAGAATATTTTAATTCATATATGTGTAAATGAAATTTGATTAATACAATTAACAAAAAAAAAGGGTAACCCAATATTTACAATTATAAAACACAATCTAAATAATTCATTGAAAATCAAAACCTATTCGATGATACAATTATTTTTATCTCTGTTTCTGTTTCCTGGTATTTTTATATAAAATTATTTTATTCTCAATGAGATGACAATGACGATCAGATTATTTTTGATTATAGTGATTTATTGATTAAACAATTGGCTCACTAATTAAATTTTTTTTTAACTATAATATACTTCACCCCTTCCACCCACTTTTTCAACTAATCCTCATTTAACACCTAAATAAAACGTGACATGACAATTAGCGTTACTAATTCACTATCCAATAACCTTTGCATTTGTACAGTTCAACACAGCACAGAAAACGCATCATGACTCTTGATGACAGTTTTTGTGTGTTTGTATTGTAGTAAAAAAATATAAATAGTATATAAAGGTTAAATACTTATATACCGTCTATGACGTATGTAACGGCGTACGTGTGTATGACGTACATTTATATAACCCCCATGTTAAAGATTTCCTTCGCTTATTATTTGTATTAAAAATTTAATGGAAACAAAAATAAATTAAAAATTATGACAACGAAATAAGAATAAGAAAAATTTTCTATTTTTTTTTTTATGTTTGTTTGCCTGTGTGTGTATGTGTGTGTGAAAACTAACAAATAAAAACCTGTCTAATAGAACCACACTGCATTTACAATGAAAATTTATTCTGTTCGAGATGAATGGTCCCATTATACAATGATGTTTGCATGAACAATTATGAAAAGTGTTCAGTGACAAACGATTTGATTTAAAACATGGTATATTAGATGGGTGGAAGGGGGGATTGATTTCCATTACAGTTTACACAGTTTCTTTAATTTTAATGTATTTTCACTAGAATTCGAATAACATTTTTATTACATACAGAAATATTTGACACATATGAACATTTTCTTTTATAATCTTTTATAATGACTTTATTTGACAATCGGAGATGGGATTTGTATTGTAATTTTTTTTTTGCTTTTGTTCTTTTTTCTTCTTAACTGCCTTTGAATTTTACACAAAATAAGAATAATAATAATAATGCAAAATGAGACTTGATTAAAGTGTGTAGGCATATGTGTGTGTGTAAAACATATTTGTTTCTTCATCTATTGTTCTCTTGTCTTCTCATCGATACTTTTTTATTTGTTTTTTTTTCTCTCTAATTCGTTTTTTTTAAGAGTTTGACCTTTAAGCGAATAAACGAAAAACAAGAAAAAAAAAACAAAACACAGAGAGAGAAGTAGCAAGAAAAAGTCACATAATGTTGTGTGACTTTTTTTGTTTTTTTTTTTTTCAAAGAAATAATTATTAATAAGAAATTGATAAGACAAAGATGTCTCGTGCGTCTGATGAAATTTTTACCATAAATGAAAACTAAACAAACAAAAGAGGTTCCTATAATTGTTGTATCCGGTATAGATTTTCCATTATGGTTTAGTCAAAAGTTATTATTATAATAAAACAGAAAAACCAAAGAAAAAAAAAAGAAGAAGAAGAAGAAGGGAAATTTTGACAATGAATTTCTAAAATAAATAAAAAAAAAAGCAAAAGAAAAATTCTTTACTGGAAAAAAGAAAAAAAGACACAAAAATGTACAAAATAAATTATTTCGAGTCAAATTTTTTTTCTGTTTTTCTTTTTCCCAGAACAGATATTATTGTTCCTATTTTTATTTTACTTTCGATAGATTTTTTTTTTTTTTAATTCTTATCAAAATTTCTTATCAAAAGTAAAATAAAAAAACAACTGATTTTTTTTTCTTTTTGAAGTTTTATTTTTTTTTTTTTTGAAGTTTGGAAAACAAGTAAAAAAAAACCAAAATCGTTCAATTCTTATCATGAATGCGGTTTCTCTTCCACCTTATAAATAAACACACAATAAGACAACAACAACAACAACAACAACAAAAAGGGCAACAAAAACAGAAAATCACAACCACAGTGAATAGAAAAAAAGAAACAAAAATTTCAAATGAATTTTATTGTAAAATTATTTTTCTTTACACACAAAATTGTTTGCAGCAACTGACATCAATGCTGCTTTTTTTTCTGTATATTTGTTTGTTTGTTGGTTGGTTGGTTTGTTTGTTTGTTTGTTGCTGTTGTTGGCATTTTTTTTAACTCTTTTTTTTTTTGTTTTTTTTTTTTTATTGTATAGCGAATTTCATTTCAAATAATTCACCTACATTTTCATACATACAGCCTTGTCCTAGTTTTTGATAGGAGAAAAAAAAACAAAAAAAAAACACTAATAATAATATTTGTATACCTGTAGTGGTTGGTTAGCAGTGGTAAATGTATTAACACACATACACACACACAAACATAAATATTTATTCTCAGAAGAAGAAAAAAAAAAGTTTTTTATTTTATTTTATTTTAATATTTGATTTTTTTGTTTTTCTTCTTTTTTTTTTTTTGTTTTTTTGTAAATTACGAAAATTTTATTTGGACAAAAAAAAATAATTCTTTTTTTTGTTTTCCTTTGTTTTTGTTTGTTGTTGGTTAATATAAAAATTATTATTAAATTGCCATAAATTTTTTTTTTTCGTTGTTTTTTTTTCTTCTTACTCTACTATAAAAATTTTATAGTAAATTTATTTGTGTATATATCGAGGAGAGCCGTATTCGCGCACAAAACAAAGTGAATTATAAATAACAGTAAATAAATGCATATGTGTGTGTATGTGTGTGTGTGTAACATGATAATAATAAAAAATATTTTTATGTTTTGTTTTAATTTTTTTTTTCTATATTCTCAGATTAATCAATTAAAATCGATTGTTGCACTGTGCACTCAACTTTAATTGATTTCAAATAATTTTATTATGTAAATGTGCAATTTTTTTCTTTCTTCTTTTCTGATATCGCGTGTTTCTATTACAAATGTACGTCACAATATGTAAGTATCTGTGCGTGTGTGTGTGTGTTTGTGTATTGGGTGACACAAATTAATGGATAAATAAAGTGGTCGCCTTGATTCTATAGAGACAATTATTTGTGATTAGAGATTATCAATTTTTCCAATTTAATCGGAATCAATATAATCGATTATTTTGAAATATTTTTCATTCAAACGAAAAGTTAATATTTTGCCTAATTTTATTTCAGGTGAAAAATATTTATTTTTGGAAAATTAAAGAAGATTTTTTTATTTATTTTAAATCGTCACACCAACCCTAATTTTTTTTTTGTACAACCCTCACTTATTCACCCGAATACAAAATTATAATTTAAGTAAAAACTTATCCCAATGTTTACCCCTCAGAAAAAATTTCGTCAGAATTTACTCTGCCACACCAACAAAATTATCATAAGACAAATTCAATCTAAATTTCTCTGAATTATTACATTTGATCTCCCTTCACCACATTTTACACAAATTAAAATATCGATAATTTAATCAATTAATCGATTAATCGATTTAAGATAAAAAGAAAATACTTTACATTTTTTTAACATTTATCGTATAAAGTAAAAAAAAAAATAATGGAAGAATCTAATAATGTAAGATGAGAAGAAGAAAATAACCATAATAATAAAAATAAAAAATAAATTCCTTCCCTTGACCTAAATTATTAAATAGAAAAATAAAAAAAAAAGACAGAAGAAAGAGAAAAAAAAAGCAGAAGATTAAGCATATAAGATGAAGATGAAGAAGAAACCATACATCATAGAGAAAAATCCCGACATTGCTTTTTTTTTTTCATTTCTTTTCATTTCTTTTCTTTAGAGAGAAAGAATCTTTCTTCTGTTTCGTATTTTTTGTTTATCAAAAAAAAAAACAACAACAACAACAAATTAAGAAGACACAAGAAAAAAATATATATTTTTTCATATTTTTCAATAAATCCCAGAACCAATTTTTTTTTTCTTCTCTCATTCTCTCATTCTCCTTCCTCTTATCCTTCATGTATTTTTTTCTGTTAGATTTTTGATTTTTAGTCCCAAAATTTAGTCTCAGTCCCACACACAAAATATGTAAGTTCCTATGGGAAAAAAAAAGTGTTGTCTTCACTGTTGTGTTTATCACTTTCTATCTCTTTCTCTCTCTCTCTCTCTTTTCCTTTCTTTTGCATATGAATGGTTTAAGTGTATAGAGGTTCGCTCTCTGTTATTAAATGTGTAAATGTGCGTAAATCTGTTGTAGATCTGCATCTATGTGTATGTGTGTGTGTGTATGAGTTGTGTATTTGTTTTTTTTTAATACATTTTTTTTTGTTCGTGGGAATAATTTTGTTTTTTTGTTATTTTTTTTTTTTTGGATTTTAATCAGGGCCGGCAAAACAAGACAAACCACCAAAGGAGGGAGAGATGAGAGATTTCAAATATACAGAAACACAATACCGTTACATTTATTGTTTAATAATTTATTATTATCCATACACACACAAACACACACATCCACATAATTAAATAGATCAAAATCAAATGGGCATTAGTAAATTTTACAATAAAAAAAAAAAAAAAATAGAAAAAAAACAAAAACAAAAAAAAAATTAGGCACACAAAAACAAAACCAATTTGATTAATTCCTTATCAGCCGACAGTTTTCTCTTCATGTATTTAAAATTGTGTGTGTGTATGATTGTGTGCCTGTGTACGTGTGTATGTGTGTATGCATTAAAATTGAACTGGACATTTTTTTTTTTGTGTCTTTCATTTCAATGATTTCTTTTATTTTATTTTTTATATTCTAATAGATTTTTGGACTATTGAATATTGAAGGTTACACGAGGCAAGCCAACCAAAGAAAAATCAAAAAACAAAAAAAAAAACAATAAACAAAAAAAATTGTCAAAACAGGCGACAATTGAATATCGAAATTTGAACAGAATAGTCGCGAACAAAAAAAAAAAAAAAAAACAAAAATGATTGATGATTAATTGTGTGTTTAATGTGGTCAGGTTTCCAATTTTTTTTTTTTTTTTTTCTGTTTTCTTTTCTAATATTTGTGCGAATGTATTGCCGACAAAAAATAATAAAACAATGATAATTTTTTTTTTCTCAGTTAGATAATAGCAACAACAACAAATATAACAACAACAACTAAAGAGAAAAACAACTAAAGAGAAAAAAAACTAAAGAGACAAAATAAATAAATAAAAGTAAAAGACAAAAAAGATTTTGCAAAAAAAATCTGATATTAAAAAACTTCAATGTTAAAAGGATAATCACAAGAAAAAACAACAACAAACAAAAAAACAAACAATTGAATTCTAAGAGATGAGAGAAGAAGAAGAGAGTAAAAAAAAAAAAACAAAAGAAAATAATGAAACCGGATACAACAAAATATAGAAAAAGAATATAAATTTAATAAGAGACAAATTATGTATTTTTTTTGTCGTCTTTAAATTAGTTGATTATGATATTTTCTGATGGGACATAATACGTGACTCATTTTACTTCTTTTACTTCTTCTTTTTTTTTTCTTTTTCTTCTTCTTCTTCTTTTAACAATATAAGACAAAACAACTACTACCTAATATACCTAATCTTTGCTACATTATTATTTGACTACAAGGACAACATCTTTGAAAAAAAATAAAATTAAAAATGAAGAAAAAAAAAAAAAAACTAAAAAACTAAAAAGATTAAAATTTATTCAAATATGTACAGAAAATAAAAAAAGCATACACACACACACACACACACACATAAAATTATAGATTTCAGTGTGTCGGACTGTTGAGAGTGGACAAATAATACAAAAAAAAAATCGTACAAAAATACAAAAAACAAAAAAAAGAAAGAAAGAAAAAGAAAAAAAAAGAAAGAAAAAGAAACAATTATTATTTAGAGAAACTTTAAAAAAAAAAAAACAAAATAATTTATTTAATTTTTTTTTTGCTTGTGTCATCCCCCACTACCTCACACCACTCATTTTATGTGAAAATACATATTTAACAACAACAACAACAATAAAAATTAAATAACAAATTTATTTTTATTTTTTTTAAATATGACAAATCTGTCAAAGAATTAACTTAACTCAACACAAACTTAACTTAACTTAACTTAAGCCAAATGTAAAAAAACAAAAACAAAATTACAACAACAACAAAAACAAAAATAGTTAATGTTGAGACATTTATAAGATTGTATTATTTCCCTTTTCATTTTTCTTAACTTTATTGTGATGAATTCACATTTTTTTTATTTTTTTACTATTGTTTTATGAATGAGTGAATGAGACAGGTATACTATTTTTATACATAATTCACACAGAGAACGACAAAACACAAAATTATTTACTGTTGTTGTTGTTGTTATTTTATTTTTATTTTATTTTGGTCATTGCACAATATTATTCGTGATTTCATTTTCAGTTTTTGCCTCTTACAATACTTTTAAAATTTTAATCATAAGTAAGTAGAAGGTGGGTTATGTCCAACACAAAACATTTAAACTCTTGTAAAAAAAAAAACAAAAACAAAACAAAACAAAAAATTCGTAGTTTTTTGTAGTGAAAGTGAATCAGTAAAAAAAAACACTGTACGTACAAAACAAAAACAGTGAGGAGAAGAAGAAGAAGAAGAAGAAGAAGAAGAAATACAAAACAAACAAATTAAATAAAAAAACATAAAAATCAGTTTCATCACAAAAATGTTATTTTTTAATTTCGAATTGAAACAAAGAAAGACAAAATCGAACAAGAATTTCATCAAGATTCAACCCTTAAAGATTCATTCAAAACATCTCACGTTCATACTTTGTTCTAAAACAAAAAAAAAATTGTATATGAATGTAAAAGTCGTTGATCTTTATCCGTCTTGTCTGGTTCACTTAAATCTGTGAAAAATTAGAAACGAGATCAGAATTCGTTTAAAATTTAATTCAATGAAGGTGCCGGGGAGTTTTAAAAAAAATGTTCTTTAATTTGACTTAAGGAAAGTGTTAAAAAGTTACGCACGCGCCTACACATGTTTTTTTTATGTGTATATAAATTTTCATTTCATAAAGAATTTAACTTCTGTCAAAAAAAAAAAACAAAAAACAGAAATTCCACGTGCCCATAATCGAAATCATTCTACAAAATATTGAAGTCCACCACATGATAGTTTTTAACTAAAACCAAATGTTCTTAAAAAACTTATGAAATTTAATCTAAAGACAAATTAAGACAAAAAGAAGAAGAAGAAGAAGAAGAAAAAGGAAAAAAAAAATGAGTAGTCTTTGACCGCATTCTGATGTTTCTATACAGAACACAAATATTTAAAAAATAATCAAAAACGAAAAAAAAAAAATATGTTTACTTTAAAAAAAAATAAAAAATCAGAAATGTATTTTTAGTCGACTGGACTGTGACGTAAAGTTTATTATTATTATTATTGTTGTTGTTGTAACAAATCAATTGTGTGGAAGGCCAAAAGACATTCCAAAAATATGGAAGAAAAAAAAGACAGAAAATAAAAGATGAAGCAACATCAGAATATTTTCAATAATTTTTTTTTCCTTTTCCTTTTTCTTTTCCATTTTTTTTTTTTGTCAACCGAGCAACACTCAATAAATTTTCATTCTTTTGCTTCAGAGAAAAAAAAAAACATAAGAAATAAAATAATAAAAAGAGAAAAAGAGAAAAAAAGGGAGACGAAGAAGAAAAACGAAATGATTGAAATATCTTAGTGAAGCGGGTGATACTAAGAGGACCGCCACTGTTGCTGTGCTGAATATTGGTGTACTTTTATATGCTTGTTATTACTTGTTTCCCTCTACGCTTCTTTTACTGCATCCAAAAATAATAAACATACACACACATACACACACACATATACACACACACAAACATACCTATTTAAAAAATATTTTATACTAATTCCAATAAACTTGAATCTTATATTTTTATTCTCTCGTCCACAAAAGTACAAAAAAAAAGTAAAGAAAAAAGAAACACAAAACACAAAACAAGACAAGAAAAAAAAAACATTCATGAAAAATATTCTCTTGTAAAAGAAATCTTCAGGATCCTTTTTTCCAAGAATTTTATAGTCGTCTGGTGTTAGTGATGGGTAAAGCGGCGCGGTGGAGGATATGGAATGGTTTTGGTGAGAGAGGGGTGTAGAAGAGTGAATTTTTATTGAAGATCGAAAAAAAAAACACACACACACACAGAAGAAGACGCATTTCAATTTTTTTTTTTTTTTTTGTATTTTTCGATATTTACGTCTTTCAATAAAAAATTCTTTTCGTTTAGATTTGTTTTCTTCTTCTTTTACTTTTTTTATTTTATTCTTGTAAGTACACAAAATAAACTCAAAGATATGCATACGGATAAAGACAGAGACAAAACGAAACGATATGATGAAAGGAAAAAGAGGGAAAGACATTTAAAAAAAAAAAACAAATCTCTTGGTTCTGATCGTTGCATTTTTCCTTTTTCTTTTTGTGTCGTTTTTTCCTTCTTCTTCTTCATTGCAATTTTTTTGCTTTGCGCAGTGATTGCACTTACCCATCATCAGACAAGATATGGAAGAGTAAAGAAAAAAAAAAACATAAAGAAGTGGAATATGAAAGAAGGACGAGAAAAATTAAAAGACGACTGTTTTGTGGTTGTTGGCGGCGTTAAACACGATTTCAAATAAAATCTTGAAATGAAAAAGAATAAAAAGAGGAAATGGACAGACGAATAGAAAACAACAGCAACAACAACAACAAAAAACAAGAAACTGATAAATCCTGTTTTTTTTCTCCTCATTTTATTGATTAATTTACAAAATTTAATTTAAATATTTTTTTATCAAAGAAACAAAATGTCTTCAATAAAAATATGAAAGACCACAGAGAAAAGGAAGAAAACGCCCTTTTCCAAATTCCACAACAAAATTCCTACAAAAGATGAAAAAGAAAAAAAAAAATCAATTCTTCAAAAATCAAACAAAATACTTGAGTCCTTTTTTTTTTTTCGTCCTACTCCTTACAAAACACTTCTCATAAAACCTTCTCAGATACCTCTTTTTCATTCTAAAATCTAAAACCGAAAACCGAAAACCGAAAACCTAAAATTTAATTCTAATTCAATTCAACAAAAAGAAAGAAAATTATTATTACTTTGGCCCATTTTTTTCCTTCCTTTTTTTTTTTCTTTTTTGTCCAAACTCCAAAATTTCCTTTTATGCTTTTTTTTTCTGCTCATTTTTATACATCTGTTTAGCCGATAAGTAGTAGTATATTACCCCTTAATAATAGTTATGAATGTATTTGTGGTATAAATGTTTGCATTGCATTTATACATACAATACATAAATGAATACAAACATAAATAATAATAATAAAAATAAAAAAAAACTATACAACGTCCGCACACACAACAAAACAATAAATATGTACACATAATAATAATAATGCATCGCACGAGCCTCTTAAATACTCAAAATGAAAAATGGTTTAGAGAGAAAAAAAAATCACCATCATCTTATTTCTGTTTACACACTCAATCTATCTCTTTCTTTTTTTATTTTATAGTCTATTTCATCTCAACATACAATTACACCACTAACAAATAAAAAAAGGAAAGAAAAAACAAGATAACACCACTAACCATTACCACTACTACCACTCTTTACCATTTGTTGTTGTTGTTGTTTTTTTTACGCTATCAATTTATTATGATTATTTTATATACCTACCCAAACAACAACAACAAAATCAAAAAGAACAACAACATAAAAGCAGAAGGAGAGAAGTAGGAAAATACAAAATAACAAAACGATTTTCAAACAAAACATAAATATGTATGCGTGACCTGTTTATGAATGTATGCTGTGCATTTGCCACTCACACAAATAAAACACTTATTTTTTCAAAATACAAAAAAAAATAAGCATTCATCAATAGAATTTTACGAAAAGAAAGAGAAAAAATTTCTCACTATCTCTTCACTCGTCTTAACTATTTTCATGTTTATAGAGAATAGACGAAAAAAATATATCTCGTAAAAAAAAATGACAAATTAAAAATTTAAAATGAAAGAGATAACAATAGTGATAGGAGTAAGATAGAAGTTGTGTGCGCTTTTACACAAAAGTATAAAGTCACTAGACTTCATTTTAATTCTCTAATGAAGAATAATAACAATCAACACATTTTATTTATGAATTAAGGGATTAATTTTTTCTTAATTTAATTTAATTAAATTTTTATCTATTTTAAATCAATTGATTAATTAATATTAAGTAGTACTTAAACAATCGTTCAGACTCCAGAGGGTAAGAGCAAACATAGAATAAACAATAAAATGATGATCATTGATTTAATTGTTTGGAAATGACGATAATTGAAAGAATACAAAAAAAAAATTTCCCTTCATCATCATCATGCCATGTAAAATGTTGTAGAAACTGAACGTAAACCTAATACACACAAACACATGAATGATTATTTTATGATGCAATCAAAATTGATTATATCTCAGGGATGATGATTCGTGTTGCTTTTTGTCTAATTGAAGAACACAAAAAAAAAACAGCAACAAAACACACTAAATATTATTATGACTTTTTCTAACTTTGGGACTACAAAAAGATAATCACTAAAATCACCAATAAAAACAATAAATAATTGTAGATTCCGTTTGAATTACATCATTCACAATATTGTTACTTATTTGTTTGCTTGTTTGTTTGTTGTTTGTTTTTATAATTTTTTGTTGTTGTTCCATTTTTTGTTTTTTTTTTTTTTGCGTTAGATTTTCTTTTTTTTTTGTCTTAAATTTAATAAAAAAAATTTCTATTATTAAAATATTATTTATTTATACAGAAGTATATTTTTTTTTTAGTCAATTTTTATACAGACGTCATCAAGACTTTATACTAAAAACTTTTTTAATTAAAGGAATGTATGTACTTGATACACAAAACATTCAAACACAATACACACACACACACGGAAAATAACAAAAAAAAATAGAGAAAAATTTGGCGATATAATCCTTCTTCTTTACAAAGAAACAATCAAATCAAATAAACAAGAGACAAAAAAAACTAAAAAATTTATTTGAAATTTAAAGAGGAAAAAAAGAAAAAAAACAATCGACAAATTTATGTTAATTTTTTTTTGCTTTGGAAATTAAATGCGACAAAATAAAAACAAACAATAGTTAAAACTTTTGAAAAAAAATAAAAAGGGAAATCTTTTCATTTTATCTTTAAATTAAAAATAGTAAAAATACCCGGTTTATTTCTATTCATTCAAATCCATCATCAGAGCCGTCAGCCTCCTTAACGAGTGTCATCGTATTATTCAACCTTTAAGATTAGTCAGTTTTAACCTCACCTTTTTTTATGTTGGATTTATTTATGGTGGAGAGTGAATGGAGTAGTGGAGATAAAATATTAATGAAATGTGTGGCATGACACACAAAATTAGATCAATCATTTTTTTGGGTAAAGGTATACACAAGTGTGTGTGTAGTTCACAACAACAAACTATAACATTATTAACATTAGAGAATATTTAGTAAAAAAATTTATTTCATCATTTAAGGGTCTTGGTCTTAGATTTTGGATTACCTAAAAAAGTTACCTAAAACATCTGGAATTCTGTTCTGGAGGTTATTAAAGGTGACATATGCCCACCTAATGATTAAAATCAATTATAACATTATTAAATGTTATTAAGTGATGAGTAAGTTAGTGAGAAGTAATCACAAGAAACACATAATTTATTTTATTAATTTCTTATTCTGGCATATTTTGAGATTTTAAATTTATTTTTTGGTTACACGCAGTTAAAAGTGTGGTAAATAACACATTAGTTCTGCAAAATTGACAATTACAACTTTTTTTTTTGTTCAAAATATGTGGAACAGAACCTTGTATAATCAATTGAAATGGAACTCTTTACGCTTTGATCCTGAGTTCAAACGTTTATAAGAACTTTAAACCCGAACAAGAAAATGTTAAATACTTAGGATAAATATTCATCATAATCAGTGTGAACGAGTCGAAAAAGGAAGAAAGGAAGTAATAATGAGAGAAAGTAACATAGGGTAACATAGAGCGAGAGCAAAAGAGAGCGAGAGCAAGGGAGAGAGAGAGTGAGAGAGTGAGAGAGTGAGAGAGCAAGAGAGAGAGAGTGAGAGAGCAAGAGAGAGAGAGAGTGAGAGAGCAAGAGAGAGAGAGAGTGAGAGAGCAAGAGAGAGAGAGAGTGAAAGAGCAAGAGAGAGAGAGAGAGTGAAAGAGCAAGAGAGAGAGAGAGAGAGAGAGAGTGAGAGAGCAAGAGAGAGAGAGAGAGAGAGAGAGTGAGAGAGCAAGAGAGAGAGAGAGTGAGAGAGCAAGAGAGAGAGAGAGTGAGAGAGCAAGAGAGAGAGAGAGTGAGAGAGCAAGAGAGAGAGTGAGGGAGCAAGAGAGAGAGAGTGAGAGAGCAAGAGAGAGAGAGTGAGAGAGCAAGAGAGAGAGTGAGAGAGCAAGAGAGAGAGAGAGAGTGCAAGAGAGAGATTGAGATCGAGAGGATAAATAGAAGAGAGATTGATTAAAATAAATTTCAACGTACATATTTTCTAATTACAAGAATTAACGAAAAAATTACATCAGTTTTCTGTTTGAACTATTTTTTTTTTTTTCTTTCTTAAAACAAAAAGTAATTGCGCAAATGGTAAAAACTTTATGTCTATTGACTTTGACACCATTGTTTATACAGACATACAATACATACATACAATACATACACATACACATACACATACAATAATCGCAGATATAAATTTTTTTTTTTTTTCAAATCACAATTAAAAAAATGTACAACAAACATAAATAATGAACTTTTAACAGAAACAAAAAAAAAAATTAAAAACAAAAAAAAAAGAAGCAAAATCAAAATCAAAATAAAAATTTATTTCTTTTTGTATTTTTATTAATTAATTAACCTCTTTATTAAAGTACACTACTGTCTGAGTCTGTCTGTATAAAAAAAAAATAATAATTTCATACAAAAAAAAAACACACACACACGCATACACTGCACGTACACACACAAAAGTAAACATAAAATGCCCTGACCTGTTGATGAATACGTAACATAAAATGTGAATTATTGTGTGAATATTTATGTGTGTTAGTGTGTGTGTTAGTGTGTGTGTTTAGTGTGTGTGTGTATTGCCTTTAGATGAATATTATTTTGTAAAATGAGTATAAATGGTTGAATGATTTTGTGTTTATTTTATTATTTGTGAAGAAAGAACAAAAAAAAATCTTTAAGTACGTAACGTTAACGTAGCACTATTGTAGCACAGAGAGGCCGACAGAGAGAGAAAGAGAGAGAACAATAATTCTGTTTAGTTTCTTTTTTCTTTTCTTTCTTTTTTTTTTATTTTCTATTAATTTTTTTTTATAATGCCTAATAATACCAATACAAAATGTTTGTAATTCGCAACAGAAATCAACAAACAAAATCAAAAAAAAAATTTATGTTATTTTTATATAATGACCATACTCCTGTACCATCTGTATCTATACATGTGTATGTTTGTGTGTGTGTACTTTTAACCAGATATGAATTTGGTAATGTGATGGTACTTCATTTGTTTTTTCTAAAGATGAAATCTTGATTTCACCACAAGACTATTATACTTTGACTTCTGACGTTGAATTTTTATTGCTATGAGAATTTGATCAGTGACTGAAGGACATACGAAGTGACATTTGAGGGAGAAATAAATCTTGGTATTTCGTAATTATAGAACCAGAAAGTACACATTTAATATTGACTCCTGGTAAACCGTATATAAATTTCTTACATAAATTTCCACGCACTTCTAGTGTGAATGGAAAATCCCATTAAAAAGGTAAAATCAAATGTTAAAAATCTGTTTATCTTTTAAATTAAAACTAACCCTCTTCCCCTCTGCATATGAAAATAAAATGGTCGTAAATGATTAATAGTTTTTTTTTTATTGTTTAATGTGACATTTAAATATTGCAACATTGTAACTCTTGCAACACTGCAAAAATAAAAACAACAACAATCAACACATTACCTTAAGTAAATAATGTACAATTTCTGTATAAATTTTTTATACTTAAATTTATAACTGAACATATAATATCCTGTAAAATTTCTGGTCAATATTTTGTTTTTTTTTTTTTTTAAATGAAAAATAAGATTTAATATTATGAAATATGTAATTTATGCTATTTTGACCTTTCAACATTTATATATTCTGTTAATAATAGCTTTTTGGTATGATTAGTTATTATGTAGAAATGGTTCATTAAAATAAACTCATTTGTAGCTTAAACTTATCACCGGATAAGCAATAAAAAAATAAATCCCTTTTCTTTTTTATTTTATGCTTAAATCTTTTACGGTCAAATCCACAATATTTATCTAACAATATAGTTACAGTGAAGACTTTTAGTAAGTTGAACAAAAGAATGTAGCAGATATTTACAAAGTGACACATTTTGGAAATACCAATTTATTTGGTAGCTACAGAATTAATTTTCAAAAAAATAAAGAATTAAGTCGAAAATGTCCTAAAGTCTTAACTTTAACTAGATAGATAAATATTATGGATAGGATGTTACGTCTAACTTCAAACCAATAATAATCGGAATTAATTTTCACAGAAAATTATTGATAAATTTTAGAAGTTTATAGAATTAATTAAATTGTCAATTTTATTCCTTTTTCACAATCGTTTATTCGCCATACAAAGTTTTTCATATGAAACGTTTAATTTGGTTCCTACTTGAGATTAATGGAGAACCGTCATTTTCCTCTTCTTTCCATCGTGTTTGTGTTCCCCAAAAAACTATTTAAAATTCAAACAAAATTTTCTCTTTATCCCTCAAATGATTTCACATGAAAATTATTTTTCCCTGACCTAAATTTTTAGTATTTTTTGATCAAAAGAAAAAATAAAGAAACTTCATCGAAAAGAAAAAAAAAAAAACTTGCAATCATACAAAAATTCGTCCCTGGTTTATACGTAGTACCAATAGTTATGTCCAGAACATGAACACAACAAACAGACAAACACACACACACACACTAAGGCACACATGCTCACTTTGCTCATTTACAAATAATATGAATTAAAAAACAAAAATTAACAAAACAAGAAGAAGAACAACAACAACAACAACAAATGCGGCAACAACAACAAAAATTTACAAGGCGTAATTGTTTAATACCAAATGAACTGAACAGTAACAGACAAACAGAGAAACACGATCGGGGCAGAGACAGACGGACATTTATTTAAAACAAAAATAATTTTTTTTTCTTTTTTTTTCGTTTTTTTTTTTTGTACTTTTTATTTTGGAATAAATTTTCGGTATTTTCAACTGTTTATATAATAACACAATTATAAATTTTAATGTCCAAAATTCGAAAAAAAAAAGAAAGAAAGAAAAAACGAACCAAAAAAAAAAAAAAACAAAAATTAAAATGACAAAAAATCAACAACAACAACACCAAACACCCAATTTTTTCACGTTGACATTTTTTTTTTTGTTTTTTTTTTTTTTTATTATTATTGTTGTTGTTGTTGTTGGTGTCCCGTTTTCATTATTCTATTTTATTTGGTCATTTTTAGTTGAACAAAAACAAAAAGAAAAACAGAAAAATGTTTGGTCGTATCAATTTTTAATTTTTGTATTATTTTTTTTCCCCAATTAAACTTTGTTGTTGTTGTTGTTGTTCTTTATTCTAATGAATAATGTGAATTTTTTTTTGTGTGATTCGCTTCTTTGGATGTACTTTTTTTTTTCTTTTTTTTTTCAAATAAAACAACAAAAACAAAAATAGTTTTATGTAAAAATTTCATAATTGAAATAATTATCGTGTAAGAAAAACCAAAAAAAAAACAAAAAAAAAAAAAAAGTAAGAAAATAAAAATTGTCTCACGATCCGAAAAAAAAAACCAAAAAAAAAAACAAAAACAACAACAACAATCAAACACTTCTTTACGTCTTTCCGTTTAACATATTTATTCTCCCCTCCTACTACTACTCACTTTTTACACTAACCCACCCAACAACTCAAAGCTAAAGAAAAAGAAGAAGAAGAAGACGAAGAGAAAAACCCAAGCGCATCTTGTTTTATTTTTATGCAAACAAACCCGAAAACAAAAAAAATACATAAGAATAAGAATAAGAAGAGGCAAACATGATGGATGAGGAAGAAGAAAAATATGAAACTTCTAATTCAATTCAATTGTTTTCAACCGGTAATTATTTTCAATTATTTTAATCCAATTTTTTTCTTTTTTCTGTATTTTTTATAAACTGACAATCCAACTACTTACACGATGAAAATTAGTGTGTGTGTGTGTGTGGGTGGTGAGTGTGTGTTATTGTGTGTGTGTAAAAACTAATGTGTAAATACAAAATTCAATCAATGTGATTAGTAGGTGTGAAAGGGATGGAAATAGAGAAAAAAAATACAAAAAAAAAACAAAACAAATTACAATTTTCTCTATTTTTCCTCTCTTTAATTTTCTCTCGTTTCTCTTTTGTTTTTCAAACAACCCATAATAAAAACAAACAACGATAAAAAAAAAAAAAAAACACAACAAAAATTAAAAAGAAGTTTTTTTTTTGAGAAGAAAAAAGAAATACCCAAGCAGCAAAACCAACAAAAATAAAAAAAATAAAGAAGAAGAAGAAAAAATATTTACATATAATTTTCTAACAATAGAAGAAAACAGTTATAGTTTATTCTTCATCTTTCCATCTTCTTTTATTATTATTATTCAAAATAAAAATAAAAAATAAAAAAAACAGGAGAGCAAAAAGAAGAACAAGAAGAAGAAGAAGAAGAGGAGGAAAAAGTTCAAATTATTGATATACACATTTTTTTTTTGTTTTTATTGTTATTGTTGTTGTTGTTGTTTTTGTTATTGTTCTCAAGCGATATCAACCATCCGAATAAAATAAACAACAACAACAACAAAAGTGTGAGAGAAAATGATATGTGTGAGCGAGTAAGTGCGGAAAAATGTGTGTGTTGCGTGTGAGTGTGTGTGTGTGTGGAAATGTAATAGGGAGGAGGATGAATAGAAAATGGAAGAGATGAATATATAATAATAATAATAATAATAATATTCACACACAATGTGAACAGAAAAAATAAAATATAAAAATAAAAAAAAATGAAAATGAAACAGAAAAACATATAGAAAGAATATTAATAAATATGGAAGAGGAAGAAGGAAGTAAAATGTATATAACACACACACACACATACATCACGCATAAACAATGTACAACATTTTTATTGAATTGAATTTGTAGGCATGTGTGCGTGTAGTGTGTACATATGTGTGATGATGTGAAATAAAGCGAGTGAAGTGCGATCACGACGAAAAGAAGAGATTTTTGTTGTTAGTATTATTGTTGGTAATGTAGTTGGTTGTTGTTATTTGTAAGCATTGTTGTTGTTATTGTATTCCACTGTTTGGTTGATTTTGATGTGCTTGATGATGATGATGAGGTCAATCTATTCAATGGAATTTAAATCAAAAAAAAGAACCATTTCATGTGAGAGATATTTCTGGTGATTTAGTAGTTGAGAATACAATATTGGTTTCGATTAATTATTGAAATACACATTGAAATTATGAGAATTTTTTTTATTCTGTCTTTCTCTCTCTCTCTGTCTCTTTTCCTCTCATTGATGAGAAAAATTATAAATTTCATTGCGAAGCAAACAGAAAAAAAAAGAAATATTTCGTCCTTCATTTCTTCATTTATAACATTTTGTTTTTTCTTTTCTTGGAGTAAAGAATCTTATTTTTTCTTCTTCTTCTTAAATATTAATATTTTACAAACACACACACACAAACACCCAACCATAGAGAAATGTATATATGTAAATGAGAATGCAAATCTGATGTTTATTCGGCATTGCTGAAATTTTGCCAAATTAAATATAAATTTAATCTTAACGATTTACCGTCTGTACGTACATACGTACGTTACGTACACACTCACAGAAACACTTTTTATAAAAATTGGATTGAATTTGGAATTTTGTTGATGCGTTTTTTTTTTCTTCTTTTTTTTTCTTTTTTTGCTCTTTTTTTTCTTGTAAGAATTAGATCGAAGAAGCTATGCCTCTTTCTCATCTTATCCTGAATTTAAGAATTCATTCAATTTTAAATGTTTTAATTTATTTTACCTTTTAAACTTTTACATTCAAACACACACATTCTGGTTGTATTGCGTTATTTCGTTGTATGAGCGCAAAAATTGGGGAAGGACACTTTTTTTTTTATCATTTTATTTGATTAAAAAAATCAATATTTTGTTGATTTGAAAATTACACCAACAATATTCTTTCAAATGCAATATTTTATTTGAAAAACACAAATACAAATATGGACTATGTTTGCATTAGGAGAGAGACAGTAGTTAGATAGAATTGATTTCCTTTTTTTTTTTTTTTGTCGATTTTATATCCACTAAATTCAACGCTTTCACACAAATACAAAGAAGCCAACAAACACAAAAATTTTATATAGAGACAAAACACAGTAGACAATATAAATATAAATGTCTGCATGTATTAACAAAAAAAAAAAAACAAAATTAGGGTGCATTAATCAACAACAAAAATGCACACCAAAATACAAACACTTTTGGAGAGGGATAGAGAAGGAGGGGGGCCAGCAACAGCACAGCAGCAGCAGTCGTCAATATTGTATTTTATAGAGAGGAAAAGAAAAAAAAAATGACGGAGAAAAAAAAATGGTGTCGAACATTTAAAAAGCCATGTGCTTAAATTTGTGTGTTTATAAACACAAATGCACACGCATACACACACACAAATCATCTTTTTTTTGTACTTTACAAAATATGATTATTAATAGAGGGTGATCACAAATATACCAATCTCACACAAACAAACATATACAATAAAATTCAGGGGCTTAGAAAGTATACAATCCAAGCTAACAATAAAAAAAAAAATAGACCAGTTGTTGTAATTTCAATTTATCTGTACCTCTCTCTCTCTCTCTCTTTGTCTCACTCTCTCAATAATAATAATAAAAATAATAAGGGACCATAATATAAATTACTGTAAGGGGTTGGTTAATATAATACCCAATAAACTGTACATTATTATTGTACTTAAAAATAAGTTATCGTTTGATTATCGATTTGTGCTTTTCACTATTGTTATTAACTTTCAAATTTGAATTTTATCTTCTATTTAGTTTTCACACGAAACATTTAGAAGTTTTTGTTAAAACAATTTTTTTATCTTTTTCATTAATTGTTTGTTATCGGTTTGCATCCTCTTCTCTTAAAATCTTTCTTAGAAAAATGTTAAAAAAAAATTTTTTTTTTTGTTATTTTTCTCTTTTGTGTGAAACTCGGCCATTAAGTATTTAAAGTTTCGCATTTGAAAGTTTCTTTATACGACAAAAAAAAAACCAACAATTTATATTTGAATTTGCACCAAAAAAATTTTCGATAAAAGAAAAACAAAAGCAGCAGAATACAAAAAACGGACAGAAGTTGGAGAGAAAAAAACTGATAATAAAATAATTTAACTTATTGACAATAAAATTTGCTTTTATACAAAAAAAAAACAAAAACAAAAACAAAACAAAACAAAAATGATAGTTTGGAAATTATGAGAATCTGAATTTTTAAAATAGAAAAAATTAAAATGAAGAAAAAGAAGAAGAAGAAGAAAAAGATCAACAAAATCAAAATCAAAATAATAACAAAAAAAAAAAAATATACAAAAAATTTATGTTTGGTATATTTTAATGATGAGAGTAGAGTCGTCTTCTATATAGTTTCCATTCACCATAAAAAATAAAATAAATAAATAAAAATAAATAAAACTGAACAATAACGTTTTTCCATTGTTTGTTCAAAAATTCAAAGTAAAAATATGCCTAATAAAAAATAAAAAAAAAAAAATAACAATCATAAAAGAAAAAAGAAAAAAGAAAAAAAAAAACGAATTATATTTTCAAGATCGATGACGATGAGAAATCAAAAAAAAAAATAAAACGAAGAAGAAGAAGAAGAATTTTGATCTCTCACATTATTTTAATAATATAAGAAAGACACAGACAGCTTTTATTTGAGGAGACACACATAAGAAAAGTTTTATATCAAACCAAACCAAACCAAAAAAAAAAGTAACAAAAACAACAACAACAAAAATATTAAACAATCAAAATGAAACGAAAAGAAGAAGAAGAAGACAGAAAGAAGTAAAGAGAAGGAAAAAAAAAGAGTATAATGTATTTATATTTTCTAAGTAGCCCACAAAACAACACACGACTAGACAAGACAACTTACAACAACAACAACAACAACAACAACAAAAGCAACAAAAAAATTTCTTTTCTTCTGTTTTTGTTGTTGTTGTTGTTGTTGTTGTGTTTTTTTTTTTTTTTTTTCTAACCAAAAGGTGAACAACCAAATTATTTCACCTAACAAAATAATAATAATACATATAATAATAATAATAATAAAAAAAAAGAAAAAGAAGAAGAAGAAGAAGAAAAAAATTAAATATGCGTAGATAAATGGCAACAATATCAATTTTAGTTGTTTCTTTTTTTTCTTTTTTTCTTTATAAAATGAAACTTTTTTTATTATTATTTCTTTCTTTTTTTTTTTTGTTTTTTTTTTGTTTTTTATTTGACGAATGAAAGACATAAGAATATTTTATTATTGAGGTTATTGTCCCCTTCGAAAATAAAAAAAAAAAACTAAAAAAAAAAAGACCGAAAAAAAAACAAAAACAAAAATTAAATAAACAAAAAATTAAAATATTATTTGTAAGTTTTTTAATAATATGAAAAATGTAAATACAGTAAATTTTATAAGATTATTGAAATATAAAAAGAAAAACAATAAATGAAAAAATTTGTCTATGAAAATTCTGAATGAATAAATTTGAATTTAACGGTCGCTTTGTCATCCCTCTCTGTTGGGCAGTAGAATTGAAATGGAAGTCAAAATTTACTCAAACAACAACAAATTACACCCAAAAATAAATTCAATTGCGAAAAAAAAACAAAAAAAAAAGTATTTACTAATTATTTCTGTTTTCTTTTCTCTCCTATAAATTATCCGAAATACGCGCACAATGGGAAAATGAAAGAAAAAGTAAAAATAAAATAAAAATTTTTATTCGTTTCCATTTTAAAAAAAAAAACAAAAACTACAAAAAACAATTTCTAGTCCACACTAGGATCGGGTCAGAATTTTTAGTGTGCACTAAATTATCTGTTCAAGATTTCTAATGTGATTTATTTTTAATCTTATTTTATTTTCAAAATGACCAACAGATTCTGAGTTTTTATCTACGATGACATTCGTGACCTGAGGACAATAAAAGCTCAGGTAAAAGCACAAAAGTTATCATCGACAAGTCTATCGGTTTAAAACTTTATTTGTAAATATTTTTAATTAGATTTTGATTTCAAAAAAAAATTCAATATTTTGTTATGTTCGATTGAAAATTCTAATCTCAAAAATTTCACAATCATAACCGTCCCATCAACATATTTTATTTAATTGTCCCCCATAAGACATAATTGCAGGATATTCTTAAATAACTAAACGTAAAATTTATAATTTAACAAGAATCATAAATAATAAATAATTATTAAAGGGATAAAAAGAAGAATAAAAAAAATAAACTTACTCATGCTAGAGACCCGCTGTAGTCACCATTAATGTCATCATCACACAACAATTTTATTAAAAAAAACATCGAATTAAATCAAATGAAAAATTAAAAAACACAAAAGAAAAAAAAACGAAAATTAAATGGCACAAAAAAAAAAAAAGTCAGTGCCACAATTTAAGAACTTAAATTTGATCAATATTTAATTTTTTTTGTAGAAAAGCACAAAAAGTTGTTCGTCTTTTTTTTAATAGAAACAAAAAAAACACAAAACAAACCAAAATGTTGCAATTTAAAAATTCAATCGAATAGTCGTGTTTTTGTGTTTCTTTTTTATTTTTATCAGCACCGGAAATAAATAATTGAATGTCTGGCTGTCTGATTGTTGTTGTTTGTTTGTTTTCTTTTATTTGTTATTCTTCTTTTATTGATGTAAGATTTTGTCTTTTCTTTTTGCCTGCAAAGAGAATAAAAAAAAGAGAATGAAAAAATTGTTTAGCGTTTTTTTTTTATTTCATTGATTTTTGTTGTTTGTTGTTGTTGTTGCATTATTTTGCATTTATTGAATTTTTGTTTTTTTTTTATTTCTTATTTTTATTATTTATTCCTTCAGAAATAAAACATTGATTTTTTTTTTCTTTTCCACCCTGAACACAAATAATATAGACAAGATTTCAACAATATTTCTACAAAACACAAACCAAAAAAAAAAAAAAAGAAAGAAAAAAAAAAAGAAGGAAAGAACAAAAAAAAGCAACAAAAAAAACGAACTGATCAAAACGGATGTATCATTTAACATCCGGATCAATTCATCATCGATCAAAAAAAAAAACAGAAAATACAGAAAAAAATCCCCAAAAATTATTTCTCGAAAAAAACAGAAAAAAAAAACAGTAAATGACGTCATCATCTCATGTCAGTAGAGTACACATCCTGTGTTATATTTTATTCTGTATGTTATAGTAGGTACATTCTGTATACGTCCGTACGTACCTAAATTTTTTTTTTTTTTTTGTTCTCTTTTTATGATTAAATATGAAGGAGATTTCAACGGTCTCTATTATTTGACTTACATCATCATACACACCTTTACAAACTACAACAACAAACTACAACAACAACACAAACAACAACAATAACAACAACAAACAAACAAAATCTGTATTCTTTCTAAAATATCTAAAGAATATCTAAAAGTAAAAAATCATTATACAAGAATAGGAAAAAGGAGACAACGTAATATTACGGATGTAAAAATGTAAGAGGGAAAAGAGAAGCAAAAGAAAATAGCGACAAATTTTATTTGAAGTTACAAGAGGAAAAAAAAAACAAGGGGAGTGAGTTTTTTTTTTTTTCTTCTTCTTGTTGTAAAGATAAGATTGTTAGATGAGTTGACATTATATACAGGATTAGGAGGAAGTGGGGAGAAGGAAAAGAGAGAGAGAAAAAAAAAAAGGAAAAATTCCTCGAGTACCACGATCTTCTTGTATATGGTATGATTAGAAAGTGGATAAAAACCAGAAGAAAAAAAAAATGATATGATAAAGAGGGGAGGAAGAGAAAAAAAAAAAGAAATCACACGGAAGTCAGCAGTTTTTTTTTTAACATTTTTTCAAGGACAGAAAACAAACGAAAAAAAAAAAAAAAGTTTGTTTATAGAAAAAGAATTTAGACAGTGAAATCAAGGTACGTAAAGGTACACACAAACACACACACACAAACACACACACACATATACACACAAACAAATATTCTTATTACATCTTTTTCATCTCTCCTCCACCCCCCCTCTTTTATACATCGCAAACATTCTATCAACCCACCCAACAAAAAATTCACCCACGCTATACGAACGAAGAGGAAACATTCTTCTTCTTCTTCTTCTTATTCTTCTTTTTTTTTCCCTGCTACCGCTTTTCTATAAACGGAAATAAATAACAATAACAACAACAACAACAACACTAACAACAACAACAACAACAAGAACAACAACATGCATCAGCAGAAGCACATATGTTTTTCTGATAAGACGAGTGTCACTTTGTTCGTTCTTTTTCTTTTTTTTTTAGGGGTGCCATATTAGAACATACAGATAAATTTATATGTTGTTAACGTTACGTTACGTCAATTTGTTTTACTTTTTTCCTTTTTCCTTTTTTCTTCTTTTTTTTGTTACAAAAACCAAAAAAAGAAAACGAACAAAAACAAAAACAAAAAATGTCAAGAAAGAGAGAAAAAAAAATTAATTTTGACTTTTTTCGATCTGACTGGATTGGGAAACAGTTTTTTTTTTTTTTTTTTTATTTGGGTAAACATCTGTATCTCTATTTATTTGTGTATGTATGTATGTACATATGTATGTGTGTGTGTGCATTTGTGTGTACATTTATGTCTGCTTGTAGTGTAGTGAAAATGTAATTTTATTTATTTATAAATAACTCAGCAATAAATTTTCCCCGCAAAGTCAAAAAAAGAAAATATAAAAAAGAAGAAGAAGAAGAAAAAAAAACACGAAAAACGAAAAAGAAAAAAAAAAAAAAAAGTCTTTCTTCTCTTTTGAAAATTGTTCCAAAAATAGTGTAAAGAAATCGTGTGCCGAAAATAGTCACCACTTCTCACAAAAATTATAAAATATAAAATAATAATTGTAGTTAATAAGTAAAAGTCTATTAAGTATAAAGAAGACACAACACACAAGACATTCCATATTAAAACAAAAATAGAAAGAGATAAAAAAAAACACCTCTACCTACTCCTGATTGAATTTTTCTTTTTATTTTTAGTATTGTTGTTGTTGTTGTTGTTACTTTATTTAAAAAAATTTGTAACCAAAAATAGAATTTCAATTATTTATAAAAATAGAACAAAAACAACAAAAAAAATGAGTGTTGAAGTGAAAATAAATTCGTAAAGAACAAAAAACAAAAAAAAAACAACTCACATATAAAAAGCGCACAGACAAACGTACATCCGATAATCGATTTAATCGGTTTTCAAAGATTTGAAGGTGATAATAAAAAAAAAATATATAAACAAATTAAAAATAACAAAACACAAAATTGTACACTTAAAATCCGCACTACAATAAATTATTTAATTAACACAAAAAAAAAGCGCTACACAATTAAATAATTGGGTAATTAAACATCCTAAACCTAACGTGATTATTATACACATTTTGACGTATAATGTCAACTGTACACAATTACACGCATACACACACACACAAACACACATACCGAATAGTGTAATTATACATTTATTATACAAACAAAACAAACAATTACAGAGAAGAAAAATAAAACAAATGACTAAAGTTTTAAGGAGGTTTTTGTTGGTTGTTGTTGTTGGTGTTTGTGTTTTTTTTTTTTTTGACAGCCAGTGAGACGAGAAAAAAATATAATTGTATGTACATTCTATCAGTGAAGTGAGGAAATTATAGAATTACACAAGAATAAATTCTTTTTAAAAGACTGTCCCTTTCTATTTGAATGTAAACGGTAACGGTACACAAGACCATTTTTAATAGATAGTCAATAAGACACATTTTATTCAAGGCATTTAATGTGATTAGTCCAAAAAAAAAAAAAAAGAATTGAATCAAAGTCAATTCATAAAAGTAAGGTGACTTCACCCATATTTGACTTTGTGTCCTTCACATGTCATTTCATATAGAAAATAAACTGTTTTTTTTTCTTTTGACTTCTCCACCCTCCCCTTCATTTTTTTTTTTTTTTTTCGAATTTAATGTAAATTGTAAATTCTAACTACGTCACTGCGTAATCAAATTTGAAAATAAAAAAAAAAAAAAAACGTCACAAAAATCTGAAATTATCCTTCTTTTTTTTTATATGTTTGAATTTATTTTTGGTTTTAACATTTTTTTTTATATTTGTTTCATTTTTAAGCTAATTCGCATGTAGTATAAATGAACGAATAAAGAGAGTGAAAGAGACAGTCTGATGGGAGAGGGGAACAGTATCATCTATTTGATACAAAAAAGTAAGAACAAAAAGAATACACATACACACACACACAGGCAAGTATCACATGCATACACACATAAATAGATAATATTTTTATAGTACCGCGTGCGCATCGCGCACACGTTCTTGTTTTTGTTCTTTAATTTAATATGATTATCTTCTATCTCTATCTAGTATCTGTGTTATATTGGCCATTTTTTGTTTTCTTTTTTTGCGTTAATTTTTTTTTTTTTTTGTTGATGAATTTTTTTTTATTGTTGTTTCTTTTTTGTTTTCTTTCATTTTCGTTTTTGCTTCGTTAAGTTTTTTTTCAGCACATAAAAGTAATTGTAGTAAAATCCCGCAAAAGGATTTCTTTTTTATTCTCTTTTGAAAAACAAAAACAAACAAACAAAGAAAAGGTAATAAATTTGTGTGATTAAAATATTTATAATGCACACACACACACACACATGCACAATATGACGTCCTTTATCAAGGTCGCACTTTTTTTTTTTATTCTTCATTTTTTTCTGTTTTTACTTTTTTTTTTGTCTTTATTATTTAAATTTAAACCATTTAGCACAAATTAATCAGGTAGAAGGTAGAGAGATAGATTCAGATATTAGTCATAAGCAACATCAACATCTTGTTAAAATTAGTTAAGATCTTTCTTTTATTCGATAGAATTATCTTGATGATAGAAAAATTAATTGGAATTACAAACACCAACAACAAATAACAGAGAAAAAAAAGTGCACTCTTTTGTATCCCCCGTCGATTCCCAATCCCCCACCAACGCATTCCCAGTATGTGTCTCGTCCCCGTTCCGTCCAGACATAAGCAGACAACAACGAGAAAAAAAAAAAAAGTTCATCTCCCCCCACACATAACTAAGTCGTTTGTCTTTGTCGTTTACTTTTCTGTTTTTGTTTTTGTATTTTTTTTTTTTATTTTTTATAAAAATATTCCAATATAAGAAAAAAGAAGAAGATATTCAAGAGGAATAAAAGTCAGACATACATTCTCACACACAAACACACATGCATACGCACAAAGAGAAAAAGACGATAATGTTTGGGGGGAATAGCATCTTAAGAAATGCGATCATCATAATTGTCGCTATTCAAGTCTTGATTTGTCTGAGAAATTTTTATTTGTTTTTTTTTTTGGGTGAAAATTAAAATAAATTTATAAAATACTAAAATACAGAATGAAAGGCAAACAAAAAAAAACACACACACACACACAAAGATCCTGCACCATCGTCATCCATTTAAATTTAAATCGAGATTTATATATAAAATCAACTTTTAGTTAACGTCATGATGACGAGACGATGTGTGTTAGTGATCGTGGTGATCATGATAAAAAAAAAAAAACAGAAATTGGTAGCCATTGGGTGCACATCTTCAAATTAGTACATCTTTTTTTTTGTGTCAACTGATTTTTGGGCAAAAATTCTAGAATAAAGCAAAATTCACAATTTTTCAAATTTTAAAATCAATTTCAAAATTTATTTTTGTTTTTGAATTAGAAAACCATCGATTCTTAACTTTCACTTGTGTATCAATGATTATGAAGGCGCATACTCGAAATAGTCTAAATGAAAGTAAATTTTTCATTTTTCTTTTGTCTTTCTTTCTTTCTTTTCTTTATGGTCCTTTGTATTTTTTCTTTCCTTCAATTTTCTAAAACAAAAACAAAAACAAAAAAAAAGAAAAAAAATAAACAGAAGAAGAAGAAGAAGAAGAGAAAGAAACAGTGACAATATTTGACAGGAGAACAAACGACACAAATGACAACATTTCAACAATCTAAACGTCAACGCATATTCAAATGTAGCTATATAATAATCTTTTGCATATTCATTTCTTTTAACAAAAAAAAAAAAAAAAAACTTATAAAAATGTTAAATGACATTTTATGTTTATTATAAACAATTTATTATTTTAGTCAAGTCTTGGTTACCTCTTTTTTTTTTTTTTTTATCTTTCCATTCATTTTCATTCTCTTCTTTTCAACTTTGTTTCTCCCCCGTGTCCCCCCCATCTTTTTTTTTTCTTGTTATTTTATAAAAGAAAAAACTCAATATTTTTCAGTGTCTTTCGTCTCTTATTAATTTCTTTAAAAATGTATGTTCGTAAGAATTGTAGTTACAATATGTGTTTGTGTGAAGTCGATGCATTTAAAAAATAAAAGAACAAACAAAATAAAATACATT
This sequence comes from Pedicia rivosa, assembly GCA_963082725.1. Classification (NCBI taxonomy): domain Eukaryota; kingdom Metazoa; phylum Arthropoda; class Insecta; order Diptera; family Pediciidae; genus Pedicia; species Pedicia rivosa. The sequence goes on from OY720154.1 coordinate 34,613,728, forward strand.
TGATTAACTTTTAAATGGCAGTGACGTAAAATGATGCGCAAGGGGGTTGACAGAATGACAGATGGGGGTAAAACCTTTTAATCATTACTCTCTTTCAAATTAAGTTGACAATCTTCAATATATATATTTATTTTTTTCTATCGTAGCGTAGTACGATAGTCAAGTTTATTTTTGTAAAAAAAAAAACAAAAACAAAACATAAACAGACATTTAAATTGTCACGCCACTGTCAATCGCACACATAATTTTTGTCGTAATTATTACACATTATATTCGTATGTGTGCATGTGTATGTGTGTGTGTGTGTGTATTGCATTAGTATTTCTGTTTTTGGTACTTAAAATGTAAAATGACGTTTATTAGTTGATTTGAGTTTGTCTTGTCTTTAGAAGCCAAATAGTTAAAATGTTCGGTCAAACGATGCTAATCAGTTAGAAATAATTATGAGATCAAGATTATTGATTGATTGACACTTTTAGTAATTTTTTTTTAAGTATTTCTTTGTTGATAGGTAAGTAATAAGTGTTGATTTATCTCTTCTATTTATTTATTACTTTCTTTCTTTCTGTTTCTTTTTATTTCTTTCTTTTTTTCTTTCTTTCATTACAACAAAACGGTAATTATTCTAATTATTTTAATTTTCGATGAATAAATTAAATACAAATACACGAAATGGTTCACAAAATTTATTCATATCATAAAGGTAGTTTTATGAGACTTTTATATTTTCTCTCACACCAACAAAACAAATACAAAAAAACAAAAAAAAACAACACAATGAATTTTGACACTCGAAAAAGAAAAAGAAGAAAAGTACCTACCACCAAAAACCCGATACTACCAAACCTAAAAAACGGAATAAAAACTCCCCTTCACAAAATGTGACTCTCAAACTTATATTCTTCTTTCTCTTTTCTAACCACACAAAATCCATCAATCTAAGTTTGATGTTATTGATTTTTTTTTTTTTGTACGTAAATAGAACAAATCAATTAAGTTACTCAATTTTTCCATTTTTTCCTTTCGTTTTTCTTTTTTTTATTTTTGGTTTTCAATTTTTTGTGCTTCGACAACTTTTTTTTGTTTATTTCTAAAATTTTCCAATTTTTCTCTCTATATCTTTCTCTCTCTTTGACTCTCTCAAAAAAAAATGATAATAAAAATTTGTTTTTCAGTAAAAGAAAGTGTTACCGCTGTGGGGTAACGAAAATTTTAAGAGGGTGAAAAAAAAAAATGAAAAATGTCACTAAGAAAAATCGACCTAAATTTAATGACGCATATAAAAGACGGTCGAAGGTTATGATTTTTTGACCAATTGTAATTTTTTTTTTTGTTTTCTTTTCCTTAATATTTCCTAATTACGTATTTTAAAGTTTGAGGTTTGACGTAAACGAAACTTATGACTTTAATTCCCTGAATCAATAAGTACAATTGTTTATTTTATTATATTTTTTTTTAGTATTATTTTTACTTGACCCAATGACTGTCCTTCCTTTTATATGTACGTACAAAACTTAACATACTTCAAAAACTTTAATTATAAACTGCACTTGTTCATATTTTTTTTTCATTTCATTTCATTTCAAATATTCATCTATCTGTCTCACTCTTTTTCTATAACTTTTTTTTTTTGTTATTTAAATTGAAGGTAAAAAAATTTGTATTTAATTTTTTTTTTCTACATTGCATTGCGTTGCAAAATCAGCAAAAATTTTTTTTTTATTATATTTATTATGTGATTGTGATTATACATACAGACATGCAGACACACTCATGCAATCACGGACACACATCAAATTACAGAATAATATTTACATTAAATTTTTAACCTTTTTTTTTTTTTATTTAATTTTGTTTTTGTTTTTTTTTTTTTCTCTCTCTTTTGAAAACATTCTGAATTCGACAAATAAAAATAAGAAGAAAAAAAAATCTATTTAACGGAATCCGACTACAACTTACTATTGAGTATCGAGAATGTAATTACATCTTACCGAATTTAATGTCCGGCTTCAATAAAAACTTTAACTTAAATTTCAACTATCATTGCTCTTGTCTATATTGTCGTCTCTTCTAATCGTATGTCTTCCATTAATAGTCAAATTAAAATTGAAGTTAAACTCAGGATAGGAATTTTAAAAGGATCTTTACAAGAATTTCAATTTGATAATGATTTACGTTTACGTTAGATTGATCTTAGGCTAGCAGATCATTCTCTTTCTTAACAAAAAAAAAGTAACAACAATAAAAATATGCGAATAAATTAATTGATTTGACTTGGTAATAAGCTACCTAAAACGGATTCTCTCTATTAACTTCATAACATAGAAAATAATTTCAATAATCATCATGATCAGATTTTAAACGAGAATCTAAGTGATGATTACTCCATTTAAATATAATTAAAGGTATGTAAATCCGGGTGAAATACCGAAAATGAATAACAAAAAAATAAACAACAAACAATAAATTATTAATGGGGAATTTTTCTATTCTAATCTTCTATCTATATTTCACTCATTCTAATTCTATCTTTCACTCTTTTTCTCTCACTCTTCTATCTATGTTATTGTCTCATTTGATGTATTCGCAAGAAAAAAAAATCATCATCGTCACCAATATTATTACAGTTAGTAAAGTGTAACCATGTATGTCGATATAATTACATATTTAATTTTGTTTTTTTTTTTTTTCTAACAACAAAAACAAATTACAATTTTTCTTATCTTTGTGTTAGTTAACGTAAGCAACAACAACAAAAACAAAAAAAAAAACAAAAAAAGAACAAAAAATAAAGAAGAATGAAATGAAAAAGGTTATTTGAATCGACACGATACGACACGTGACAATTGAATCTCGTGTTTTTTTTTTCTACTCTAAAATGTTGTTGTTATTATTACCTATTTGTTGCTGTATTTATTTTATTTTGTTGCTCTTGTTGTTGTTGTTATTATTATTATTGGTTGTTGTTGTTATTTAAAAAAAAAAAAACAATTTAATAGTAATAAAAAATTTGCAATTGTACAGAGGACACTTTAGGTACTTAGAACAAAAAAAAAAAAACAAGTAAAAATTAGTTGCATGCATAAAAAAACATAACCAACCCCCCTAACCCCACCTCACCAAAACCATTTTATTTTATTATTATCTTTTTTTTTGTTTTTTTTTTTACTGATTTACTGCGCGCTGTTTACTTAGAATGTGACTGTGATTTTTTCAAAATTTTTGCAATAATAAAATAAATTCAATCCCGTAGTTCAGAATTAATGGACATTTTTTTTTCTTTTTTTTTTTTTACGTTGAATATTTTTGTTATATTTTGGATTTACACACGCAGATCACTTTTATTGTTATCACATTTAGTTTCATAAATTTTATCTTAACTCTTCTCTCGATAAAAGAAAAACAAAAAAAAAAAAAAAAAAGAAACACAAAAAAAACTACGTCACAATTTCACTCTTTTACTTTGTCATCATCCTGTCTGTTTGTCTGTCTGTCATTTAATTAAATTTATTTATTTTTTTCTATTTCTGTTGCTATGCATAATTTTGCATTTATAAAATAAGAACAAAAAAAAAAAAGACAGCAAATACAATAAAAGCAATCAAATGATTAACTGAAAGTAATTGAATCTCCCCCCTCCCACATCCCTCACCAACTTTACATATAATGATTCTGTCAAATGTCTTTATATTTCTCATTTGTTTTCCTCCCAATTGTTTCTTTTTTTTTTGTGTTTTTTATATTTTGGTGTGTTTGCTTTAATTTTTTTTGTTTGTTTGTTTGTCTTTGATCTGTCAGATGTGTGCGATCACATAATGATAAGGGAGAACACAACAATAGAATAATACAAAAAAATTGTAGTACCACCAATTGAATCTACTTTTTAATTTTAGAACGTAGGAACGAACACGAAGGAACAAAGTCCAAACATACAAAAAAAATTCTAATTTTCATATTTAAAATTTTTTTTTTTTTGGTGACAACAACAAACAAAAGAAATCAAGGAAAAATTGAAGTAAAATTCCAAAATGAATTCCAATGACAGTGTTTTTTTTTTTTTGTTTTTCTTCTGTCAAGTTAAAAATCAAAATCTAGCAAAATAAAAATAAAGAAAAAAAAAAAAAACTATGCACACGCTTTCCCATTATCATTTTCACTTTATCAACGGTGTCAATTTTTGTTGTTTTTTTCTTGATTTTGGTTTGATATCTAAAAAAGATAAGACGACAATTTTGTTTTTATTATTTTATTATATTTTATTTTTTGTAAAACCAAAAAAAAAAAACAAATTGTGTACCTACGAATATTTTTCAGAATGTGTACGAAAAAAAGGTACAAACGAAAATATTTGGTACTTGTAAATTATTCTAGAGAACGCTGATAGAGTTGAACCATAATTGGAATTACATTCTAATGTATGAAAATTTTCTATTCATTCTGAACAAGAATGACAATGGAACTCTGTCAATTATTCTAGACTTGAAAATGAAAGAGAGAGTATCTAACTTAACTGCACCCATAATTTTTGTCTTCAAAATAGGAAGCAATAATAAACTATAAAAGTTCACCGAGAATATTTTTAAACGTTCTCCATTTTTTACTTTATTTTTTTGTACACATTTTTCGTATGCAACCTTAATGTTTAATATTAGCAGCATGTAATCGAGTAGAAAATTATGTATTAATAAAAATAAAATAAAATTCTTATCAAATGTTTTTAATTTTTATATAATGTGATTAGAAATTTACGCAATTAAAACCTTTGTGAACACACATCAAGGACGTATTTTATTATGTTGTTGTTGTTGTTGTTTTTTTTCTGTTTCTTTTTCTTTTTGTTTTTCACGTGTTTTTTTTTTTTTTGCTGTATTTGATTAATTTGTCACGTTACAAAGTGAGGAGATGATGGAGATGTTGCTATTTTCAAGTTAAATATAATTTAGAAAAAAAAAAAAAGTATAACTTGTTGTTGTTGTTGTTGTTGTTAACTTAACATATTAAAGAATAGATTATAGAGAGTGAGAGTGAGAAATACGTGAATTAATTAATTACGATTAGCAACAATTGTAATTACATATTAGTGTAATAAGTCAGTTTATTATGACAGTAAAATAATAAAGTCAATTTTCAATTAAAAATAAATATTTGTGGACAATAATATTTGCTAGAACAAGAATTTCCTTACTTATTCCTTAAATTTTTTAATTAATGAATAAAAATTTATCAACTTGTGATTTAGTTTTTTATTATAAATGAAGATGAATTAATTAAATTAAATTAAAAAAAAAAAAAACAAAAAGATTTCAACTAAAGTTCAACAAAAAAAAAAAAACGTAGGAACAACAAAAAAATATCTTGTAGTAATTTATTAAGAGTTCTTTTTTATTTTGTTTCTTTTTAATTTTTTAATAAAAAAAAAAAAAAATTAAAATCTAAAGAGACAATCAATAAAACACCCACATTACTATTTCTACACAAATACACATATTCAGAAAGATATAACACAGCAGGTACAATACTTCTATAATTCTATCATCCTTTACTGTACTGGGTGCTTTTATATTTTATGGTCTATCATAGGAACAATCAAAAATAATAATAAACAATAATAATAATATGACATGGCTGACATGACATCTGATGACGCATTTCAATACAAATTATATATTATATGTACCTAATTTTATTTTACTGCACAAAATTGTAGCTACTTCATTATAAATATATGTAGAGGTGTACACGTAAAATGTCACTTTTATTGTTTACATATTTAACGCATAAATACTGAAATTATATAGAAATTGACATAAATATAATTAATTAATTTGTATAAGTAGATATAGTAAAATCTATCTAATCGGACCATCAATTTTATTCATATAATTTATTTACTTAATTTATGTTAGAATCCTCTACTCTACCCACCCCACAATTTACAGTTTAATTTCTATTTAAAAGATGATATGATGGAGACGTGGTTCAATTGAAAAAGTTTCAATTGGAACTTCCATCGAAACTCTAGATATAAATTTGGTACAAATAAATCGCAAGAATCTACAATTCCATTAAATGATTGTTATTAATTTTTTTTTTATTACCTTTTCAAAATGACTGGGATGTACAACCTACAATTACATGTGACCAAACAAAAATCTACCTAAGTAAGTATATGGAGTAGCGTCCCTCAAATGTGCCACACACAATCTAATAGTTGAAAGTTTTAAGATTGACCACTTTTTGTATTCCAAAAAAGGTTGTACACAACCGAAATCTATAATATAAGTACTTATCGATTTTGTTGCTTATTTTTTGATGCAACAATTTTAAGTAGATTAAGTGTACGTTACCTATTTATTATACTTAGATAAGTAGATAATATAAAGTTAACTAAGTAGGATATTTATTATGATATAATTAAGTGGAAGACTAACGCAACAAGTGAAATTATTTCTCTATTTTTCTATTTTTCAATTTGTGTGTAGGAAAAATCTGTGTACATAAAAAATAATAAAGAACCAAAAGAACAAAAAAAAAAACTTAATCTTGGGAATTTATTAGAAAAAAAAAAAAAAGTAGATAGAGACAGACAGACAAATAGTTAGAACTATGCAAATATTATTTATACAAGCAACATCCACCTTAATCAACCCTTTTATTTACTAAATTCACTCTATCCATTTCTTTTTTAGATAAATTCTTTGTTGTATGTACCCTACTTAACTTCATTTCACTTCAATTTTATATTACAGGAGTGCTTTGGTTTATCCAAGAATTCACTATTAAATGTCACTACTGAATTTTGAATTTTTATTTGTTAGAAAAAGTCTGGAAAAATAAATATGGAATTGAGTTTGTTTAAATAAAGAAAAGAAAAAAGAAAAGTGGGGCGCAACCACATAAGGTGATGGTATAATATCTTAATATTCACACACACACACACACATAATAGTAGACATATTTACCACCCATGAAAAAAACTAACCAAAGGAAAAAATCAATATTATTACGAATTTATATTTCTTAGCTTATTCTAACAAAATCTTTCCCTTTTTTTATTCTGTAAACTCTCACTGCACAACCAAATCACCCTCCATCTCTACTCTCTCTTACATCTTCACCTCGTCGTTATTATAATGCAATTTTTACGCCAATATTCCTTCGTTCTCTCATACAATATCTAAATCAAAAACTTCGATTTTACTACTACAACTACTACTACTGTTACCACTACCTACAACTACAATTACTATAATAGTAAACACTGACTAACATCACTTTTTGTCTTCTATAGACAGACTTATATGTTGTACTTTACAGTAAAAAAAATATGCGGAAAAGGGGTTGAGTGGGAGGTATATTGAAAGAGTCAGGAAGTGTGACATATTTTCTAACTATCGAATAGAATATAAAGAAGAAGAAGAAGAGATGAGTTGATTGGAAAACTTATAAAAGAAGTTATACTTCTTATAGTTTACTCTTTAGTTCAATCTATTCTTTTACAAAACTTCCTACAATTCTTATTGAAAAAAAAAACTATTGAGATAAATTCTAATATTTTATTCAATTTTTCTCTCGTACTTAGTGATTAATTTTTGATAATCTAATTAATTAATAATCAAAAGAATAGTAGAGGGACTAGAAAATGAGGTGAAAACAAATTTATTTGTATGATTATTCGGTTAAAGTAAAAATGAAAATCAATGAAAATTTTAAATGAAAAAAAAAAATAATGACGAAAGAGTTTTCAATTTTTTTTTTAATTAAACAAAAGTTAATCTGCCATTCTATCCGGACTTTAAGTACCCCTTCTCACTCCACCCCCCTTTCTTTCACATCACCCACAGAATTTATAGAATTCTATTTTTGTGAATTTCTTTCACCACTCCCTTTACCCCTTTTTTCCTTAATATGTACATATTCGTAGTATTTGTTTATTGCAATGCATGAATACATTTAGCACAATTTTAAGCATCTTAGTAATTTTAATTGAATTTGCCAAAAAAAAATAAATATACTTTTTATTATTGTTGCTGTTGTTGTATGTCAAAATAAAAAAAAAAGATAAAAAAAAAAAACAGAAACAGAGAAAATAAAATTTCACGTAGACGCGAATTATGTTTTTTTCTTTTTCACCAACACATACGCAGAAGCACAATCTCAGTAAATCCACACGCAAACACACATATACGCGCACAAACAGTTTTAAAAATTAATTTCCACATATACGAATTTTGAATGCGACGCATAAACGCAAATTATAGAGGTCGCATCGTATTTTAATGAAACAAAAAATAACGCACACAAATACCAATCAACAAACTAAACAAACACACACACAATCACATTTATTCAATTTTTATTATTATTTTTTTCTTATACTTTTGCATTCTATATTTACACATTTATTTGTTTTTGTTTTTGTTTTTAACATCACGACCACAATGGCGGTCGAAAATATTACGAAAATTTTTTTAACACAATAATTTTCATTAATTAAATTTAATGTTTCATTACCTACATTGTGAATGTGTAATAATTAGATGGATTATTACAAAATAGGTGTGATATTCTAATTTTACGTAAAAAAAAAACAAACGCTACTTTAGGATTGTCAGTCATATTTGTCATATTGATGAAACGAAAAATAAAAGCGGAAGATTTTTTTTACGATTTTATATGTACAAAAAAAATTTTCCCTCTCCAAAAAAATTGTATTTTTACATTAAATTGAATATTTTGATAAAACCTTTAGGTAGCTGCTGCAATCGACATTTATGTAGATCATGATTAATATTATTTTAGTGATCCTGCTTCTCATTTACATTTTATCTTTGTTGAAAATATAAAATTTTAATTTAAAGAGAGAAGAGAGAGAAAAGAAAGAAGAGAGAGAGAAAAAAGAGTAATTTTCATAAAACATAATATTTATTTATTTCTGAAATTAAAAGAAAGAAATTGTAATTTTGCACAAAGTTTCAAAATTAAAATATTGAAAAAAAAAAAAACAAAACTTTATAAAAAAAGAAAATGTTTATTTTCGGTTTTAAGAAAAGAAAAAAAAAACAGAACAAAAATTGTATTATTTTTTTAGTCGCTATTAAAAATAATAATTGTGTTTGTGTGCAGTTTGGCTATATTGGGGAGCCCCATGGTCGTGGTTTATTTTAATCAAAAAAAAAAAAGAAAAAAATCTAAATAAACAAGAGAAGACACATGGATTCTGCTGCAAACTTACACATTCATACATTGTGATTATCTCATCATCATCAGCTACTACTAACAACATCATCAATCTATCTCTTTTCTTTATAATCACTGAACAAAACCATTGACACATGTGTGTGGAGATTTTTCAAGAGAAAATAAAAAATGAAGATTTTTCATACAATTTTATTTTTTCAAAAAATTCTCATCCATTCGTGCACCCTTACTAATTTTTTACACCCCACAAATAATAATAAAATTAATGAAAATTTCAAAAATAATACGTGATAAGTGACAGACTTAAATTTTACTCATTCTTTCACCCCCATCCATCCAATCTCCAATTATCAGTTTTTTTGTCTGACTTTTATATTCCACACCACTTCTACAGGAGAGGCAGACAAACATTTTAATTTCTCTCAATTTATTATTATTTAATTGTACTTTTTTTATTTTATTATTATTATCTGTTATCTCTTTCTATCATTGTAGAGAGGTGTAAAGAGAGTAAAATAAAAACATATACAAATTTTAAATATTTCATTCATTCAACAGTAGAATTATAACAATTTTTCTGTAAGTAACTTTTATCCAGATAATTGATTTAAAGATTTAACTTTAACACCCTTGAAATCAACTGAAGACAATTATTTCCCCTCTGTCTGTGATTGCTTATTCAGTGCATTAGGTACGATTGATTTTTTAACAAAAATTTTTATTGAATTTTTAGAAGACTTTGATGACTTTAAAAATGATTTCCATTGGCAACCCAAAAAATAATACCATATTGTGATCAAAAAGTTTTGCAACTTTGAAGCAACTGATGGAATTTTGTTGTTGTAAATTTTTTTTTTTCGTATTCTCACAATTCAAATTGACTTTTATTTTAAGTACAAATGTACCTCTGTGTATGCATTGTGAAATTATTCTTTTTTTTTTTTATTATTGTTGTTTTTTTTTTGATTTGTTGCATTGTTTCTGTATAAAAATGTTGACCTATGTTGAGATTTCATGTGTGTGTATATCATTTTGTAAGTTATTATTTGAGTGTGTTTATTAAAAATAAAACTAGAATTTTTTCTCTTTCTCTTTCTATTATTCGTTTCTTCTTCTTTCTTTCATTATGAATATAGTCGGTGGATCTAGATGAGTACACAAAGAGAGAGAGAGAAGGAGAGTGAATGAATTTAGCGACAGAGTAGAGTAGAGCGAATAAATAACAAAAAAAAAAAAATATATAAATTATAAAATAGAAAAGAAGCGGAGCGAACGCGACTTGTGACTTGCGGTCGGGTCGCGAGTGCTAAAGAGAGTGTACAAAATTTTTGTTGTTGTTTTTACAAGTTCGAGTACATAGCGTACTCTTTCTTTTTGTGTTACTTTACTTACTACAGAGTGTGTACACTATGCGACGTCTTTTTTTTTTTCGTTAATACGGCAATCATAATTTCATTGTGTTAGTAGGATTCTAATAATTATTTTTCTCTCTCTCTGTTTTCAATTGTTATCTTTGTTTTGTAAATTTTTGGAAAATTAATTCAGAAAAAAAAAATTAAGATTAGTAAATATTAAATATGCAAATTAGGTTTATGTTAACGAGTCGTTCAAAGAATAACAAAGATAAAAAAAAAAAAGAAAGAACAAAATAATCACAACAAAAACAAATGTTTCTGTCAAAAATTTACGTTTTCTACTGATAAGAATTGATAGTCTTTTTTTTTTTTCATTTCATTTTTGTTTTTTTTTTTTTATGTTTTGTTTAGTTGTTGTTTTGTTGTGCGTTTTTTAATCTTTCTTTGTTGTATTTTACTTCAAAACAAACCACACACAAAACAATTAAAATGCAAACACAGAATCGGATTTAAAAACAAAACAAAAAGGCTTAAATATAATCAGTTTTTGTAAAAAGAAAAAAACACAACTTCTGTAATGGAAATGAAATGAATATCTTGTTGTTTTCGTTGTCTTCGACTTCACTGGTTCAATGGTTACGTGCGTTTACATAAAAATAAAAAAAAAAATGAAAGAATGAAAAATAAACGCATCTAAGTGACACTTTTTTTTTTGTCTCTTCTTAAAATAAAAATTAAATAAACAAATGAAAGAGGAATAAAACTAAGAAGAAGAAAAGCAGCGAATAAAGAGAAATTTTTTTTTGTTGGTTTTTTTTAATACAAAAGACACGGCGATTAATAATTTTCTGTTTTTGTTGTTGTTTTAGTTTTTGTTTTTTTTTTTTCGTTAATAAATCTTTAGTGTCCAGATCATAAATCACTTTTTCTTTTTTTTTTCTTTTTTTTTTCTTCGTTTATTTTGTGTTTCTCCAAAAAGTGACAATTTAAGGTTGAATTTTTTCAAGTATTTTGTTGTTGTTGTTGTTTTGTTTTTATTACTCGCGCTTGCTGTGTTTAACACAAAAAAAAATGGTTTCTTAGCTTTTATTTTGGAAAAGAATTTTGTTTCTGGTTGTTGTATTGAGAACACGGTTGTATTGCACGTCACGTCACGTCACGATCATTACAAATACCAACAACAATACATTACATACAAATACAAGAAGCAGAGAGACAATTTTTCATCTTAATAATTTTTATTCTTAAGAAATTAAATTAATTCTTTTTTTTTTTTATTTTGCTCCAAATTTCAATTCTAAAAACAAAACAAAAAAAAAACAACAAAACATATTTGCTCTTCTCTTCTCTCATTCAATTAAATTGTTGAAGAAGTAGTGTATACGTGAATACAACTACAATAACACCAACAACATAAATTAACAACAACAACAAAATACTGATAAATCTATAAATAAAAACCCATTGCATTATTATTAGCAAGCAGAGTTAAAAGAGTGAGAGAGAGAGAGACAAAGAAAATAGAATGAAAAATAGAGAGAGAATGAGGGAATGTATCTGTGTGTGCAGTTGATTTGTATTTTAATTTTAATTTTTTTTTTTGTTTTATTTTAAAGAAAGAAAATGAAGAAGAAGAAAATGAAAAAAAAATTGGATGATGATGAATAATAATGTTGAGTGATGGAGGAGGAAAGAGGTGGTGAAAGAAGGTGGTATAGTGTAGAGAGTGAGGAGGTAGGAAAATATTTGGGTGGTGGTGGAGGTGGCTGATTTGGCTGATGGTACATATGTGTTAAAAAAAAAAATGAAAGAAGAAAAATAAAGGAAAACGCGACACACACAAAACGCTATTTATAAAGTAAAAAAATATAAATTTAAATTCTATCAATAATGTGGAGTAAAAAAAAAATGTATTTCGTCTGTTTCCACAGTCCAATGGATATGTGTGTGTGTGTGTGCATGTATTTAGTAGTGGTGTGCGCCTTCGAAGAATTTCTTCTTCTGTAAAAATGTTTTTTGTTGTGTTTTTTTTTTTTATTCTTCAATTCTTTTTTTTTTTTTTTTAAATCTGACACAAAAATTCTTCGTACTTATTTTTTTTTTTCTATTTTGTATTTTGTTTCGCTTGTTGTTGTTCTTGTTTTGTATGAAAATGCGGAGAAAAATTAAAAAAAAAATAAAAAAAAATTTTACAGAAGAAAAAGAAGAAACAGATAAAATGTGAGAGAAGAGTAAAAAGAGTGGAAGCCAAAAAAAAAAAAAAAGTAGAATAAGAGTGAGTGAAGAGAAAGAGAGAGAGAGAGAGAGAAAGTGTAAAAAATGTACTTCCTGGAATACCGATTTTAATTTTAATTTTTTTTCCTCTAAAAATTCTATTTTTACTTAGAAAATATATTTACATTATTTTTATTTTCAATTTTAGATTTTAGCACAACAAAAACAGAAAAAGAAAATAAAAGAGAAGAAAAGAAAAGAGAAGAAAAACTTTAATGTATCAATAATATTAATTGTTGTTGTTTTGTTTTTCTATTTATTGGACACAAAAGAATTTTTATGTTTTCTTTTAATATTTTACAATTTAAAATTTCTAAAAAAAAATATAAATGAAAATTTCTAAAAAATAATTATGGGAAAAAAATTAATAAAAAATTAACAAGAACAAAATATGGTAATTTTTTTTTTGTTATTTCTTTCCTAATCTGACAGGTGGGGGACACACTTGAGTTAACTCCTACCAAACTCCTATCACTTCTAATGTAATCTACTAAAATCGACTTCCGGTATTTTTTCTACTCTTCTTCTTCTTCTTTTTTTTTTTTCTTGTTTATTTAATTTGATGGGATTTTTATTTTTTTTTTTTTTTGTAATCGATACAAATCGATAAAACGTTCAAAATTTAATGAAAACACAACAACAACAATAACAACAACAGCATCAGATCGAAATTGAAACAACAACAAAACAAAAATAAAAGAAAGAGACAGAAACAATAACAAAAAAAAATTGCATTTTTTTTCTCTCTTTCTCTTTCATTCTTTCTCTATTAACTCATTATTATCAGAGTAAACCCGTACATATTTTAATTTAGATAATTGTGTTGGTATTTGTGCATCCTCCGTGTGTGTGTGTGTGTATGTAACATCTGTGTGCGTTTATGTATTTCTATAAACATCACTTTTTTTTTCTTTTCTTCATTTTTTGTTTTTGTTGACATTGTTCCACTTTTATACTTCATACATATTTTCTTTTGTTTATGATTTGCCCAATTAAAAAAGAAGAAAAAAAAATTGTAAAGAAACACAAAAAAAAAAAAAATGAAAGAAAAAAAAAACAAAAACAACAACAACAACAACATGAAAAAGAGAATTTTTTTTATGTTAGAATGAGATAAAAAATAGGTAAAAACAAAAGGAAATATGAAGAAGAAGAAAAAAAAAACAAAAAGTAGATTATTAATTTTTCGTGTTTCTTAATTAATTAATTAATTAAAGGTAAATTTAGCAAAAAAAAAACAAAATGAAAATAAAATAAAAAGAAAAACCAGAATAAAAAAGAAGAAGAAGAGCAAAAATGTTAACCTTGTGGAAGAAGAAGAAAAAAAAATCATTTTAAAAAAAAATTAAAAAAAAAAAGCTACAACAACAAAAACTCAACACAAATTCCAACTTCATCTTTTTCTCATCTTCTCGTTTTTGTTTTTTTTTTTGAATTTTTTGACAGTTCACAGTTTCTAATGAAAATGTCAAAAAAATGTTTGTTGTCATTTTTTTTCCTTCTTCTTCTTCTTCATTGTTGTTTTTGCTTCGTTTTTTTTTTTTTGTTTTTATTTTTTTTTCATGTATACGAATTTTTTTTTGTTTATTGTCACAAAAAAGGAAAATTATTTTCCAAAATTTACATCCTATTTTACACCCCCTCCCACCAAGACCTTCCTTAAAAAATTGATAACACTTTCTTTTTTTTTTTGGTGTTTGTTTTAAAATTAAAAACAAACGGAATAAAAAATTGTTTAAAATTTGTAAAAAAAAAAAATATAAGAAAAAATTTTAAAAAGAAAATTTTTTTTGTTTATTTACTTTTTCTTGTCATCTATCGGTTTTTTTTTTTTTTGTTAATCCAGTTGCTGTTTTGTTTTCTTTTTTAATTTTTGTTTTTGTATTTTTCTGTTTTTGTTATTTTTTTATTGTTGCACTTTTTTTTTTTTTGTTTTTTTTTGTTTTTTTGTTTTGGTTTGATATTTTTTTTTTGTTATTTGTATTTTCACGTTTTCACTGGAAAAACTAAATATACAAATTTTAAAATTTTGTTTTGTTTTGTTTTGTTTTTTTTTTTTTAGAAAAATTTAAATAAAAAACACAGAACAGGAAGTTATTCACTCAACTCAGGTTAATCCCTTTTAATTCAATTTGAATTTTTTGGGTTAGAGCAAAAAACAACAAAACAATTTTTTTTGTTATCAAAAAAAAAAAAAAAACGTCACACACACAAAATAAATAACTGACACAAGTTTTTCATTCAAAGCAAAAAACAAAAACAGTAAAATAAGATTTTCTTTTTAAGAAAAAAATTTTTTTTTAGTAATTTTACCACAAATAAGAAAATCAATTTTCTTTCTAAGTTTTTTTTTTTCTCTCGTTAATTTAGTTTTTTAATTTATTTTTTATTACACTTTAATTTAAATTTTTAGAAAAAAAACAAAAATAATTTTTTTCCTCTTTTAAAATTTTTTATTTATTTAATAATAATAATCAAAAAATAAAAAAAACGTAAGAATTTCACGCGCGCGATCTATACATGCCCGCAGTTAAATGTTAACTGAAAAAATAATTGAAGGAAAATGTAACTTCGGAAGCAATCGGTATAATTTCGTTACGGTATTCCGCCGTATCGTTTGATATATCTACACTTTATTTTATACACTTTTTTTTTTCTTTCTTCTTCTTCGCTTCTTCTTCTTCTTCTTTCTACACAAAAATGTGTATATACATGTAGTTATATATATTGTAATACACATATATCTAAATTTATATCTATACATAATACAACAAATGCACACACACATGTATCCATTATAAAATAATATAATCTCTACACAGTCACACATTTATACAGAAATTTCTTGTTACGCCGGTGCGATTGTAACATATACATGTATACATTTTATATAGATTTGGATGAAAATGGTGTATGAGTGTTTATGTGTGTTTGTGTGTTTGATATTTTTTTTTTTCTATTTTTTATTTTTGGTGTATATGGATGAAATGTAAGGATGGGAGTTTTTTTTTTGTTGGGTAAGGTATGTTTTGTTGGGTGGGGGTTAGTATGATTATGAGGGGTAGGATAAAGGGGTCTCGTTTTTCTATATTATATTTTCTCAAAACGGAAGGTCGGGGATAATGTAGCGAAGTGGGAATGAAATGGACTATGTTAAATAGTACATTTCATCAAAGAATTTTTCTTTCAATAATGTTTTGTTTTTGTTTTTGTGATGAAATAAATATTTTGATTAATTGTTTTAAATATTATTTCAAGTACATAAAGTTAAAAAAAAAGTCAAACATTTTTTTTTCTCTAACTTCTCTTTCTCTAAAACATTGGAATGCCTTTTCATATAATTTTTTATAAAAAACAAAAAAATTCCCAAGATTAAAATGAGAAAAGATTCACAACTGAAATGTACTATACATTTTTATTCCCTAATAAATAAACCATCAGATTGTTTTGTACATTGGAAAAGGCCCTGAGAGGTAAAATAGCGAAGACGAAGAGGTCACAATTTGTATAGAACCGTATTTAGGGGTTAACTTAAGTTTATAAGTTTATTTTATTCTATTGTAAGTATGAAACTACATGCAGACATAAAAATAATACATGGACATTATATGGATGAGAAAATTTTAAGTGGATGTTTAATATAATGTTTAGTCTTAATGTTTAGCTTAAGTAAGTGAGAGAGAAAAATAAACGTGAACTGACGTCTGACTGACTGTATTTTTTTGTTGTTTAATCGGAAATTTGACATTTTCAAATGGAAAAAAAAAACAAAATCCGCGCAATGAGATTTTCTTATTTGATCCACAAAAAAAAATGTTTTTCCATTTAATATTTTATTATTCTCTTTCGATTTGTTTTTTTCTCTTCGCTCATCAACATCTACTCTCAACACACATATCATCAAAACATACACAAAAAAATAACGAAGGAAAAAAAAACAAACGAGAAAAAAACGTATTTTATTCACAATACACAACACTGCCTTCTCACGTATATTCAATGATTTGTTACTCCATTATATTTATTACATTGTTGTCACCCACCAATATTCATATGTGTGTGTATATATGCGTATAAGCTTTGTGCGTGTGGATGTATATATGTGTGACGTATGTGTATTTTAGATGAATATGTACCTACCTATGTATATAAATCCTTGTGCTGGAAAAACGGTATAGATCCACAAATATATATATCCGATATATAACGCACACACACATTCACACACCAATGTGCAGAGCATATATATAAATTTATACACAAAACTCACATTCAAGTATTATAATAATAAATTTTTTCTTTTCTTCTTTTTCTTTTTAAGTTTAGTACGAGAAAAGTTTACACATGCGAACATACATTATTAGAACAACAACAACAACAGCAGCAACAATAACAACAATAACAAAACAGAAAAAAGAACAACAACAGTATAGATTATATGAAATGAAATAGAAACATAACCTAACTTTTTTTTCTCTATTTTTATTATTGTATTATTTACCTCCTACTACTACCTCCTATTTCTCTACTTATTAACCTTTGTCTCCTTTTTCTTATTATTCTTTCTCACTTTTAATCAACAGTCGATGAGATGATTGTACATTTTATTCGTTACGTTTTTATTTTCTAATTTAACTGACTTTATTCTCCCCATTTCTTTTACTTTATCAAAAGAAGATATTGAAATTGGAGACCGGAGAGTTATATTAATGTAGACATTTAAAATTGCAAAAATTCAATCTATAAAAAAAAGGTATAACGAATTATTTGTTTTTCCTGTTTTCATCATAATTTATGCAACAGAAAGGCCTCGTAAATTGTGATGCCCAATAAAATAACCAAAAATTAAATATAAAATAAAAGAAAGGCAAAAAAAAATGGCGGAAAAATTTCATTTGAAATTGCGCACTTTTTTTTCCTTGATTTTATCATTGCTCAAAATTCTTTTGATTTTTCTCCTTTTCAACGGCAATGCGTTAAGTCAAATTCTACATGTATTATTTTGATGTTGAAGGCGTATGGTGTGAATATTTATAATATTATATAGTTGTATTTGTGTAGAGACTAGAGAAAGAGAGTCGTCTTTTTTTTTTTTGTTTTTCCTCTTTCTTATTTATTTTCATTACTAATTTTATTTCTTTTTTTTTTATTTCTTTTTTTCGTTCTCTTTTTCTTCTTCTTCACTTGACTTTTTTATAAAAGTCTTTTTGTTTTTTATTATTATATTTTCTTTCTCTCCTCAATATATATGTATACATACCTAATAAAGTAAGTACATACACACATACATACATATATACTTGACTATAGTAGTCTGACCTGAGTGACGTCAAAAAAAAAAAAAAAGGAAAACTTTTAAATTGAATTTTGTTGATAAACTTTTACTGATAAAAAAAAAATTTATTTGTTTCTCTTTTTTCCTAGTTTTCTTCTTCTTCTTCTTTTGTTTTTTTAGTGTTTTAAGTTTTTCATTTAACAACCCTAAAGTTTATTGACTTTATATTGACTGTTACAATTCTAAAAAAGTTCATTTGCAAAAAAAAAAAAAAAAATAGAGAGAAATAAAAAGAAAAACAAAGAAAAAAAAAAACAATGCGAAAAAAATTATTTTCCAGTTTTATAGTTTTTAATTATAAAGATAAAAATAATTATGTAATGAAATTTTCCGGAAAGTCCATTTCTATTTGATCTCAAACTAACAAAGAATCTAAGAAAAACTGTCACAGTAAAAGCTTTTCCTGTGTCTGTATTTATGCATTTTTAAATTTATTACAAAGGACCACAGAATAATTATTAAAAACTCTCCACAATAAATTTTTTTTTTTATATTTTTATCTTCTAAAATTATAATTATCAGTTAATCAGAGTAATAAACTCATTACAATAATTTTCTATATTTTCATCTAAACTTTAAACTAAATTGTGTTCGTAACAATAAAACAAGTTAAGAATAAGTTAAGTAAATAATAAGTAGACTACAACTACGACTGCACATTTTATATTGTAATTAAATGGACAAAATAAATGTAAAGTTTTCTGATTTTTGTGATTTCAATATTTAAAAATATTTGAGTTAAAGAATAATTTATCAATCAAGAATCTAGAATCTAGAATCTATTCTCATAATTTTTTATTTTCTATAAAAATTAAACATTTTATTTTTTACGATTTACCAATTTTTTTGAAGTTCCATAGATGTCATGAATTTACAAATATATCTTAGGAGTAAATGTAAGAAATCAAAATTTTATATACCGAAGATATATTTTTTTTTTGTTTTTAATTTTCTATGAAAAAATAATTCGCTATTGTGTCTAATTCATAGAAATTTAAATTTGTAAAATTTATACTAGAAATGAGACAAAAAAAAAATACAATTTCTAGGATCTGGTACAATTCGATAAGAAGTTATTATATACTTATGTGTCTGTTTTTATATAAAGAAAAATAGTAGAATCGCAATAACATGGAATTTATTTTCAATTTTTATTAAAAGCAATTAATATTTGTGCATTTTTAAAGGAGATAATTTTTTAGTTTTAAACGTGGTCAACTTTATTTCAGGAATATGCCGTACAAAAATTCTCTAAAATCTTTAAAAGTTCTTACATCATTTATTTTCTGAAGTCGCAAATTTATTTTATAAATAACGACAATTTTAAGTTTATCGCAATTCTATGACTTTACAGCAAGAATGAATTTAATAATAATTCATTGTACTCTCTTATCATATTATCTGCACAAATTTTTTATTTTTTGACACATTAGAATAATTCCTTCATTCAATATTCAATATTTTCCACATTTTCAATATTTTCACAGTGGTAGAATGCAACGAGAATTTATAATTATTTATTGATTTTTGATATTTAATTATTTTACCAAAATTAACATTAAGACAAATTTATTATTGTCTTAACACAATCCTACTACTGATGATGTCATCACCATTTTTTTTGTAAATGAATTTTTAACGTTTCAAATTACACAAATAAAACATAAATAAATTGTGTTATGCTTATTAACGTGTCTTGTATCAACCATTAGGTCATTTATGATACGGAATTATAAAGGAATTTAAAACAACGCTGAGGTTGAATTGATGAATGTCGACCGTTTTTTCACTCTGGCAAATAATGCTGTATGTGATAATGTGATATTATGTCACTCACACATATGCGTAAACGTAAACGTAATACAATTTTAATAAAAACTGATTAAATCATAAAAAAAAAAATATATGCACAAAAAATAATTACAAACAATTACAAAGAAAATGAAGAAAGAATTAAAAAATAAACAAAATGGAAAGAAAGAAACAAAAAAATGATAAAATATAATTCAATGCAACGCAGTGTGTGTTGGTTACGAATTTATTGTTTTATTATTTTTTTTTAATTGGACAAATGACGAAGACAAAACACATATGAATTTAACTTACAGAAATATTGTTGGATTTTTACTGTAAATATTGTAAATATTACAATAAAATTAATCTTGGTTTAAATTACAATTTTTAAAGAAGAAGTTGAACTTAAAAATGGTGATCAAGATCACTGTCAAGCCACTAAAAAAATAAATTAAATCAATCTGTCTTAAAAAAATCCAATTAAATAAATTCTGAGTGTAGGGATGAACAAATATTTAAGAGTATTCAATGGAAGGAAAGAGGAAGTATGAAATGGTTCAGTATTGTTGCACACACAAAAACATTTTTTAATTATGCTGAATTGGTTAACTTCTGATTTGTTAATCTTTAAAAATTTGTACGTAACTTTGCTTATTAAAAAATTTGTTGTGAAAAAATACATAAACAAAAAAAGGGTTGGGTACTCACAGTCACTAAATTATGTAAATATTTAATAATCGTCATCATAACAAGACAAAACAATTTTAAATTTCTGTGACGCATCTTAATATATTTCTACCTCTTTCTGACTGCTAAAGATTATTGTGAAGCATAACGTCACCAATAATGAAGGATACATTAAATATTCACTCTTAAATATTCTATATTTATTCATATGCAGAAATACTTCATATTTATAATTTAACAAAAATCATATTTTGTAGAACTTAAAAGAAATTTACTTGTTCTATTTATTTATGTTGTTCTTAAAATATGATATGATATGTTCACATTGAGATGATTATAATAATAATAATGACAATCACAATGATGATGATTATAATGATGATACAGATCATGATGATCATAATGAACATGATGACACATAACAAACATATATAAATTAATAATATTAAATTTTTAATTAAAATTCATTTAAAATATTTTGTATTGTGCGTCATTCTAGATTTCTTAAACATTTTAAATGGAGTTTATCGTAAATGAATAAAAGATAAAATAAGAGAAGTGGATTTTAGTGTAGTAATATATGGGAGCAACAAACCTTTAAAGAGACATACCAAATGTGATGAAATCCCAGACATTAATGGACGTTTCATAAATTTCATGAAAATTTCAATAAATTTCTATTGTGAAATTCACTCTAATTAAATGAAAATTTAGAAATTTACAAATAATCAATTAGAAAATCTGTTGGAAAATTTTTGATTATGAAATATTTCAATGAATTTAATTTTTCAACTGCAGCGATAATTAAAATTGCACAATTCAAACCAAAACATAAAATAAAAAATGTAATTGTATATTCCTCTTGGTCAAGACAACTCTGTCTCATTGGAAATTCTCAATAAACAAATAAATAAGTTGTATGAAAATCAAACGGAAAAAAATTCTATGAGTCTGTATCGTCTGACTTTTAAATTGACGATACCATGGTTCACTAAAATTGACAAAACAGAGATAGAGTACGATAGAGAGAGAGAGACAGAGACAGAGAGTGATAGAGAGAGAGAGAGAGAGAGAGGGAAGCAGTTTAGGGAATAAATTGTAAAATAATGAAAACTTCAATTTTCGATTAAACTGAAAATTGTTGAAAATCCCTGACATGAAAATATCTATTTTCCGTAAACATAAAGATCAACTTGACAAAAGTCATTGTCACTTTATAATAATAAGCAATTTTGACTAATTTTATGTGAAAACAAAAATTTTTTTTTTAAATTTCAAATTAGCATAAATGTTGAATTACCAAAAAAAATTCAGAATGTTTGATGCAATATTTTATTCTGAATAAATTTCAAATTTTTCCGTTTAGTAAGAAAATTTCTAAAAATTAATTCTATTGTTTCTATTGGATGAATGAATCCAATTCACTGAAATTAATTAAATTTCAATTTTATTGTTTCTATTCTTAAAAATCTCTTAATGTATTTTTTTTTCACATTTTCATTTCCTGAAAAAAAATTTCACTACAAAATATGCGTCATATTAATGATATCATTTTCTAATTTTCCGTTAGATTAGATTTTCTATAGTAAATATTGACAAAACGATTGGGAAATTCCAAATATTAATTCATTAAAAAAAAATTCTCTTAGTCAAAAAATTAAGAGTGAAAATCTGTAATTCAGTAGCAGGATTTTTAATGGAAAATTTTTACTTAAAATTTTTGAATTTTTTTTTCTCATCAAAGAAATCCATGAACTTCTACACATTTTTTTTAGGGCAGTTAAAAATATTTAACTGACTTGATTTCAACCGTCTCTATTGACGGTTAATCAGTGATCGTGTACTGAGGGTTCGCGGAAAGATTCCAAAAATTGACTTCCTTGATAATTGTTAGAAAATTATATGATGAGATCAGTTCAACTTGCTGTTAAACAGTTTTCTACTAGGATCAGTTCAACTTGCTGTTAAACAGTTTTACAAATCCCCTCACTTGCTGATTCCTTTCAGCTTTCAACACTCGATATATTTAGATGTGGGGACCAACAACTCCAGATTTTATTAAAATTTCTGTACAAAATACAAAATATTCAAATCTCAAAAAAAAAAAACAAACACAAATGTTAAACGTAAAAACAGCAACCTGTAACAATTGAATGAAGTTGTTTGATTTTAATGATTTAAAAAAAAACAAATTCATTTAATTAAAAAATTTTTATAAATAAACAAAAAAAAAAAAAAATAGAAAATACAAAAAAAATTTGTTTTCTTTTCAATTATTGTAAATTGTTTGTGTCTTCATTGTAACTCATATCTTGTATATATTTTGTCTATGTATATGTAACGTCTTTAGATTGTTAACTTCCGGTTGAGTAAGTTTAGTTGATTCATTTATATAAAATATATAAATCGTACAGGAAATAGGAGAGTCTTCTAATCTATCTATTTTGATTTTTAAGTTTAAAGTGAAACAAAAAAACGAAAACAAAAAAACAACAACAACAAGTTACATAATGATTCAAGTAAACGACAAATTTATAAGATAATTTAATTATATTACGTTAAACGTCTTTTGTTGTGACTTTTTAATGATGACTTGATTTTTATTTAATTCTATAAATTTGAAATAAAATTGATTGTTTCTTTTTTTTTTGGTATGGTGACATTGTGGAAACACTGTCGATTCTCATCAAATAGAGTCATTGAGGTTGAACTTCGGACAGGTAGAGAAAAATTGCTCAGATTCCAATTAAAATCTCGTGCCTTAAATAATCTTAATAGTTGGCCATTTATCGAATCAAATCAAATTTTATTATTAATTTTGATCGCGATATTCAACGCAAGTTATTTATGATCGTAATTTTTGGATTATATTCAGGAAAGAGATTTCATTTAGTTATCTTAAGATCTTTTCTTAGTAAGCAAAATTAAACAATTTGATGAATTATTTCGATTGGTTCTCTATTTTTACACTTTTGGTACAGTTTATTATAACTGAAAGTTTCCCCATTATGACCATAAAAATCAGTAAGGATACCTAATAATTTATAAAGGAAAAGAAAAAATTAAACCGCCCTAAACACTTAAAACACAAAACATAAATATTCTGAACAAATCAAAATGACTTTTATGGTCGTGGCACAATAAATAAATAAAAAATTAACCAATGAAAAATCTTCGATAAATTGTGAATTTTGCTTCTTAAGTAAAAAATTTTTCTTGAAATTCTAAAAGAAAAATTCCAGCTGAAATTTTGCTTATTTGTAAAATTTTGAAAAAAGTCGTTGAAAAAAAAAACACAACAAGTTCAGTCAAGTTTTTTGTTTATTTTTTTTGATCGAAAGAACAAAAAAATAAAAAATACTCGGCGCCTCCATCACATGAAATTTTATTCTCTCTCATTTCAAACGTTTCCATTTTACTTTATACTTTTTTTTCCCTCCCCTCCCTTCCCCTCCTCGCCCTATCTTGAAAAGAAATTATCGAAAACAAAAATTGTTAAAAAATTGTTAGAGGGAACAAGAAAAGAAAAGAAAAATCTTTTGTTTTTATTTTTCAATTAAAAAAAAAAAATATTCTGTGTTTTTTTTTTCTCTCTCTCTACAATTAAATAATTCTTTAATGCACAAGTGAAAAAAAAAAAAACAAAAAAAGATGCTAAAGAATTGAATTGAAGAAGAATAAAGATTAAGCAAAAAAAGAGAGAAATAAATTTTGAACTCAATCTAAAAAAAAAAAAAACTTTTTCTATAACAACTAATAACAACAAACAAAAGTAAAGAAACAAAACAAACGAACAGAAAAAAAAAAAACAAAGAAAAAAAAGAAGAAAGTGTCACCAAATAGATTAAACAATAAAAACCTGGCGCCTCCACTGTCATCTTTTTTTTTTTTCTTTTTATTTTCTCTATTCTCTACTTTTGTTTTTGATTCTCTTCATTCTTTTCTCTCTATCGTCTTCTTCTTCTTTTAGTTGTTGTTGTTGTTGTTTTTGTTTTTTCTATTTGAACAGAAAACGTAATTTTCCATGAATAGTTGAAATAAAATTGCGTTGTTGTAAAACCAAAAGCAAAAGCAAAAGCAAAAGACAAAAAAAAAACAGAAAAAAAAAATGGCAAACAAAAAAAAAAAAAAGGAAAAAAAAAGGAAAAACTTCTTGTCTCTTTTATATCACTGTATGCACACATATATGTATGTATGTATGTATGTATGTATGTATATATTTATATATATGTTTGTATGTATTTTATAATATGAATCCTGAAACATCATCATCTCAAATCCATTCTGTCTCATATAGATATACCACCCACAAAAAAAAAGAAGAAAAATCCTCCTTCAGAGTAAAAAAAAAAAGAAAAAAGAAAAAAAAAAGAAAACCTTAACAAAACCTACCTCCTAACGGAATAAAGGAAAATAAAAAAAACGAAAAATGAGAGAAGAAGAAGAAGAAGACAAAAAAAAAAAACTCCAAACAAACTCATCCTTTCAAAACCCTTAAATTCCCACAGCAAACAGAATGAACATATATACATAAACACACACAGACACAACGGCACACACACACACACAAACAGTTACTTGGTACAGAAAAAAAAAAAAAAAACAAGTAAAAGAAAGGAAAAACGAAGAAAAATGTTTCTTAATTTTCTTTCCTGAAACTCAGTATGATATTGTTTGGTATATGAAAGTTGCTTTAGTTTAAAGAGAGAGCAAATATCTATTTGATGTTCACACATACTCTCTCTTTATATTTTCTGTGCTTTATTCCTATACATGTGTTTAGTATGTGACTCTCGCTCTGTGTGTGTATGTATTATATGTGAATATTATCTAAACATATACTCTCGTATATTATGATTGGCTAGTGTTGTATTTAGGAGTAAGTTAAAAATATGTGAAAATTTCTGCCGATAAAATTTACCTTTAAATTTCACTTGATCATTTTTTATATTTTGAAAGAAAATTTGAATTTAGATAAATGAAAAAGGAAAAACATTAAAAAAATGTACTTTTAAAAATTTCAACACACGGGGACAAAGATCTCACAAAATTTTACGTTACGTTTCAGAGAACTTCCAATAAAGAACATTTCCGAATTTATGTGAAATTTATTTGTATCCTCACAAAAGATTAAGATTTGATTTCCAAATTAAATTCAACTTAACAAAGAAGAAATAAAAAAATAACAACAGCATTCAACTCAATGTTATTAATTGAATGAATTCAACCTTCTGAGTAACAGAGACAGTTAAATCGGTGAAAGAAACAAAACAATTAATTTTATCGTTAAAAAATTTACTTTTTTCTTTTTTTTTTACATTCTTCTCATAATTCTCACAATTTTTGTGTACAACATAAAAAAAAAAAAAACATTAAATCCTTTTCTGACACTGACATTCTCTCTCAGGAATTCACAATTTCTCTCTCTCTCTCTCTTTCTCTTACACATTTTTTTTGTTTTATATAGAAAACGATATGAAAATGGCAGCAAAACTGACAAAAAAAAACAACAACAAAACATAAATAAAACAAAAACAAATAAACAAACAGAAAAGTTAGTATTTGTGTTTGTGTATGTGTGTGTGTGTGTAGTATCAGTAGTAGTAGATTTATATATGCTATTTTCTGTCTTTTATTTGTGTTTTATATTTGTCATCTCTTTTGTACGCATTATTGTTGTTGCTATTATTGTTGTTTTGTTTTTAAAGAAAATAAAAACAAAAAAAAAATATTATTATTCTGTTTCGCATTTTTTTCCTTTTTTCTTTTTGATTTTCTTTTATTTTTCTCACTCTCTCATCCTACTTAATTTTTTTTTTTTTATTTTGCCTCATCCTCTCTTCCGTTTTTCTCATTCTCAATGTTTTTGTTTTTTCTTTTATTTGTTTTACTTCTCTCACTCTCTCTCTCCCTAACTCACACTCTGTTTTTTTTTTCTCTTTGTTTTTACTTTTATTTATTATTTTTTCTTCTTCTTCTTTTTCTATTTTTTTTTTTTCCCTTTTGGTTGATAACTCTCATTCCACACACTTATTCCACACACACACATATTCACTCTGATAAAAACAGAGTGCGAAAGAGTGTGCGAGAGAGAGAAAGAGAGAGATAGAGAGTAAAATAAAGATACAAAGTATAAAAAAGAGAAAAAAGAGATTTAGATGAAGAAAGAAAAACAAAAATGTACAAACAAACACACATTATTTATCCGTGCACGCAAAAGTCGTTTTTTTTTTTTTTTTGCTCCTTTATTTTTTTTCTTTTTTCCTTATTTTTCTTTTTCTTCTTTACTGCTTTTTTTTTTTTCCTTTTGCTTTTTTTTTTTTTTATTTTATTTTCCTTTTTACAAATTTCATAGGAAAGAGCGAACATGTTCAAAGCATACACACACACACACACACACAGTTACTCAAAGTTTTATATAGAATTTTGTTGTAGTTGTTGTTGTTGTTGTTTTTTCTTATATAAAAGAGAGAATAGAAAGAACATTCAGAGATTGTGAGCTGAATTTTGAAAATGTTCAAATGTTAAGAGAAGTTTAGTGGTTGAAAGTATGAGAATGGGGTAGGATGAGCGCAAGAATAAAAAAAAAAAAAAAAAATAATACAAGACGACAAACGAAGAGACGATGATGATGAAAAAGAAGAAGAAGAAAAAGAAAAAGAAGATAAAGAAAAATATATAAGAAAATATAGAAGTTTCCCAAAGAGAAAAAAGAAAAAGGAAGAGAGAGTGAGATAGAGTGAGACGGAGAAAGATATGAATGTTAGAATGTGGAATAGAAAAAAAAAAGAAGAAAGAAATTTCTCTTGGGTTGAATTTTTTCTTTTTCTTTTTTATCTTTTTCTACATTTTTGTTGTTGCTATGTTGTTATATACGGGTGGGTGTTAGGGTGGTTGTGCTGCTGCTGCTGCTGCTGTTTTTTTTAAGGACGAAGAAGAAAAAAAAAATATAAATATAAAAAGGAACAGGAAATATTATTTAAATCACGATGAAGGGATTATCTTTTTTGCTGAAATTTTTTTGAAGTTTGATTATTAAATGTGATAGATCAATAAGTGTGTATGTGTGTATGTATATATGTGTGTGTACGTATGTTTGTTTTTTTTAGTGTACTCATATGTTGTTATCTGCATACCTTACGGGTACAAAAAGAGGTTAAAAGTTGTTGACTTTTTGAATCCGGAGATCATCATCAAATAAACTTAAAAAAAAAAAAAAAATACTGAAAGTTAACTGAAGAACTTTTGTAGGAAGGAAAATAACAGTAATGACGGAAAATATAAAATAGAATGAACTGTCAGTCCTTCGTTCAGTGAAAATGTTTCCTTTTATTCTCTTAACAAAACAGAAAATAATTCATAATTTAAGATTTCACTTTCGATAGGATAATTTTTGGTTAGAAATCTCAAATTCTTCCTTTTAATAAAATAACAAGAATTTTGTGTTTCATTCGATTTTCTTTTATCTTTCTTGATTATCTACCGTAATGTATGGAAAATGACAAATTTATAAATCAATAAATAAAGTGAACGAAAAAAATAAATTAAAATAAAAACAAAACAAAATTATAATTTTCAATCGTAAAAAAAAAAACAAAATTAAAGTTTTTCTATTAAATCTTTAAAATGTCAAAAAATTACAGAAAATGAAAAAAGAAAAAAAAAAAATAACATAACAAAATACCAGGCGCTTCCACTTGATTCATTATTTGTGTGTTTTATTTTGTTCGGTTTCCAAAAATTCTCATTCTCTTTAGTTGTTGTTGTTGTTTTTTTTTTTTGATTAAATTGTCTACAATAAATAAAAAAAACATTCTAATTAACACATCCACACATTTACACACACAGACACACATTCACACAAGTACCACTCCTACTCCATCTTTTTAATCGAAAATCTCTGAAATCTAACAAAGGCACATAAAATACGTTAATGTAACAAAATCTACCAAACCATCCACCCAAATAAAAAACTTTAACAGAAAAAAAAAGCTCCCTCCTCACAAAAACGAACAACAACAAAAAAAAAAAACAAAACCAACGAACCAAAAACCACAAAAAAGCAACAACAACAAATTTGTACTAAAAACAAATAACGGCACACATACAGACACCCGTTAATACAAACACATATTGTTTGACACATTAACGACTTGATGTGACATGTCACGAGATTTGTCACACATTCTATCTCTCTCTTTCTCTCTCTATTAAACTCTTTCAACCAAATAAAAAAGAAAAAAACAAAAACAACAAAAAATTTATTGTTTAATTTTCAGTTAATTTAATGATTTTCAATTTTTTTTTTCCCCAATTCAGCCAAAAAAAAAAAAAAACAAAAACAAAAAATTAAACAAAATTAATTCAAATGAAATGAGCAAAAAGAAAAAAAAAACAACAACAAATGAATTTTCAGCAAACATTCAATTATCACATATTACAGACACACACACACACATACAAGTGTACACACACAGAAAATGCATGAATTACATCAACATTATTAATTTGCATAAAAAGTCATACACACACACACACACAAATATATCAATATCCACACAAGTACAAACGCAACAACATCAACAACAAAAATAAATAAATATGTACAGAATTCACTTATGCATATTTGAAATGAATTTCAGTAAAATAAATTCAATGCAATTTTTTTTTTGTTTTTTTTTTTTTTATAATTGCATCCATTTTTTTTTTTCATTTTTTGTTCTTTTCATTTTTTTTTTTTTAATTCAAATTCGTCACATATAAATGTCTCCACATTGTTGCCATTCTGTACGTTTAATTTTTAATCTTTCTCTACGCTCTCTCTCTCTCTCTTTTGTCTCCTCTCCATTTATCTGTTTGATTTTATTTATTCTCTTTAGTTCTTTCCATATTTTTGTTGTTGTACAGATAATGCACTGATTATTATTAGTGTGACTTGTGATGCATTTTTATTTGGTGTTTTGGTTGTTTTTTTTTTCTTTCTCACATTTTTTTTTTGCAAAGAAAAAAAAAATTAAATTCAACGTATGTACATACACACACACACATGTATATGCACACCCATTGGTCACATAATATTGTGCATACATTTGCACATATGTGCATATATACA
Organism: Pedicia rivosa; assembly: GCA_963082725.1. NCBI lineage: Eukaryota > Metazoa > Arthropoda > Insecta > Diptera > Pediciidae > Pedicia > Pedicia rivosa. The sequence continues at coordinate 34,643,486 of OY720154.1, forward strand.
TACATACATACATACGTACAAACATTATGGATTTGGACTCTATACTTGGTTTGGATTCTTTTTTTTGTTTTTGTTTTTTTGCAATAATACAAAATTCTCTCTTGTTCTCACTCTTTATCATTCTTTATCAATAATATTTGCTCTCTCTCTCTCTCTTTCTTTCTTTTCTCTTTCTATCACTGTTTGTGCATATTTATACATTTTATGTTTATGTAAGTATGTATTATTTTATTATTATTATTATTATTATTTTGAAGCGCAAACAATTTTGTATTTTATAACCGAATGGAAGGAAGGTGAACAGGTTTCAACAACAACAACAACAACAAATTAAATAAAAGAAAAATATATAAAAAAAAAATTGAATGTTTTATGTACAAAAAAAAAAATAACGTCAACTAAAAAACAAAAACAAAAGACAAGAAAAAAAATATTAATTTTATAAAAGAAAAAGAAAAAAAAAAAAATGGAAGAAGATGGAAATGAAATAAAAACTAACCTTAACAAAATGTTTAAATAAGACAACAACAGGAACAACAACAACAGCAACAGCAACAACAAAATATTGTTAATTTATTTTTTGACTAAGTAAAATGATTTGTCGTCTTCTTCTTTCATTTTTCTTGTGCTTCTTCTTTTTTTTTTTTGTACATATTTTTTTTTTCTTTTCTTTTTTACCTTTTTTTTTTGTTGTTGTGTTTTTTTTTGTTGTGTTTTTTTTTTTACATATTTTTTACATTTATTTTTACCTGTTGATGTTTTTCTCTTATATTCTCAGTAAAAGAAACAACAGAAAAAAAAAAATCGTCTTTTTTTTTTATACCAAATTTTTTGTTCCTTTTTCTTCAACCACTTATTCCACATCTCCTTCTTCGTTTATTTTTTGTTTTTGTAAATATTCCTTATTTTCGGTTTCTTCTTCTACTCTGCTCCTCCAAAAAGTCTGTTTTATTTATTTATTTATTTTCAAACCGACAGATGATTATTGCATACTTTTTCCCAATTTTTTTTTCTTTATTCTCCTTTTTTTTTTTTTTAATTTTGGTTGGGTTGGCTTTTTTGTTGTTGTTGTTGTTGTTGTTGTTTTTGTCGAAGATATCCCAAAAAAAAAAAGAAAAAAAAAACTGAACGCAAGAAGAGAGAAAAAAAAAGAAGCTTAAAAAACAAAAAACAGCATAAACAAAAAAATAACAGATAAACGGAGAGGGTGAGAGAGAGAGAGAGAGTGAGTGGAAAATATTTACTTCTTGAGACCCAAAAAAAAAAAATAAAAAATATAACCGGCAAAAAACATCCTTCTATTTTATGCTTCTTTCTTTCAACTTACGTTGCCCCCCTTTTTTTTTTTTTTGTTGTTGTCTCCTCTTTACTTCACTCCACACGACTGTTTTTTATTTCTCATCATCCACATTCTGTTGTTGTTGTTGTTATTGTTGTTGTTGTTGATATTTTTTTTCTTCTGCTTTATCGTCTTTGGGTTTCGGTCTGGTTGAAACAATTAATATTGAAAATCTTTTAATAAAAACAACAACAACGATACAAAATCAAGTAACAACAACAACAATAAAGTCAAATTCATACAAAAAAAGTAAAAATGAAAACAGAATTATGGAAGGTGTGCGTGATTCACCAATTAACGAATCTTAAATTTAAAAATTAACACAAAAAAAAATAATCAAGGAATAAAGATCAAGGTGAATTACAATTAACTATTTTTATTGAGTTTTGTTTTTTAAATTTAGTAAAAAAATTACAACAACAATTCATAATTAAAAATTGAAATTAAAAATTTTAAGAGACAAACTAAAGTTATTTGTATGTACCGCAATTAAATGTACCGCGATTAACTTACAACAAATTCTAGATGATCCTGATTTGTACATATATATAAAAAAAAATAGAAACTCTTTTTGTCGTATAACTTACACCCAATATTCTACACCTGACTTAACTTAACTTATGTCGTTTTATTATCTTAAGTTGAAGAAACCACTTTTTGTGTTTGGTTATGCGTCCTGTGCCTAGATTACGATATGCGAGTGCAAGTCGCCACTCTTACTCATTCAAACTCATCTTACTCATTCACACTCACCATTTTCGGTACTCATATACTTATCGTAATCCAGATTCTGAACGCAATTATCTGATTAAAAAACGTCAATTCAAACAACAAATATTAATTATTCAAAATGGAAATCACAAGAAGGATCAACAAAAAAACAACAGTAACGGTTTTTTTTTCTAGAATTATTTCATTTAAATATCGATTTAATTTCAATTGAAAGAAATCGATTATTAAAATCGATTAATCGACATTTCTTTCTAAATTTAATTAATTCCTAATTTGTATATGTACACAAATGTATAAACTCACAAATTGACCATTTTTCATTTGTCGCAAAATTTTCCTTGCCAAAAAAAATAATCAGAGGAAAAACAAAAACATGCACATAACATACACACACATACACATTTGCAAACAGACGTCAGCATCAAAAGCACACAGGTGTAACTCCCCCACTCCACAACCGGGAATTTTTTTACTATTTTATAGATTTTGTTATCAACAAAAAAAAAATAAAGAGAAAAACGAGAGAGAGAGAGAGAGAGAGATGAGAGAAAAAACAAAAACAAACGTTTTACAGTCAGGACAGAATATTGTAACGAGAAGGCCAGGGATGAAAAATTAATGGTCGCGGTCAGAAAACATGTCGTTTAGACAGTTTTATTACATATGCATACACACACACACATGTTTATACGATGAATAGGATATAAATATATGTGAAAGGGTTAACGTTTTGGTGGATTACATAGGTAAAAACCATTTCTTTCTTTTTGTTGTTGTTGTTTTTGCATGAATGATGTAATTTTATAGAGTTTAAAAATAATAAATGAACGTTACGGGATATGACTTTTTTACACCACCGGTAAAGGTTACTTTTTTTTTTTTTTTTTTAAAAATAAAGGATAGAAAAAGGACAGAGGAATTAGAATCAGCTAAAAGCAAAAACAAAGAAAAAAAAATTAAACAGAAAATTTAATTTAACTTCTTTTTTTTTTGGTTTGTAAATGGTCAAACCCTGGAATAAAAAGATGTTCATATTCATGTGATATTGTCATTTTTGTATTTGTGTCTATAAAGTTATATTTATTTGCACAAACATTCATACGTATATATGTATGTATAAATATGTGTATGGTAAATGTGGTGCGTTACCAATCGGATCTCAGATCAATACAAACTGGACCTAGATGGACATTTCACACGTTTATTCCATAATACACCCACATATGGTTACACACATTCCTCTACGTAAATAAAACTAAACAAATAAATACATTCATATACACATGAATACATACATAATCACGCATGAAATCTAACGTATTCATACTACAAAATTTCAAACACACACACACACACACATACATGCACACGAACAAATTACAATGCAAACAACAACAAAATATTCATTTCTATATTATTAATAATATATTTTATTTTTGTTGTATTTCATTCTCTCCTTCATTTTGTTCATATTGTCTCTTTCTAACATTTTATTTGTTTTTGTGTTTTGTGTTTTTTTTTGTTTTTACTTTACTCTGCTTTTGTATCCCCATTTTATGTTTGCCATATCATCTCATATCCATAGAGTCAGAGTCAGATTATGATACATGCCAATAACAACAACAACAATAACAACAACAACGGCTATACATGACGAAAACAAAATAAGTGAAAATATTTTGTGATGCGTGATTACATGGATGTGTATGCGTGCGTGTGTGTGTGTATGATTGGGTAAATGTGTGTAGGTGGAGTAAAAATTGTTTTTTTTTATGTTTTTTATTTTGATTTTCTTCTTTAATTTTTTTTTTTTTTTTTTTTGTTTCGTTTAATTTTGATACAAAAAAAAAAATAAAATTATCGTCACGTAATCATGTCAATATTACTTGTTTTTCACACTTGCTGATTGCTTAATTGCAGTATCACCATCACAATACTAAATGTGGAAAATTCTTTTATTTCGAAATAAAAAAAAAAAATAAATAAAAAAATTAATAAAATTATTAAAAAATAATTGTGAATAAATTGTAAGTCAACCTCTGAACATTTTTGTTTCTTGTGTGTTGTTTCTTTCTCTCTCTCTCTCTCATCAGGTTGATCAAAATCATCTTGTATATTTGTATCTCTAAACTGGACTGGAAAATTCTGGAGACTTTTAATCTGCTCTCTGTTGAATGTTCTTTATGTTTGTGTTTGCTGCTGTTGTTGTTGTTGTTTTTTTTCTTTCATTCCTTTTGATTTGTATTTTTTTTCTCTTATTGGAATTCGTCACTTTTTTTGTTTATTATATTGTTGTTGTTGTTGTTTTTTTGTTATTCTTCTTCTTCTTCGTTTGTTTTTTTTTTTTTTTTGTTCATTTATCTGTTTTTTGTTCTTCTTCTTTCTGTTTTCTGTTTCCCGCTAAACAAGTTCAATGGAATTTCAATAATGGACATGGGATAAATATGGAGGAGTATTATAATAAAAAGAAGGTTCTTTATTTTGTTCATTTGTTGTTGTTGTTTTTTTTTTGATTTTGATGTTGTTGTTGTTGTTGTTTTTTTTTATCTCGTTCATCGTTGTTTTTGTAATTGTTTGTCGTCGAATCTTTCGATGTGTATGTAGTTTTTAAATTGGTTGATGATGATGATCATCAATGATGATGATGATTATTTTAAATGGTAAAAATAAAACAACTGAAAGAGTGAGATGAAGTGCGGAAGGCAAAAAAAAAAACAAAATAAAATAAAATGAAGAATAAAAAGAGGAAAAAAGAGATAAAAGTTTAACTATCTCGATCTCTTTGTCTCACTCTCTTTCTCTCTCTCTCTTTCAAACAGTGATTAAATAAAGAAAATAATAAAACGAAAATATTGTAAGACGGAATTCAATTGAATTAAAAAATAATAATAAGAAGAAAAAGAAGAAGTTTAAGAAGAGGAGTAGAGGAAGAGAGAGAAAAAAAGAAGAAGACAATTTTTTTTTTATGATGGAAAAATTGAGAAAATTTTTAAAAGTTAAAAATTCTAATTACAATTGAGTTGAGGAATTACATAGTTTTGTTTTATTGGTGAAATTTTCTACATAATACTTTCACTTGTTTCTCTATTTATAATTTTTTATTTTGTTTTTTTTTTTTCTATTTCAAATTTCCATTTTTCTCTTTATTTCAACAAAAAAAAAAAACACACACACAAAACATTTTATTTTCTATAAAGAGACAACAACAAAAAGAAAAAAATTTAATGAGAGAAAATAAAGTGAATAAAAATTTTCAATAAAATAAAAAAAATTAAAAGAACAAAAAAAATAAACTAATCAAAATGAGAACGAAAGAGAGAGAGAGAGAGAAATAGAGAGAGAGAATGATAAAGTCAATAAATGGAACAAACTATCTTTCTATATGGGATATTTGTTCTGTTGGGTTTATTGGGGGAAAACCCTAATAATTTGTGTTGATAATGGACCTTTGATAGAAATCACTGCTGAATATGAGAAATTTCAATATTCTTCTATAAAAACATAAAATTGGAAAAAAACAAAAAAAAAAACATACACACGAAAATTCAATAATATTACATAACACAATTGAAAATAAATATCCACACACATAGATACACACATACACATACCTAATATTTATAAACATAAAACAATAGTCAAAATATTGATACCAATATTACCTAACTATATATTATGGATGGATGATGCGTTGCCCTCGATGAGTTTTCTCTCTATATAAAAATAATAATCATATATTACATACACACACACATACACACATGCATACAAATAGCCAAACACTAATACGTAGGAATGGGTACATTATGCTGCATTATTTATGTGTGCATCGATATATTCATGTTTATTAAACAACAGCAACGCCATTGCATCCACAACAACAACAACAATAACAACAACAAAATATAACTAATCAGACACATATTCCTTTATTTATATATAAATTTATCAATACTCTGATATGTGTGTATGGATGTTTATGTGTGTGTGTGTTTGTGCATATAATCAAAATGCATTTACTAAATAAAATAAATGTTACAAATAATAAATATTCTGTACATGTATAAATTTTATTCATTGTTGTATTAGTTACATAGATAAAGTGTAAAAATATTCTTGTATTCTTATTACAACAACTTTCGTATATAGAATCATAGGGATTAAGTTTAGTCCTTAAACTTTTATTTCTATTTTTTAACTAATAAAACTCTAAAGCGATATTGGTGTAAATGAAATTTGTTGTTCTTATACGATTCAAATACGAATGACGTATTTACTAGAATGACGACATCTCGTATACGAGAAGGTGTCAAATGAACTCGACAATATGACCCCATGATAACAATATTTTTAAAACAAATACTTCTATGATTTCTATTTAGAAAATAATTTACCTTTTTTTTGATTTTTCTTTTTTTTTAATATTTTTTTTTTCTGTTACTTGAATGCTGCAAAATATGTATTATGCAATTTGTATTTAGGAATGATCTAATTATTTTTATAATAACTGATTATTACACATTGAATAATTATTTAAAAAAAAATCTGTGTATGTATGTTTCTGTATGTGTCTGTCAGTATTATACATTCTGATGCATTTATTTTATTCTCATCTTCAATTAAATTCAATTCAAAAAAAAAAAAGAATAACAAAAACAACAACAACAACAATAAGAACAAAACAGAAATATACAATTAATTATTCAATTGAATATTATTTTTATTTTTAATTTAATTAATTATTTATATTTTCATCCAATAAAAAAATTTTTGAATTAAAAAAAAAAATAAAAAAAAAAAAATTCTTGAATTATTTTTAGAAATTACATTTTATTTTTGTTGTTTAAATTTCAATTGAAAACTACGAGAAATTATCCAAGCCAATCTAACAGAATTGATTTTGCTTTATTTTTCCGTTTCTCGTTTTATTCCCATTTTGTTATTGTTGTTCCAAAAACTATCCACAATTTTTTGTAGAAATTGTTAATTTGCAAAAAAATTCATATTTTCCACCACAGAATACGAATAAAATTTCGAACATTTTCTATCAACAAAAAAAAAAAAAAAAGAAAACACGAAGGAATAGAATTTCATTGAAGAAAAACAGGGTTCGTGTTGTAGCTAAGTTTTTTTTTTTTACTTCAACTCCTTATGTGGAGCACAGGGCGTCTTCAAGTAATTTATATTTCGATCTGTCCTTCGCAATCATTTTAATCTCACTCCATGTTTTCCCAACACTCTTGATTTCATTTTCAATTGTCCTCTTCCACGTTATTTTTGGTCTGCCTCTTTTCCTTTTGCCGAATGGAGATTTCCACTCTAGAGCCATTCTATTGATGTCTTGTTCGTTTCTTCTTAGAATGTGCACTATCCAACACCATTTTCGGCGCTTGATGTCGATTTCAGCAGATGCCTGGTGTGTCGCTAAGTAAATGTGATTAAAGTTATTTAATGGAGTTACATACGACTAATATGGTAATGATTCTGTATCTATGAGAATTTTCTTTAGGTACAAATGTCTAATTTCCTTTCTCTCCATCTAACATAAGAAAATAGTGAATCACAGGTTGAAAGAGAGAGCGAGAGAGATAAATGTTCTTGTATTGTCATTTATAGCAATTCTTATAGAATCAATATTAACAACCACCCCACCACCCCTCCCACAATTAATTTTAACTGCAATATCTTAGACTTAGACCAAAATTGTATTGATTAAATTTGAAAAGCAAAAAATTCAAACAGAAATCACAAATTATTTCCAATTTGTCTTCTCTGAAAATTAATAAACGAATACGAATGTGAATGTAACGTCATACAGTCTCCTCTCTTCTTTTTCTGTTGCACTTCTTTGGTGAGCTTTTTTTTTTTTTTTGTTTTTTTTTTTTTTGTCTCCTTTATGTTTGTTTCCTGTTCTGTTCTAAAGTTTTTCATTTTATTTTGTTAAAAAAAAAAATTGACAGAAAAAAACCATCGAGTTTATCGAAGATGACGATGATGATGATGACAAAAAAAAACCCCAAAGAAAGACATAATAAGAAGAAGATGATGAAGAAGAAGAAAAGCGACAAAACCAATAATCAAATAATATAATATAAAACAAGTACTCTTAAATGATGATCAGCAGATGAAAGAATGCAACCAAAAACTTAAAGAAAAAGAAAAAGAAACAAAAAAAAAAAATAAATAAAAATGAAAAGAAAAAGAAAAAGACGAATAAGATGAAAATGGAAGCAAAAGAAGAAGGATAAGAGAGAAAAAAAAAATGTGAATTGCATACAAACATAATACCAACTGACTGGGCTTTTATCAATGGAACCAGCAGCAGCAAGGCAGCAAAATGATGAACCTTTTTTTTTTTTTTTGTTTTTTGTTTTTTGTTTTGTTTGGGGTCTATGATCTTCTTCTCTTCGATTCGGACTCTTTTTTTTTCTTTATTCTCTCTCTTCATATTTTGTTAGTGTAATGATGATAGTACACTGTCATTTTCTAACATAAATCACATTTAATGTTGTAATTTGAGTTTTGATGTTTTGTTGAATTTTTGATGGGGTTTTGTTTTTTTTTTTCTTCCAAATTTTTAGTTGTTTCAATTTTTTGTCAGGTTGCTTTACTCTGATTGGTTGAAAATCTTTATGAATTTCTTATTGCATTGGAATAAATTAATTTCTTTATTCATTTTTTTTCTCCCAATCCAAATGTACAAATGTCACCAAAACAATGAAATCCAAATCAAATGTTTTAGAAAATATTTTCTATCTTTATTTTCTTTCGATTATTAATTTCCTCGTAATTTCTTAATTAGTTCATCACCCGTATAATCATTCTAAAAAAGCGCTACCGTCAAATTCCTTTAGTAATGTAGAATATTTTACGTTTGTCACGCCATCTCATCAACACAAAAAAAGAAAACAAAACAAAACAAAACAAACAGAAGAATGTACAAAACTACGTGAAACTGTTGCTATTGGTTATATACAAATGTAATTGTTTTATTGTTCACAGTGTGTTTTTTTTCTGTCTTCTGTCGTTTATTCGCTTCTTTTTTTTTTTTTCGTTTTATTTTGTTTTTGTTGCTTTATTTGTAAACCTGTTTGTTGGTGTCTGCAAGAATCAAATGAAACAAAAAAAAAAAAAAAAATACAAATAATCTATGAAGAAAAAAACCAAAACAATATTAAAACAGAGAGACAGAGAGAGAGAGAGAGAGAGAGAGAGAGAGAGATAGTGTATACGTATTCTTTAAGCTTGCGGGGTTCCCGACGGGGGCGGAGCGCCTTTTTGATGTTTCATAAAAATAAAATAATAAAGTGAAACAAAAAATTATTATAATATTTAATAAAACAAAAACAAAAACATAAACACAAAATACAAAAACACAAAATACAGAAAAGAAAAAACTGAGAAATTAATAAGAATTTTTTTTTCTTTTTTCTTTTCATTTTATTTTTTTTTTGTGACTTTATTTATTTATTTTTATTTTTTCATTCAATTTTACTGAAAGTGAGGAACAAGAAGAAGAAGAAGAAGAAGAAGAACGAGATCGAACAAGGTTGCCAATTTATTTGATTTAATTTGATTAAAAAAAAAAAAAGTCAACAAAAGTTAAAAAAAAAAAAAAAATTCTTATTAATTAATTTGGATTAATGATTTCATTTTGTTGTTGTTAAATGTCAAACTATATTTTCAATTTCAATGGCAAATTCTATAACAATTCAACCATCTCTTTTACTCATTTTCATTTTTGTTTGGTATATTTTTCTTAAGCCAATAGAAAACTAATTTTTAAACCAAAAATGTTTTCGTTTTTTTTTTTTTCTTTAATTTTCTTTAACCAACAAACCAAAGAACCAACAAAATAACAAACCGAAAAAAAATCAGTTTCAAATGGAACAATCAAAATAATTATTTAAAATAAATTTCAAATGTCAAAAATTTAATAGAAATGTCAAAAGATGACCATCGTGTCATTTTCAATTTTATTTTTATAAGAAAAGAAAAAAAATATCGTATAGATGAAATTTAGAAGTGGAACAAAAAAAAAAGAATTTCATCATTTATGTAATAAATGCCCGAAGGGGGTTAATTTTTGTGAAAATATTTTGAACAAATAAAATGTGAAACAACAACAACAACAACAAACAATAGAATAGAGAACAGACCCACTTTTATAATCTAATTTCAAATATAGAGACAAACAAATAATCATCAAAAAAAAAACACTAATTGAAGAGAAATAAAACAACAACAACATCAACAAAATATAACAACAACAACAAAATAACAAATAAGAAAAAGTAAAAAATTATAAAATTTCCACACGCACAAAAACAAAAACAACAAAAAAACAAAACTATAATTTGATTTAGTGTGATTAGTCAACGTGTGAAAATTAAATAAATCACAAGAATAAAAAATACAAAAATAGTAAAAATCGTAACACAAACAGAAAAATATTCAGTATGAGTGAGGTGAGGGGAAAAAAGTACACATAACTATTTTTATTTCATCTGATCCAAATTAGGAGAGTTGTATACTTGTACCAATATTAATCCTTTTAAAGATTCTTCATAGAAAATCTTGTAATATTTCTTTTTTTTTTTATTTTTATTTCTTTTTTTGGATAAAAACAAAAATGAATTAATTAATTTATTATTGTGAGAACAAAAAAAAAAAAAAAATTGAACAATTTTAAAAGAGATGAAAATGAAAATGAAAGTAAAAGAAAAATGCGAAGAAAATGTGTGTGTACATAAATATGAAATAAATAAATTCCTGTATGTTGTTCCCTAGAATGGAATAAAATAAAAAAATTAACGCCATTTTACCAGAAGGAAATTGTTGATGATATATAAACTGACCATAATAAATGTACGCGTGCATATTTTGATTAAGTTGACATAATATACTCTGTGTACTCTATGTACTGTATGGGTGTGTGTGTGTGTGTATTAATTATATCAATGACTTAAGGCCGCTGCTTTGCTAAGAAATCAACAAAATATGTTCAATTTTCTCAAAAATATTTTCTAAATGGTTTCACCGATTTTTTTTTCAAACATTTCGACAATTCACAAAAAATACGCAAGAAATAAAGAAGAAGAAGAAGAAAAAGAAGAAATGAACTAAAATTTGTGTTTTATTGTTTGTCTCTTAATAATCTAATCTTAATAATCTAATCACAACCATTCTAAATGAATATTTTTTATTTAAACATGTTTCTATGTTACCATTTTTAATCAATTTTGTTTCTTTTTTTTCATTTTTATCTTTAATAATTTCTCTAAAAAAAAATAAAAAATTAAGTAATAAATTTTTTTTCTTTTATTAAGGAAACACAAGTTATTATAGAGAGACGAAATATCTTTTGTAATACGAATAACTTAAATTGATTGAAATAAAAAAAAATAAAGAAAATGTTGAATTAAATAATTAAATAAAATTAATTTCAAATTAGTCACTTGTGGTGTGTTACAGGCAATTTTGTTGTGATGTCAAATTGAACATATTGAATTAATAAAGAAAAAAATCTAGTTACATATTTGTGTGTTGAATGTATGGATAGAAAGAGGTGGACGTTCAAGAAAGGACTTTAAGATGAGAACCCTTTACAGATGGATCATTTGATTTAAGCAAAATTATGATTAAATATTAACTTTGAGTTTATTTCAAATGAAACTTAACTAAAGAGATTTAAATTTAGTTCAACAACATTTGAAAAGATAATTTTACAGTGGTGTGTAACTTTATACACAATTAATCATGACTGCGTTTATTGAAAGAATTTATAAGAAAACGCATCATCTAACATAAATCTGTATAATGACTAATGCAATATTTAAAATATACAAAAATAATTACTAACTTACAAATGAAATTAGTCAAGTTTAAATGCTAAACAAAAAAAAAAAATATATATATATGAAGATGGAGGCGCCACAATTCTACTTTTTCTTTATTTATTTTTTGAACAATCAACGGAAAGAAGAAGAAGAAAAAAAAGGCATAACATATAACAAAACGACATGACACATCCATCTAACACATTATTCAAGAAAAAATATATATGGATGTTTATTTAGTCAGGACCGTATACAATAAGGGTGGATATAAATTTTATCTGTCATTCGTCAATTTTTATATAATTATTGATTAATTTTGATGTTATGTGTTCTTCATTCGTCATATTTTCTATTAAATAGTAATAGAGTTGGCCAGAATAATAGAGAGGAATATTTATGAATTGTTATTTTCTAAATGGAATTTGGAGGATTCGGGAATGAATACTGGGAACGGAAGAATTTGAATTGATGATTATTGTCGAAAATATCGAACTAGACTGAAAGAAATCTTGTAAAAAAACATTCGAATTCAATTAAATTTATTTTTTGTGATTCGGGAAGGGATTAACGATAATTCCCAGTAATGGTTTAAATACGGAACTGTAACATTTCTCATGCATAGGAAAAAAAAAGTACATGTTTGGATTTTTTCTTTTTCGTTTTCTTCCTTTCCTGATATGACCTTGCCTTTTAGGGGTGCCAGATAGTCTAGCACCCCCTGTGTCTAAATAGCTCTTCGCACATTATTCCAATAGCCTATATCAACACACACACACACATACCATCACCAATCTATGATGAGAAAAAAATTATTTCATGTTTTTATTTGTTGTTGTTGTTGTTGTTGTTGTTTCATGTTATAAGGAAATGTCAGAAAATTTTCTCTTTATTTTTTTTTCTCGTTTTTCTTTTCATTTTTTGTTTGTGGTTTTCCTTATTTATATTTTATACATAAAAGAAAAATGAATAAAAATATCAAAAGGGCATAATTCAAATCAATTTCAATTTAATTTCATGACATTTGACATTATAAAATTTATTCCATTTGAAAATATGGACATTTTTTTATTGTTATACTTTCATTTGAATTTTTCTTGTATTTTAAGTTTTAAGTTATAAATTAATAAATAATTTTGTAACTTTTAGTTGTTTAGTTTTATTGAATAAAAACAAAACGGAAACAAAACAGAAAAAAAAAATCGAAATTTTTATTTTGACAGGACAAATGGGGAATTAGAAGTTAAGGTTTTCCTTCTTCTTTTTTTCTTTTTTTTTTGTTGCCCATTTTTATCAATGTAATGACGTTCAATTGTTTTTATTTAAAATATGTAATGCAACAGACAACACACAAACAGAATGTCAAAGTGTGCTAGAAGAAAAAAAAAAGCGCAACATTTGACCAAAGTTTTATCGAATCATTTAGAATTTTTTTAAAGCTAAACAAAATGGCGTTGTTTATGTCAACTGTTAACATTTAACAGTGGTAACACTAAATCTAACAATTATTAAAAAATTAACACTTATGTTCACTATTTAAAATATCCTTGACATTTATTTCTTTAAAATTAAGAAAAAATAAAGAAATTAACGTTCAATTGTGAACTATTAGAAATCAGACCAATACTAACGGTTCATTACAGCATCA